>JAVJAQ010001213.1:0-13145 GCA_032362365.1 Zygogramma bicolorata | reverse complement strand
AAAGAAAGGAAAATCCCCCACAAAAAAAAAACATTTTTCCTTATGAAGTGCACACGCTCGGCTGCCAGGAACCTGCAGGAACCTGGTTATTTTTTTTATTTCAGGATTAATAATCAAGCGTTAAAAAGACATGCAGTGTGAAATGGGTGAACGTCATCTGAACCACCTCCTGGTCTCATACTACTTTTGTTCATTTTGAAATATCTGGAAAATGAGAAAATCAAAGCATCAAACGTCTGTTGAAGTGTGATCAGATGATTATTATTTCATTAGGATGATTCTGACATTGTAATTCTTCCTCAGATTATATAGTCAACCGACCAACATCTATCACAAGCGAGAATCAAGCGCCTCAGAAATAACTACAACAACCCTTGTAACAGTCAACGGGGGTGGCAAGAGACCTTCCAACGGCACTCCCAAGTCCAGGAGTTCATATCTACATCCTCCAAGACCAAGCTACGGAGGAACTGTTTAACTCTTTGGTCATGTACAACTCAATAATCATTGGTCATGGATAACTATCATCGGAATATGCGCTGAAAAATCGCAAAATTTTTTGAAACTTGTACCTACTGACACCTTTTTCGAATATCACTAGCAGGACTCTTGTTCTTCTTGAAAAATTGTAAAAATATATGAAATTTTTACTGGCATTCTCAGAATACACACAGACTGATCAAACAATGTGTGAGTTATGTTCAAATTCTGGAGATTTGTTTTAGCATAAATGTCGAGAGGGAAGTGAAATTCAATGACAGCAAGGGTTCAACTTTCTCAAAATAATTATTAACAGTTCTGTTATCCTCAATGATTTCCGAAGCATATAATGAACTCAAAATTAACAAGGTCTTTCGGAAGAATAGGATGTGAAATGGAAAGAGTTTGTTTCAGAATCATTTTAGATTATCGAAATTATTTATCAATAGTTCAGTTTCTCGATGATAAACTATTTCTAACAGTTCCAGTGAGTGAATAAAAAACAATTGGAGGTTGAACCAGCATGACTCAATCATGAATACTCTCAACCATATTCAAACGAATATTATTGATCATTATGTAGCTAAATAATGTGCTAGTTTCATTTTGATATTGAACTGCCCCCAATTTCCCAGTTTGTTGAGAGTATTTCTACTGTTTTTTGAACTCCCAAATAATTATTCCACTGGTAATATTTGCCAAAGTGTTGTGACAGTCACTAATTCATTATGAATGTTACTATTAGGTGGACAAATTTTATATGAGCTGTATTTCGTTCTATTTCTCTATTGTTAAGTACACTTAACTCTGAATAAATATATTTCTAAATATTGAATTACGGTTTCATTTCGGAAAATGTTCGTGACAAAATACTTCGGACGTTGTTTTGCTGATTCATGTTTCAATATGACGTGATATCAAAGCAGTTCCTGATATATTTCTATACCACTCAAGCGGTACATCGCTCTTGACTGTAAATTTAATGGAATTTCGTTTCAATGAATGGTATCTTTCAATGGCTGGGGGTGGGGCTGGGGGAGCCCCTCCTGCCCAAAGGTAGGGGCGCCCATGATGTGTTGAGTACTTCCTAACCAAATATAACTCGACTGGCGATTTTCATTTCCCAAATAATAATTTATTCATCATAATACAGTGTATCCACTCCTTGCGAAATGAATCCCTGAAGCTGGTGCAGATGGTGTAAACCTCCAAGGGGCAACGCCATCTGCTGGGTGACGCCCAAAGTCTCGAACCCCAAAGATAAATCAATCTGCTTTTGTGCTTGACAAAGATTTTTGCTTTGTTGCCTCCCAGGTGACCACACAGTCGGTGGTATATGTTTTCTACTGCTACTCATTGTTCCAGTATATCGTATATTATGGGATTGTTATTTTCAGATTTCTCGTTAGGTTTCATTCTCTCTTAGCTTTTTTTTTTTTCAGCAAACTCAGCATATAATTTGATGTTTGTAACATTGTGAGCTGCTTCCGAAATAGATACTGAATTTGTTTTCAGTTCGGGTATGAAAAAGTGTTTTCTGAATTGATTTTTTCTTTTTTGTGTGTTCCGTAATCTACTATGAGCATTGTATAATGATTTAATACTCTATACAATGCTATGAGCATTTTTACGATATGAGTTGAACTATTCTGTTAACCTCAAATTCCTGCCAGGATAAAATTTTCAGTCTAGTAGTGCAAATGCGTATCATGCGGCTACAATGTGATGAAAAAGGTGGAATTAGTTGTGAAGGTGATGTGGAATCGTGTGCATTCCGATCGTTCTCTGGTGCAAAAAAAGATAGAAAATGCCCTTCTGTCGACTTTGAACGGCCATAACTTCGGAACGAAAGAAGAGTACTAGGTTTTGACTTCAGATTCGTGTTCAGCGCCTCAAAATACGTTAGATGACCTAAATGTTTTTTCAAAAGGCTCGGGTGACCGGATAACAGACTCCTACCGAAAGAAGTATTATTCAGATTATATGCCACTATCCTATCTTCCCCCATTATCGTGAATAACAGTTGCTTCAAAAGAGTTGCCTTTTTGGCAGATTCTCGAGGTAGAGGTCGTCTTTCAGTTTCTTTAATAGCTCCTTAGAAGTTGTACAATGTTTCATAGTTTAATATAGCGATAATGTTTGATGAGTATTGTTCCATCTGCATCCGCCAAGTATCCTTTTTCAATTTTTCGATCTCATATTTGAGAATGATGATGCTATTGTAGATACTTCATTACTGAATAAAATAGAAACCACTGTTTCTAGAAACGGCGTGGGTACATAACCTGTTTTCGACTAAGAAAATAATTTCAAGTTGTATGATTTGAAATGTATATTTTCGACATTAACATTAGTAATCAATAGATTTACTGAGTATGATTTGATTTATCCAACAGTTTGGAAATCTATCTTGGTGTAGAAATTCCGTTTCCTGAGTTTTAGTCTCGTTTGAATTGTTCCCTATTCTTTGAGATCATTTTTGCAAAAGTTATAAGGATTTATCAAAAGGTTGCCGAGGTACGGGGAAGAAAACAGTTTTCCAATCTATACTGTGAGTGTGACAGGAATTAGACTAGAGTGGAGAAGTCAAAAGTTTCTAGTGAACTCCATGGGCGCACCAAGAAAAAGTTCAATAACCATTTTCAAAACAATCGAAATGTTTATCTGAATACGTGACTAAGACACAAGTCCCTTGCGTCAAATAAAACTAAAACCCTGGCATAGTTTATCTGCCATAATTGAACAATAACCAAATACACACAAGTGCTTATTACAATTGAAAATAAATGATTTACAGCAATGACTCAAGGACCTTACCACTAGTTCTAGTTTTTCAATGGCGACCCACATAGCAATCAAAAGCATATTCATAACTCGAGCACATGCTGAGGATATGTTTCAACGCATATTCCCCAAATAATATCCCTAGTATATTCCCAACATAAGTACTTTACTGCTATGAATGTTCTTTTCATCATATCTGTCTAGGAATATTGTAGCATATTCTAGGGATCTTGGGACACATTCCCGTAAATACTTCGAAGAATATTTGTTTTGAAAAATACGTACATAACAATTCAACATTTACATTTTTGTGAACTAACCACTCAAATCAACCCCGTAACCTTACTTTTTAGAATCTATATTACATTCTAATATATTTTCAACTTGACTTTTAGTACAAACTGGCTAGGTTGAAATCCCAACTGTTGGTACTTCGTTAAAATCTTCCTGGCAGCACTGCATGCATGCGTGCGTGGCAAGTCGCAAGCTAAGCTTCCATTTTCCAAGCTTCTTGTTCTTTGTTCTTGTTGAAATTGAATGTTATCTACAATCAGTTTACCAGTTAAATTGTTTATTTTCAAAGAAGACATTTTATCAGTGTGTGTTCAGTGTTCTCTATTGTGGATTGTGCATATTCGATACCGATAGTGAAGTGTGGGGAAGTTATCGAAAAAAAAGTTAGGTTAGGGTAAGCTTTCTTCACGGCTTTTTTTATTCATAGAATAATATCTTGTATATCTATTTTAGATGCTGTTCAATGTAATAAGAGAACACAAAATGCCTGTGAAGATGAAATTATCCACCAAGAAATAAAGAGATGGTTAGCTAAAGCTAAAGAACGGATTAAAAATGAATTAAAGAAAACTGAGATGAGGTGAGTTTCGAATTTTGGACCCTACCACTGTCCCAGTATACCTACATGTTCCAATGGAAAATCTCATAAACCAGAAGTGATTTCCGATATTTACATTGCTCAAAGCAATATGTATAATTATCTATATTGATTATTCAGAATTTTAAATTTTTATTTTTTCAAATAAATGAAATATTCCATTGTAACATGTATACCAGGACACCCGGTATATTGTTCTAATCCATTATATTTTTAGGTCCCAAAATCAGCAGCGTTCCCAGGACACTGAAATAGGATAAAAAACAATAACATGTGAATAAGAATTTCTTAGTTTTTCATAAATGTTTTAAAAGTATTTGATGTCTTTTGTTTGAAGATAATCAAGGATGGCATTCATGCTTCAGAAAATGCCAAGAAACTAACTACTAGAACCTTTAAGGATAATGATGTTGAATCTCCTAAAGTCCCTCACCAAAATATATATTCATCTTGGATATATCCAGTTTGCACATATAGGGTATATTGAGCATATATATAGCATATGCTATGTTGGTGATATAGGTATATTCTGAGGATATTTGAATATATTCAGGGTATATATTTCAATCATATACGTAGCATATACTACTTGTGGCCAAAAAAATATACCTAGCATATTCTCAGTATATAGTAACCATGTTCTGTGTATATGCTAGGGATATAATCTCAATATTCTTATGCGTTTAGGAATATGTTTAGCACATACTTGGTATATAATTTTGCTATGTGGGGACTGTACAAATAAACAAGTACCTACTCATAACTATTCTCTGTGCATTTGCACTGATCAAACAGTGATCTGATAATAAATGCTGTGAACATTGGTCACTATCAATTATTGTAATCTGAGTGTATTCTGAGTGCAATGGGAAAAAGTAATTGGGACAAGTACTATACAAATTCGCGAGAAATGAATAAAACGTCCCAAGGAATATTGAATGATATCAAATAAATTAACAGCCTACCGCGAACAATAAACATATTTACCTTGATTAGTCTTCTTCTTTTGAATGGTTCCGAATTGATGTCTTTTCATCTTTCACCTTTCGACAAAAATATTACAGTTTCCGGCACGATATCCGGCATAATTTGACCATTTCCAATTTGAACATCTCCTGAAAAAATATTGGGACTTTTTTTATGGTTGGTTCAAAATAGTTCTTTCTTTTAACCAGCTGACGAACGCCGACCCTCGGAAGTTAAAACTCGTGGCCCGGTGGGGACTCGAACCTCAGTCCTCCGCTTTTTAGGCGGATGTGCTCATTTCTACATACCAAGACCAGTGTAATAACGCTGAGTGGTATCAATCAGGTTTCCATCGTTTATAGAATCAACTTCCTTGAAACATGTTGCAAAAAACTCATGAGATCAAAAGAATCAAATTTTATTTCTTTTTCAACTTTTACAAAGTTTGGCCGTAACAGGTCTCAACCATATTCAAACACACTTAGTGACGCCCTCTTTTCATCCAGTATTGAAACAGAAACATAAGTAGTTTATCTACAATGTTCTTACTCAATCGATTATATTTTCAGCGTTTTCAGCGCCATCACATCGCATCATGTTCGTTTTCATTGATATTACTGCCATCTACACTTCAATAGTGAAAACTGTATAGATTCGAATCAGTGGTGGTTTATAAATTCGCCACTGATCCCGAATTTTCATAGTTTAACGCGCATAAAAGATGTATTGATTTCTTGGTAATATGGGAATCTGAACTGAAAATTATATAGAAGCAAAACAACTGTGGTTCAAAAAATTCATTGATGAATATTTCAAATAGTTAATGATAGACATTTCTCTTGAAATCATTATAAATTCATAATGATGGGAAGATGGATGGATTTGATTCAGCAATAACATGATTTTTGGACTTCGATCGTGTAGGTAGGAAACTGTAAAATCACAGCAGAGTGTTTGTCCAACAAATATAGATGACAGACCAATGTTCTCCACCAGCGATGAGATAATAATTAATTGAATTTATGTATTCAGGGGTCAGGGGTGGGAGGAATTGAGAGGCCAGACTGCCCTGGGATATAGTCTCAGGGCCGGCTGCTCAGCCGCTCAAGTTGAATTTGAAATAACATACTGGTATTGTCATATAGAAGGCCCTACCTTCTTCTCAATCTGGCTACAACAGTGACATACATACAGTGCTTTCCTAAACCCCCCCGCCCCTTTTATCTTTCGATTTTAAGCTTCAGATAATGAAATTGATGCATAATTACTACATTTTGAAGTTGAATTGATATATGAAAATCTGAAGATAGCGAAAGTGCGCCATCTGGACAAAATATTGAATGGAAAGGGGGGTTTTATGATACATCATTGATGATATCAATGGTTATGGTTCGGTGATGCCAACCTCTTGGTCCCAAATTCAAAAAGGGAATTGAAATCAGAAAACCACAATGAAGGAAAATCACTGTGCACAGTGAAAAAACTCTAAACATTCGTATTCCATTCACCGAATATTAATGCTTGTTAATTGATATCAATACAAGTAAGAAGGGTTATATCTGAAACAAACAACTCCCGCAAAATAAGCTATGTTCGTTCATTAGGCTCTGAGCGCTCACTTTGCTCGAAGCCGTTCGTTCATTAGGATTCGAGCTCACCGAGCTCATACATAGGTGTCCATTTATTCACTGAGTGTGCATATCGAGCAAGCTCTCTCGGCTCGGATGCGCTCAATCCACTCAAAATCGTTCATTTATCCCAAATCGATGACATCAAATGCGCAGAGCGATAACATTGGTGTCCTTTTATTCACAGAGTCTGTGTATTGAGTAGCTCATTTAGTTCAGAGCTTCGTTAAAGAGAAAATCAATCGAGAAGATGTGACGTATGATGTAGAATAAATTTGACATCGAACTATGAAGTGAGGTTATTTAATTATTGTTACGGGAAAAAAAACTTTTTCTTTCAAATTCTTGCAGTTCTTTAATTTTTCACATCTGAAAGTCTTACTGATGAACGATACATGTTCAGTGAAAGATTTTGGTAACGAACCTCTTGAATTACCTACCTATCTAGCCTCGATTCTAGCTAGTTTTAAAAATATTCTTGAAGTTTTGAAGAATTCATTGGTTGAACAATAGACCCAGGTTGATTGTTGAACACTGAGGTAGTATAACAATCACAATGATTTTGGTTGAGAAGCACTGAATAAAACCTAACTAGATAAATGCTTCAAGAATATAATAACGGCTCGTCTCTTCCCAGGAATCATAAACTATACGATGGCAGTTCAGACCTCAAGAGTGTTGGCTATGTATTAATGTAAATGTCCTGAAAATAGGCAATTAGAAAAAGTCAAACAAAAACTGCACCTTGAAAAATACAATTCCGATCGTTCCTTAGTGCGACTCTGAACGAGCAGCCTTGTCTGAGTGATCCACGTGCATAATGCACGAAAATGTTTTGGATCACTCCTTTGCTTGGACATCGTCCATAGATATTCTTCTATGGACGATGGCTTGGATGGACAGAGTATAAACAAAATTCAAGCATGAGGTTACATTCTGTCGGATCGAAACAAAATTGTTCGATTTTTGATGCGAGCACATTTGTCTCTTGAAATTTTCGTGCCTGGCTCTATCTATTGACGACAGATTTCGAGAAGTTAGACAACTATGTGCCAACAAAAATGCACGTTGGAATCAAGCATACCAAAATTATGTATGATGTTATTCAAAATCCAAATATAAAAACCTTCAGATGACACAAATATTCGAATATAATTCCATACACTCACCTGAACTTTGTGGGCAATCAATGCATTTCCGGAAGTAAAAATATTTTTGAATTCTTGATTTCATTCTATTTGAGATAGAGAAAATGAAAAAAATTGGAGCAGATTGTTACGAAGTATTTGAAAATTCATCAGATGTTTTATCATATTCACTTCTTCTCTTACGTTCCTTCTTTTCAAAATCAGATATTTCGAAGTACTGTTTTCATACAGCATCATAAATGACGTCCATTCTGCCAAACGCACCACCATAAACTCATTTCTAGTGTAATCACTCGAAAAAAAATTCGTCCAAGGTTTTTTCTTCATTAAATTTCATATCATCATGTTAATTTGATAATTATATGAATGAGTATCCGTGAAAAAAGTAAGCCTCAATTAAAGTCGCTTGTACTCAATTGAATGATCATGAAATAGTGACAAGGAATCGCACAACAAAAATTCATTCAGTGGTGAAATTTTAACGAGTGTACCAGGTATGATAACAGAATTTGTATTTCATTGATATTAAAAAGTTCGATATTGGTGAAATTAGATAACTGGAACGGTAGGCCTATTGAAAGAGCATTATGATTTTTGCAAAATATGTTATGGTCCAGAAATATCAAGATTACACGAAATTGAGCGGAAACATTCTCTTCTCTCTTTCATGAAAAATTTTTAATAAATTTCTTCTCATTATATGGAACTCTCAATATCAACGAAAGATAATCTTGAACTCACATCTGAAGGAAAGAATTCAATGCCCTTCGTGGTATGAGCCAGGGTGGTAGTTCTTTTCTGATATTCGTCAGTCGGTTCACATACTGTGTGGGTAAGTTGTGACTGGCCTGAACAAATTAGTCCAATATATGATTCAATATGAATTATTTTGCATTTGAACCTCAGCGAAACAGGTCAATGCGCATATCACACTTGTGTATATCAACAAAACCATACCATAAAGTGATACCTGAAATTAGATCGCACATTGCAGGTACCATGAACGTGTCGATATGTGCATGGCCCACACTTTTCAGAAATCAGATGAGATGATACTTTCACGAAATAATGATAGATGAAATATCTTTATGATACACATATGCACTGAAGCTCTTGAGTTTTTGTCATTATTAAAAAGTCACAAAATAATTGAATCATTTTCTAGATTTTGAAGTTTTTATCTTGTAAACTTTTTTATGTCAGAATTCTTGTCATTGAAAAGAGTGTCCCATAATAAAAAAGGGTTTCGAAATATACATATTTGCAAAGTAACCCTTCTTTTTTGTCCCTTTGGAGTGGCCCAACAAAGGAGATTGAAATTCATGTGTTTCCTGAAATGATTTTTATTTTTTCCAATACGTATCTGCAATTATGGGAAAGAAATATGAATGACTATCTGGTCAGTTATGTATAATTGCTTATGAATTTAAGATTTTTAAAAAAGAGGTTATCGAAGAACTCAGACATCATGTGACGACTCATTATAACTTCAATACCTATACACAAAACTCAAATAAATGAAATAATTTGATGTATTCAGTCATTTGAACTCAAACTCACTTTGTGAACTCAACTTAAACTTGACTAACCGAGATGTTGATCTGAGAATTTCATCTCAGTATTATTTGAGAGTCACCATTTTGTGGTGAATGAAATTTTTCTGTGAATTTTCTTGAATAAGTAGGCTACCATAATATGGAAAAATCAAGAATATATACAAGTGTAGAAGGGCAGATTCATAATCTACCCTGAAAAGTTAATTCAAAACAGTTTTTTTCTGAATGAAACACGTCCTATTAGTAAGCAACTAGTAAAACGTGAACTTGCGTCTCACAAAAATACAGGAATTGATATAAAGTGTGGTCCCACAGAAAGTTTTTAGCTTTTCTCTATTTTATAGTGAAATGAATTATAGTTTAATTGTGAGGGGGTCACATTTTGGACATACTCTTCAACACATGCGTTCAACCCCCAAGCTAACAGGTGTCACAAATCAAAATTTATTTTAAGTAGAAAATGAGGTCGAGTGATACATCATTGAAAAGGCACGAACACAAATTACTGACATAAGATCAGATGGGCAAAAGCATACTTGCAAAAATAAAAAGTATTGCGCCAAGTTACTGTGGCTGTTGTTGACCCTGACTATTCAAGTGAATTGGATGGATTAGAGTAAACTGTAGAACCTACAAATGCAGGATATTGTATTATCGACGAGTGAATGACGGATTTTCATTTCTTCAATCGTTCAATACAAACCAACTATTGAAAAAATCCATCTCACATCCAATAACAACTCATCTCCTGTGCGGTAAGCAGTTTTGTTCAGAATGGTGTAATAGGTTATGTAACTTACAGATACATTAGTAAATGTAGCTCACCTGTAATTTCAAGAGAAATGCGAGTCTTCTTTCAATAGTGGCAGCGCGAACTCCGAAGAGAAAAAATGAACTTGAACACAAAATATAGGTCGAAAATTGGATTTCGACTTTTATAGTTTGTTGGTTTGGCTCACTCGATACAAGTATGAGAAATCACTGTGTTATTTTTTAAATAAACGATGGCTTTTCCGCACATTTCTTAGAAAACAAGGTCTTCAATACTATTGACTGAAAATCAGTTGATGACTATCAGAAAACTATTTCGTTGAAATAAATTTGAAAGTTATGCTTTAGTGTATTCAAAATTTCAAAAAACGCATCACATGTGAGATAGACGTCAAATACCACATTTTATGGTGTAGTTGGAGGAATTTTCAAAGGAACCAAACTGCATCAGTGACAAGACTAAAATAAACGGTATCCTAAACTATTTTCCTACACTTATATGTTTTTTTCCAACAAAATGAAGCAAGCGGCGAATGAGACATTGGATTCTAATAACAAATGTCAACAAGAAAATCTTACATCCATCAAAATGAAGTTATTCAGAGATGTTTTTGTGGTGATTCTTCTCATTCTCGAACCCCAAAACTTATTTGAAATTTTTATCAGTACCAAAATTATCGGGTTGGTGTTCTTAACAAAGATTTCGCAATTGCTATTTGGGTGAATAGTAATGAAGAGAGTATCCTTGGGAAGATAATTCTGAGCCTCCTCACAAAATATATTACTTGACCCCGCTTTCCCTCTGGAATTGAATTCTCCTCAATTGAGGTTTTTGGGAAATATGTCGAAGATGTGCAATAATCTTATGTACTTTTATATCAGTTCTTGTATTTCAGTGATGGGCAAATTGACGCTATCGGGGAAGCAACTTTCCGAGGTGGATTAGAAATCTGCCCTTCTAAAATTGTATAGATTTCATTATTAATTCCTAATTTTTTAAAGTTGTGGGAGGTAACTGAACCAAAAAACTTCGAAGAAAACATTTCATTTTTCTCGCACAATACATCAAATATGTTTTGAATTTGCATGAGATAGGTATCTGCGAATTCTTTGAAAAATGTTGGTTTTGCGTATTCGACTGAGCAAGATCCATATGCACTGGCGGACGTAACAATGGCGAGAGAGAGAATTACAATCCGAGAAGAATAATTTCTCATTGACAACGCTTGATGAACAATCTGGTACAGCACTTAAAAGAATTGGAAAAAAGTAAAACTTGAAATACCCAGAAATACGATTCGAACAAAAAGAGTTCACATGACGAGTAATATAAATTGAGAATCAATATAAGAGTTGACAGTTCGTTGAATAACATGGTGGTATAGTCCTCCTTATGGAAGCGGAACAAATACAAAGAGTTTGAACATGAGTTCACATGTCATGAGGGTGAAATATGATATACAACAATTTGAGGACTTATTCAACAAGATTTCTGATCTTTCAATAGCTTTTCTCCTTCCTAATTCCGTTAGGTACACATCTATACTTTCATGAATCACAAAATATATTGTACGACTTGTTTTTGGAACAGGATGATGTATTTTGTTTTCCGTTATTTGCGGTGTTATGTAATTTGTATGATCCGGTGTTCCAAACATATTATGTTTTTGTTAATCACGCTAACAGTTTCCAGAATGAGAATGCAAGTAACAGTGAGAATTTTTTCTCTTACGAATAATGGTATGTCTGTCTCTAGTACACCTTGCATGAATATCTAACAGCTCGCTTTTGCAAAACAAACACTGATAAAAAAGTTGTTGACTGTGGAATCCCCAGAAAGCAACACAATATCTCAACGTTTGCTTGAATGTAATTTGCAAGAATATCACTCACCGTATCTCAAGGGAGACTCAGTCAACCTGAGACTGATATACTGATGTGAATGAACTCACGTCATTTGATACAATTCAAAGTGCATAACATCCCGATGAAGCTGAAATATTCAGATCGAATTTCAATTTGTTGTCCAAGAAGATTCTTGAGAATTTGGCTTGGTTTTGATCTCAAAGAATATGTCCATTCAAGTATAAATTGTCAATATAAGAGCTGTAGGTAAGTAAGTTTTTTTGATATTAAAGCGCAAGTAGTTCGCATCACACCATTTTTCCTTAACTACCAAATCACTTGAGTTAGTTTCTTCCATATGTGAAGAATTCTTTCCATGCCAAAGGACCGTGGTGTCATCAGCAGAGATCATAAAAACTTCCTAGATTGAGAGTAACCAGATCAATTGAATATACAAGAGAAAAAAACTGGCCCAGAACTGATCCTTGTGGATCACTGAACGGTGGATCATCATCAACAAATTATAATTCGATCATTAACCGTCATGAGCAAGAAATGAATTTGTAGAACATGTTCCGTGATCAAAACCTGTTGTGTTCAGCAAATCATTGATGGAACAAAAGAACTGATCATCAGAATATTTTCACGAAAAATATTTGGGTCGTGAACATGTCAGAAAAGTATTCATAGGAACGTGGCACTTTCTCAGTGAAGTTTCACAACGAATTTCGCATCTCCTACTACCATCAGGTGTAAATATGAACGCAGACGATTCATTATTTATTTCGAGCGACCCACAAATGAGTCTCACAAAGAAACTGGAGGCGATGGGAATATTTTCCCAGAGGGGAAATAATTGTGAATGCAAACAAATATGAAATAATGATTCTCAGCCGAGATGGAAACAATGCAAATTAACAATTGAAATGTTTACTCAACCCTTCACGTGTCTTGGGAGTTGTGTTTTCATTTTCTTTATGTTGAGGGTATTGAAGAAAACAGTGGTAGTGTGGAATGCATATTATGATGAACGAAAGATTGATATCTGATTCATATAAAAGATAAACCCAAACCC
>JAVJAQ010001212.1:0-147825 GCA_032362365.1 Zygogramma bicolorata | reverse complement strand
ATATATATATATATATATATATATATATATATATATTTATCATTTTTAATGGTTTAGTTTTCACCCTTTAAAAATCAAAAGCAACCCCGAGTACAGAGGTAACTTTGAAGTAGAGTCTCAATCTGAATTTTCATACAGTTGGGTTTCACGGTTACTTAATAACAATTTCGATATAATTTTTTAATGAAAACTATCGTAAGGGTGGTTTTTAGGGGTCGAAACTGTTTAATAGGTCAGAAATTGTCTATCAAAGTTAATTCAACGTGTTTACAGATGACTGCATGCTCAAAACTAGTATTTTGAATTTTTTTTGAATAGGGGTAGTTTTCAGGTCTGATGAATGAAAATCAACCCCAGGCACAACCTCAGCTTTGAAGTAGATGGTCGATAGAAGCTGAATCTCAAATTTAATTCAAATAGATACTGAATAAGTAGAATACCTGAATAACATGTAAATTATTTTTTCCTGATGATATTCTGTCATAAGCGGGGGGGTGTTAAGGGCTGACACTGATTACTGAACCATAAATTATATCAAAATTTATCAATTGATTGATTTAACTGATATAATTAAATATGATTTCAGTTTATAACATGCTCAAATCTAATATTTTGATATTTTTTTCGAGTAGGGGTGGTTTTTACCCCCCCTCCAGAAAAGCAACCCTCGGCATAGGGTAGATTTTGAAATAGAGGTTAAGTAGAACCTATATCCAAATTTTCATACGAATCGGTGCTGTATGGGATAAATACACAGTTTACACTTTTTTTACCGTCATAGACTGGAGTAAAATAAAAGACTGGCCAATCAGACAATGCTCCTTCTCTCCCGCCTTCAGTCATGCTACCAAGCATGTTTTTGATAGTGTAGTGAAAGTATCCACCATTTCGAAATGGTCTCCAATCCAACGAAAGGTTTATCGTATCCTAGCGAATCCATTAGAAGCTTGGAATTCCGTATCTAGTTTATACCTTTGTATTATCCCAGAATAAGTACCTAAGGTGATGAATCTTCCTAAAAGATAACGAGATTCAAACAGTGTAATTTAAGTAAACAACTTACTGTGAACTCGAGAATCTCCTCCCTCGCATAGTGATTAAATTTCTAACGAGGTTCTGTCATCTGGCATTCATTCACCTTGTTTCAGCAGCGATATCTTGAAGGCAAGTCTTATATAGACTCATTTCATAAGATACGGTATGATTTACGGACTCCGTAAGCTTATTTCGTTAAGCTGTTCGAGTGCTTTGAATTAGATGATTATCAGATCACAACGGAAATCACAAACAATTTGTGAATTTCATGATAACAATATAGGTATTTTCCCTTACTGCGGAATCAACCTGGTCAATGGAAAATAACAATTGTGTATAGCAATTGCAAAGCAACTGGCTACTAGCAAAAAGGATGAAGCCATTTATGTTTTAGTTCCTGTGATATTTCAAGCATAATGGAAAAGCATTTAAATAATTCCACAAGCAGACATTCACGAGCTAAAACAGTAGCGGTAAATAGTAAAAGGAATGGTGAGTTTCAAGTATGGTTGGAAATTAGAATCGTGCATATTATTTGTTGATTTTCAAAAAATGCGATTTCTATACTATTGAAATTTTCATTTACATAGTATAAATGTTTAAATTTCGACCTCTTTCGTCTATGAGATTGACTGCTGCTATCACAAAAATAACAAAGCTGTCTATTCGAGTGGATTCAATGAAATGAAGGAATGAAATTTTGTCAATATGCATTTATCGGTAACAGTTTCGATTTATTCAACAGTTCGTTATTAGATTCATGAAAATGTAAACAAAACCAGTCACTATATTAACCAAATTCAGTGCTTGACGTTACAAATATTCATAATAAGATATTCCATTCTGTTATTTCTTCCATATCTTTTCGATTTCGAAATTGTTGATTTTTCTGAGTTATTTCACAGGAGTGGAACCACCGCTGTAACTTTCGTGTCAGAATTTTGCTTCGACAAGGCACGATCTAATTAGTGGAATCCCCCTAGAATTTCAAAATATTCACTTGAAATTACTTATTCCACCATGTTTTTATAATTTAATACTCGAATTGAAATGATTTCCTTACACTTCACGATTTTTTCACGACACTGGTACAATTTTTCAGTCGAATTTGTGAAAATACCATATAATCTTACGATATTTTCCAAATTTTATAATCGAAACTGTGAAAATACTTGATGATATAAAAATTGGGTAATTCACAGTCTTCTGCTTTCATTAGGTATTTCTTTCCACAATAGAATTTAGGATATCGTCCTGTTTTTCAATTGAAATCTTCTCAAAAAGTCCTATATCCTATTAGTGTTGTGAAATGAATTTCTTTTCGTTGATAATTACGGTGATTGAGAATTAATTACTTCCGCAGGCAACTATGATTCCTACTGTGATTCCACAAGACAGTTTCTTTCAGCGAGTTATTTGTGTCGATGCTTTAACAATGGAAATAATTCTGTTCATAGCCCAAAGAATTCCCCTTTTGGTAGGATGTTTCAAACATTAACACAGCAACAGATTTCGCTCATGATATCGATCTTTTCACTCTTCGTTTTCTCCATGATATAGCCCAGCCATGTGACACACTTTCAATTGATATTCGGGATGACAGATACACGTTCAACATATATATTATAGACTGCGATAGACGACATGTGTCAAAGCAAACTGTAATAAATTCAACAGAAATGGGTCTGATATATCGATCGCTTCCTGGAGCCAATGTAGCAAAGAATACCCGTTGACCACTTATTAGTTCGGTTGATATATGAGTACAAAAGTAGTGTACATTACTGTTATCTCTGGTACTGAAAAGGTCGACTATGAAAAACTCTCTTAGTTCATAGCAGTCTGCTAAGCACCCAGATCCTACCGATATGAACCACCGAGTAATCAAAAAGCTAGTGCCAACAGTTCAAAAGGAGAATTTCACATATGTTAATATCTAAAAAATAAATTAAATTAGTGCAACTCGCAACTATCTTTCTTTTTCAAACGGTACTTTGCAACCACCCTTTTGTTGCTCAAAAATAGTAAACCCAATCTCCCATCCATCATAAAATGCAGACAGGTTCACAAAAGAAGAGCTACTTGAAGTAAAAAGGATCCCGCTCGAATCAAAAGCATAGTGTCTGCATTAATAATTGTTCTACTCTGGAAAAGAGCCTTCGGCGCATAAGAAAGTGGATTGTTCCTTACACACAGAGTGCAACTCACTAGAGGATATTCCTTAGTTTGTGGTAATTACCTCTATTTCTCTTCATCACGAAGATTCAAACCTGAATTAATTATACCAGGCGCTTCACAATTTAATAAAAAGCCTGCAACTCCGAAACAGTTCGAAATAGTACGATATCTTTCCAATAGTATACAATGAAACTAGTTATTCATATCGGGGATTGTGGACTTTTTGATTTTGTTCATTCATTAAATCGAAGCTTTCATCTTTTGAATGGTGCTATCGGCTAACTGCTTATTTTTTTCCATGAAATGGCTGATGTTACTCATTGCAAAAATTCATTTTGAATTCATGAAATCCACCCATTGAAATTATCCCAGGAGAGGATAAGGGAAATTTTTGAAAAGATGTCATTATTTTATCATTCATAGGTCTGGTTCATATGCTGAATTAACTCAGCTTCCTCGATATTTTCTTTTCCTTGTATGAATCTCCATCTTTCACCTGCACTTTCGACCGAAAGAATAGAAAATCGTTAAGTTATTATAGAAATATAAAGAGCGAAAATCTATCTTCAAGTAGTATTTTTTTCAGTAGCGTAACGATTCGCAAAAGAGACAACCCTATAAAAAGTCTTTTTTTTTAATATTTTGGTGATCAACAACCAGAAGAAACAATGCTCACATAATACATATAATATAAATAACAACTGACTCTGGAATCGTTATTTTTTCAACGTTGCAGCTCCCACTTTGGAGCCATTATCAAGACTTTCGCGTCACTTAACGCCGGTGATAACATCCATACGTAGAGATAAAGTATTTTGGAAAATGGCTATATCATTCCATCATTTCAGTATAATCGTTTGAAGGAAATCCAGCAGAGCAACCTTATTTCGTTGAAGATATCCATACTGAGTAGTCTGTCACCCCTCTTGGAAGCATTCTTTGGTGAACCAGCGATTCCGATTACTTGCTAATATCGAGTAGCAGAAATGGATTTGTCTCTTAGTGATAATTTTTGGAACGATCCTTCATTTTCATTACTATAATTGAGAGAACTTGAATATTACATAAAAATCTAAAAGAGTAATCGATAAATATTTCCTGTCGATTTTGAATATTGGCTGAATATTATTTTCCAAAAAGACATTCCACCTGAGAGAAGAATTCAAATATGTATATTCACAACCTAGGATATTGTAGAGCAAACATTTTTTCTTGTGATATTTATTTAGATTTCTCGAAGGCGTTTGATAGGGTCAGTCATACGGTGTTGATTCGAAAACTGTTAGATATGAACATGGATATCTCAGTGGTGACATGATTCAAAATGAATTTTTGGGAATTTATTCATATTGTAGGAATCAATACACAGTGCTCCTCACTAATGCAGACTTGCACTCAGATCTCCATCTATGCAGTCTCAATAACCGCAGGAAATTGTTGGATCAGCTGTTTTTTTTCAAACTAGTCAAGAGGAGTGTTGTTTGGTCTTGATACAATGCTTCTTCGATGCTTATAAACTCGAATGGTGGTCACCTGAAAGTAACAAAAACACGAAATTCCAAAATTCTCCTCTCTAAGGGATTGAGTTTCTACAACAAACTGCCAACGGCAATTGAAAATTATGAATGCGACAGAATATTTTTTAACAAAATAAAATGTTTGCTGACTGAGAAAAGTTACTATTCCTATCAAGAATATTTGGATGATCCATTATTGTGAATTATTTTACTTTTAATATGTTACTTGTAGTGTGCTGTCATCTTACTTGCTTTGTATAAAACTTAATTAATGATTTTATTTATATATGGTAGTGTTTTTGTTGTTTTTTTGATTGCCTACGATTACTGAGCCAGTTGAAACTGGATACTTCATCAATAACACGTAATCCTGGTTTGTTCCGAATTCCATTCCATACAACTAGCTATGGAGTAAACACTCCTTTAACCAGACTACAAAGAGTATATAATGACATACAAGATAGAGTTGACATATTTTTCCAAACACATGCATACTTCAAGAAAACATCACTTGAAATTTTGTAATTTACTATATGTGTAACCTGTTATATTTTTTCTTTTATTCTATGTTACCATTTCTCTATGTTGCCATATGTAATGCAATGACTATTTTATGAAATAAGAGTTATCCTTTGAAATAAATAAATGTTACCACTTATATTCTGAACGACAAAATTCAATTTGCCAAACAATGACAGGTCCACGTACTTTCGGACTGGAGGTGAAACGTCTAACACCCTGTTTCTGCGATGCAAGTTGTTACTACAATTTCTTGCCATCAATCTGAATCAATGGCACTGAATATTAGTAAATGAACGCCTGCATCATCACAAATGATATATGATCCCATGTATTTTCAATTTTTGTGAATGTAATAAATCAACCTCACTTCTTTTCTTGATTCCTTCAGTTTCGAAAACTAATTGAAATATTTGTGGTTTGCGGCAACAACATTACCTTATTAATAGCTAAGTCATTGCAACTTATGGCAACAAAATAGATTCATGCAACTTAAAAAACTTGCATTGCATGCAACTTTCTTCAGTTGCAGCGACAAGTTGCATCGTCGAAACAGGGTCTAATTCGAGCCGCAACTGGCTCCTGCTTTCATTCCTTGAGGAAATTCTCACCGAATCTGACTATTTAATAACTCGGATAGAACTTGCCTCCCTTCTGAAATATAATCCGCGACATAATTGAAAATTTGCCGACGTCATAAAAGTGGATAGAAGTGCGGTGTGGCACGACTGGTTTTGAAATCGGAACATGCACAAAGTCGATATTGCATTCGGAAAACGGAGAGTCGCTGAATCAAACACTTGTGTTCTTGAATTCCTGAATGGAATTGAATACATTATTTGATTTATGCCATCTGATATATCCAATATCTACTCAGCACCTTGGGATATTGCTTGGTTTTCCCTGGGGAAGATAATAATATAGTGACTCCACATACGTATATGAAGTGTATCATGAGCAGCGTTCTGGATATCTGGTCACAGGAAATGGGAATCCCGAATGGAATTTGAATATTATACCGTATGTTCTGTACAGCGGAAGTATGTTTGATATTTGACTGCATTGCTCCAATATAGTGCAGTCGAATGACATCTTTTCATTCATTGTTTTCGTTTTCATTTTGAATAATATTCAACGAACTCCAAAAATACGTTCCAAGTGAATTTCAAAAAGGGGCTCACTAGACATTGACATATGCTAAAATATGAAGAACAATGTATCTTTCACTTTAACTGAATACTCAGGAAATGAGAGCATTTCATTTCATGAAAAAAATCTGAGTATCTCATAATTAAGATGCCTAGGAAACCCTGGTGTATCTAGTGATTCGATATTGTTTAGAATTTCTTGGCGAAAAACAATCGACGATTACGAGAGCTTTCTAATTTTTGTATAGGGGGAGTGATGGTGCGATCTCCGATTCGATATTGTTTCGTCAAAAACTCTAGACACGATCAATAATATCGACGGAATTTACTTCGATTTCCAGTAGATGGTACAAGAATCGAATTCTGTAATATTTTGACATTTGCATACCAGTATATTCGAGTTTTCCATAATTTTACTGTTCCATTCAACCAGCTATTTTTGTCGTTTCCAGTTCAGTTCTCTACCGTATTTTTCTTAGTTATTTGTCGTTTATCTGCCGTTGCTTAAGTGTTGTTTTAAGTGTTTCATGATGGATATCAAACACTGTTGTATTATTTGTGGACGAAATAATCAATCGTCTATATCAAGTTTCGATGGTTAGTACAAAACATTCAATACACGTATATCTAACTTCAACTGGTCAACATAAAGCGAAATTATTCTGACGCTGATAAAAACAAAGTTCACCTTGCTCAGTTTTTACTCTGGTAGAAGTTATATTTGTATTACTTGTTGATTGCTTTTCAGAATTTCCCAGTTTAAATTGAAAATCATGGAAATAAAGTTCTTTCGGGAGAGTGTTTTCAAATGGTCTTCTTGTACATCGCCATAATAGCTTACACTACAGCACTCTTCCTAATACATTGAAATTACTCAGGTTGATCTGGACTGGAGGGTCCAATTCATTTCGAATTGAACACTACAATGCTCAATATTAACTCTATATTAACGTATTATTTTTTCCATGTAGTCCAAATCCACTATTTCTCACGTCAATACCGATATTACGAAGAATCTCATCAAATTATCTGAAAACTTTCAGCACCGAATACTGAGAATTTCTATGAATTTTGATATCAATTTCTCATAACATAAATCGAGAGTATAAAGCAAATGCATTCATCTTTAATATATGTATCAGGATGCATATCTGTGTTTACGTCTAAACAGAAACAGACAAACATCAAAAGTATAATGAATTCTCAGGTAAGAACTCGTGCAATTTTGACAGAACTCGTGTATCACCATCCTTTATTATGTAGAGTGTTGAAAAAAGAAAGTTACACAGTGACTCTGTACGAGTTCTTCTAGAGAATTCCCTAATAGACATCATAATGTCATGTGTCTGGAGTTGCCGCTTGACGCCATCTGTAAAAAAATTTCAAGAATGTGAATTTCCCTGGATGTAATTATCAAGTGAGCCGTAGGTCTAGCGTTTTTGACGAAAACATCAACATTGTACTGATATAGAAGTAATTTCACCAGAGATATATGCATCTTGGGGGGGGTTATATTAGCATTTTCAAAAATCTGTCAAATGGCGGTTTTGTCAGATTGACGTAACTTCGAGGTTTATTGTTGTCAATGAAAACTATCTGAAATTATTCCTTCGCATTCAACAGTGTTTGAAAATCTATATAAGTAGAATAAGTTTTGAAGTTATTACAAGTACTTTTTCACGATGTGTAGAATATTTGGATTTTGTGAGGACAGTCAATATCTGGGGATCCAGATATTCGTCTTTATTCAGTACCTCAGGTAAGCACAAAACAAATCGCCCCAAAAAAATAACATGAATGTAGCGTCGTAGCTAATTTCATTCGTTTCAGTTTGAGCAAAAGTCTCATATCGAGGAGGTAACATATATAGCTCTGATGAGTGAGAGATTGAAAACGAAGTGTTGTTCAAATAAAGGAAATATCGAAGTGATACGTATTTTGAACCGTTGCATAACTGATGTGTGTATCGTGTATCTCCAATTCCAAGACAATCAATCTATCACCTTCAATACACCAGCATGTTTTCTAACAGAAAGCAACTTTGTCGTACATTCTCAGGTGAATGGGCAGAGTATATTTTCTCGGAATCAAAGTATAGTCTTACAAATTGATATAAAAACACAAAAAATTTGAGAGGATTAACAGGTTGTTAACGGTAGCTTTCCACGTTACATGCACGTTTTCTGAAACGCATTTGATTGGCTGTCAGGGCTTTCAAAATCTCAGGCAAATTGAACAGTAGTAGAATATTCGGTTGCACATTTCTCTCTAGTGAAAATTAAGCTCCATGTGGTATATGACTGATCGCCATCTACAATAGCGATCTGAAGTTTTTATGATCTCAAAAATCAAGCAATCGGTTTTCGCCAAGTTTATCCCAAAATTATTCAGGTATTAGTGGATATACCAGGGTTTCCTAGGCATCCTACTCATAATTTTCGAAATCTTACAAATGAGACAGTTCTTCAAAATAATTATTATTTAAAATAACTGATATTTATAAACAACATCAACAGACACTGAAATTCTACTGAGTGAGCCTGAATTTCAAGAAAAACAACGAGAAAACTCTTAATGTACTCGAGTACATCTGTAAGGAACATCCTAGATAGGTGTGTACTCCTTGGAAGAGAATTCTGATGGATTGGACATTTTCTTATATTCACTATCACTAAAAATCACTACCGAATGAGAGAAAATCCGCGTGACGATCTCATCAGGTATATCTTCGTTAATCATTCGATTTGTTATATATGTCTGGGTTTATAAGCCGTGGTCTGCATGTTATTGATCCCGATGTTTCGTATGCTTTCATGGCAGATATTTTGTGAATTATTGCGATATTAGTCAGTGTGTCCTTCTCTGCTGCGAAGCTTCAATTGAATGTGGTTCAACTGATATATTCTTATTTATTGAATCACTTGCAGTCGGACCGTCAATGGAATCGACTATGAAATGTGTTGATGTAGAACTTCTATTGAAAAATTGTTCAGACTTGCTTTCATATCATGGAAAACTATAAGTCAAGTTTTTTCTCTGTTCAACTGAACCACAAATAGAAAAACATAATGTTTACTCATAGAATTCTTTCTTTCTTTTCATCTAGTTGACTCTATGACTTGGTGGTCTGTTTGGAACGGTTCTATCATGTTGTGGTTCACTAAGAATTGCTCTGGATTAGTTCTCAACTATTCCAGTAGATTTCAAATACATCGATTCATCAAACGAATGAAGAAATTCATGGAACGAGCCCATTATCTGCCCCAATTGACTTTTTGGGACCCTCTCCTCTATAGTGGGAAGAGTCCGTGTGTTGAAAATCGCTGGCATTCATGTTCTTCGGGTGTTATTGAGACTCTCATTTGCGATTGAAGTTGTTTTTTTGCTTGAAGAGTTCGAAAACCTTCCCATAGAGCAGTCGGTAATAACTCATATTAGTATCGAGAACGAGAGTTTAAACTTCAATAAGGCCTGCAGAATTGGTACAGAGACAGCCATTCTTGATATGGTTTTCAACAGGTGTGACCCCAAACTATCACCAAGTTGCAATTCAATCAATCTTTTGTATACATCGCTTGCACATGATAAACCTTACTTTTGGTAGGTATCAAATTATCTCACTGAAATCATTAACCCATTATTTTACTAATCATGGTTCATAATAAGAATTGGAGAGACAGAGGATAACAAAATGGATTCCATCCATTCATCATCATCTATTTCAATTCCATCAATGAATTCCATTTGTAGAAAATATTATTTCGATGGACAAATCAGACCAAATTCATTTCCATCTCTCCCTACTCTCTTCTCAACCTATATTTCGATGCGATTTTAACATGTTCATTTTATGTGTGCATCCGGAGTTCAATAATATTTATGTGTTATTCATACTCGCTCATGGGGATTTTATCTCTATGTCAGTTCCACTGGCTTCCGCTAGTCGCAATGAATTATGATCGAAAGTGTTTCTGTTTTTTCATTATTCACGAACGAAAGGTCGTAACTCAGCAATTATGACATCTTCGAAAACAATGAATCGGCAGAAGCTCACGCGAGCTCATTCTCACTCTTATTGCAATTGGTCTTTTTAATGAAAACGGTCATGATTCACTTTTTGATGTTGGGTTTGAATTCAACCGTATACATGAAATGAATAGCCTAAAGCACGGATAGTTGAGAATAGGTGAGAAGATAGAGAAAACTTCAAATGGACAGCTAGGAAATAACGAACACAAGAGAATTTCTACTCACATTAAGGTGAATGGCAATGAGCCGTGAAAAATTTGCATCATCAGCCCATGGGCGTAGCCAGCGTAGGGCAGGGGGGGGCAACTGCCCCCCCCTGGAAGCAAATATCGAAAATAAATCATTTACTTTCAGGATACGTCATTTTTTAGTGCTCGATTCAACTACTTAACAGTCGGACATTTTTGAGAAAAAAGTAAAAAAATGGACACTTTTTCTTTCTTGTTTTCTTTTGACTACATTTTTCAATCCTATTAATTAATAAAAATGAATTTACCCAATAAGCAGTGTTAGTGTGAAATATTTTGAAACATTCAATACACAATCCTACATCACAATTCGAAAATAATACTCTTATAAGAACTATTGAGTTGGTGTCTTGCGACAGTGTCTTATTCAATAGTATAACGAAACGCCACTGGTTTTCTTCGAGAAAATCGAGATACAAGTGAGGAATGTTCGGGAACCGGCGTTGGCGGCGATGCGAATGTTCTGGCAATTTCTAGGCTGAATGCTGAAAAGGGGTATATAAAGTAAGTTGCCTATCCGGTGCGAAGACAGTACAGTACAGTACATAGTGCAGGATACGAAGTTGCATACTGCGAATAGAAAGCGAGGCACGAGAAACAAGAGGGGAAAATCCGTATCAATAGTTATACCACAGAATCCACAGAATAAAGAGACTGAAAAGACAATATAGATATAAGAAATTGGTTCCAAAAAGGTAAATAAAATAATTTCAGAAGGAATTTAAATTTTCAATTAAAAATTTAGAGTCATTTCATTAGAAATGGTACAAAAATTTGAAAATTGGTTGCTCGAGCAGCACCAAATAAAACTAAACTACCATGTAATGATAGCTTATAATTTAGATATGTTATATCCAATGTTAATTTTTGTTCAAAATTATCTTTTTTTAATTTTCGGCCCTTTTTGTATCGCAATGTTTGGAAAAAAAATGCAATTCCAGCCCTTTACAAAATTGCCAATTGCTCTTTACTCTTTGCTTGTATCTTTGGGAAACAATTTTTATTAGCTTTGGCAAAAGATCATGTGCATTATTATTATATTTTTATATATTTTCCATTATTATGATGCCGACTTTTTTGCCCTCTAATCTAATTATAATTATAAAAAACATTACAAATTATAATAGTGCACCAATTTCGACAGCTGATATCTCAAATGGGACTGAATATGAAAACTTGAAATTTCACCACATTGAAGATCAAACAGCACTTCAAACGTGCTATTAATTTCATTTTGTGTTTATAATCTAGAGAAAAAATATTAACATCAGATATAAAAAACGATGAGTTTTGGAACCTTTGGTGTAAAAGTTGAAACTTTTCCTAGAGATCAATTACCCTAACACCAAACTGATATTTTTGCACTCGACGCGCGTTTCGCACTTCCACGATAGCTCTGGAGCTAGAGGTATTAGTTTACTTCAAGTTTAATTAAAATCTCAAAGCTTTGTTTTCATTTGCTTTTTCTTTACATCAAAAAAATTCACATTTTGTACGACCATGGACCATGGTTTGCCCCCCCCTGTTATAAATCCTGGCTACGCCCTTGCATCAGCCAATCATGTTCTCATTTATCAAAACTTCAAGACGTATTGTTACGGAATTCGAGTTGAGTACAAATACTTTAGCTTTAGTCCTCAAAAATGTATACTCCCCAATAAAACTAACTTTTTTCTAACTTATACATCGTGAGTTTTTCGGGCTTGAGGGCCGTGTCCCGGAATTTTGAGTTCCAGAGCTTTCGACTGCATCTGCGGCAGCCATCTCCAGCGGCGTGGTCTTAGTTGAACTCATTTCTCTGTGTCAAATATTACTAATTAGAATACTAGAAATATACAGGGTGGCCCAGCGAAAACGAAACAAGGCCGTTATTTCACATTTATCGCAAAAGTAAACTCTCGGACCCGACATCTTTTGCACATATTCTCAACTTTGTCACTTCAAGCCCTCCAAATCTTTAATGGGATTAGGCTGAATGTTATAACGCATTTTGAAGGTCATCGAATTCTCTTTCCGAAGCTTTTTAGTTTTTTTAATTTGATGCAGTAGTTCTCGAGAAATAATTGTTAACATACTAACAAGTCAACGTTGACATTAATCAGAATCAATATTCATGGTAATCGTTTGAGAAAAAAGTTTTTCGAAGTGTTTCATACATGAGAGTGGCAGGGGTGTTTCAGAAAAATAAAATAAAAAAAAATGTGGCCACTATTTTACTCTTGATCTCAACAAGTGTTAAAAATGTTGCCCTCCTGCTTCCATGCAGTAATAAAAGTTTTCTTCGAAACGATTGAAGACGTTCTGAACCATTACAGGTGTAATATTCCGACATTCATCAATGATCCGTTGACGTAAATCATTTATAGAATCTGGTCTAACAAGTCAACGTTGACCTTAATTCGAATCAATTTTCATGGTGATCGTTTGAGAAAAAAGTTTTTTGAAGTGTTTTATACATGAGAGTGGCAGGGGTGTTTCAAAAAATAAAATAAAAAAAATGTGGCCACTATTTTACTCTTGATCTCAACAATTGTTAAAGATGTTGGCCTCCTGCTTCCAAGCAGTAATAAAAGTTTTCTTCGAAACAATTGAAGACGTTCTCAACCATTACAGGTGTAATATTCCGACATTCATCAATGATCCGTTGACGTAAATCATTTATAGAATCTGGTTCAGTTTTATATATGATACTCTTCAAGTCATCCCAAAAAAAAGTCAACGGGCCTAAGACTGGTGACCTTGCGGGCCACTCTACTGCTCCTCTCCAGACGATCCATCTTTCAGGAAAGGTTTCATTTAGATACTGAATTAGTGAGGAGGTGCCCCATCATGGTGAAATATCAAGTCATTCGCACTGTAACGGTCATTATTTTCAATAATTTCTTTCAACGCAGGATCGACAGTATCTTCTCACAATTTCAAGTGCATTGGTCTTGGTCCCAGATAAAAGTCGTACCACCTACATGATGATAAATACTGATGGAAGTGAAACAAGGGTAACCTCGGCTGATGATTGTTCTACACCCCTTTTCTCGAGGACTACGGCATCAAATTAAAAAAATTAAGCGTCGGAAAGAGAATTCGATGAACTTTAAAATGCGGTATCACATGTACCAAAATCCCATTTAAAGATTCAACGGTTGGACCTAATTCCCCCCCCCCCTCCCCGAGGGGTTGAAATGACAAAGTTGAGAATATGCACAAAAGATATCACCCTTGCAATGAAAATCGACGGGTCCGAGCGCTTTTTTTGTGCGAACGATAAATATGAAATATCGGCCTTGCTTCGTTTTAGCTGGGCCATCCTGTATATAGGCCCATGATTCTGGACTTTTCCAAACTATCAGCAAGTTGCATCTCAATAAATGTTTTCTATAAATCGTTTGCACATGATGAACTTTACTTTTGACATCCCATTTTTTCAAGAAAATTCTTAGTCCATTCTTTCATTCATGGTTTTTTATTAGATCTAAAGGTCATTTACAATAAAGTTTTCGAATTCATTTCATATACGTTGAGTACAGCCAATGTCGAGAAACAGAATAACGATTTTATCCAGTCAACATCATCGATTTAAATTCCATCAAAAAATTCCATTTGTTGAAAACATTATTTCGATGGACAAATCAGACCAAATTTATTCCCATCTATCCGTCTGACATCAACTCACTTCGTACCGCTCCCTGCTTCAGGTGTATGATTCTGGAATTTCCGTATTGGAATTGGTATCGACATTTCTGGAACCTGCGCGATACTTCTCTGTGTGTGAACTGATGCGGTTGTTATCTCCCACGAACATTCTCGATAAGTCGCGATGACAGTTGATGGGCATGGTCTTCTCCAAAACACATAGGTTTAGACGTACAGGAAGTCATTCCGTTGTATCGCAGAATTGATGTTATTCGTAGAATTCGTAGTGTGAAGCGCCCAGTGGCACTAGCACTTGTACCTAGATGGATTAGTCTGCGGATGCTGACTGAAGTTCATTAATTTTTTAGATGCATGATAATTTGAGACGATTGTGAATTGTGGCTGAGCGATACGCTATCTGGTGGCAGTCAAAAAACTTAAATTTTCTGTCAAGGTCATATTTTTCTTGTTCACTCTCACTTGCAGGTACTCAAGAATCAATTTTCTACTTTGAAAATTCAAATTACGTTCATAACTATCATTGACTCTACAACCAATGAACTGGCTTTCATGGCATTCAAAGTATTCTAAATTGCTCATTCCGAAATCTTCTCTGTCTAAGGGCCAGCTCATCAGTTCCCGTGTCAATGAAAAACATCTACAAGTGGCACAGAAAACTCATTGAGGTTGATGAAGTTACTTCAATAGATCACACTTGCATTCGGCACTCAAGATAGTTTGCCGACCCTTGCCCGCACAAGGCTCTGCCTCCTGGGCGCACCCCGTAAAAGTGTTTAACAAAGAGGTAATATGGAATGAAATTTACAGCATACAATTTCCTCCCGTAAAACCAATGTACCACAGAAGGGTCAAAAGAAGGCACTATTGTCATCACTCGAAATGAAGGAAATATACAACAACAACTGTAGGAAAACTGATATAATCGGGTTGACGAATTTCCCATTGTTTGATATTAATAAAGCACTAGTCTCAACGTGGGTATTTGATATCGATGTTATCCTGATATTCTTGTTTCTCATGCCATGGAGAGTCCAAATCTTCAATTTCCTGTCGCCCGATTTCGATGGAACTGAAATAGATTTGTCTCGATGTCAACATAAGTGAGCATTAAGCATTTTTTGATGCCCATGAGGCCTTACATGCTATCTCTCTTATTTGAAGTAACAGATTGTTTTCATCTCGAACAACATTGTCTATATCTTGAAAATAGCATATTGTCAAAATAACAAAAAATAAATAAATACAACGATGAATGTTTCAGCAAAAAACACACTTAGAAGTCACACACTTGGAGCCACCACATTTATTCTGGAGTGACAAACAATTCATAATTTTCAACCCTGGAAACCACCACTTATCAATTTTGAATCAAAACGGACCATAATTGCAAATCTTGTTCGCCATTGTGGAGCCACCATTTTGTTTTTTCCCTGGCTATCATCACTGGAGATCGACCTTCAATCCTCGATCTCCAGTGATGATAGCCAGCTAGAAAGACAACTCAGACCTAGACGCAAGGTCACTCAGTCTAGAAAATAGCTCCGAAATGGGAGCCGAAACGTAGACAAGAAAATCATTCCAGACGCGGATCAACCGAAAGTTCCAGCCAGCATATAAATATATATATATATATATATATATATATACATATATATAAATATATATATATAAATATATATATATATATGGCTGGAACTTCCGGTTGATCCGCGTCTGGAAAGATTTACTTGTCTACGTTTCGACTCCCATTTCGGAGCCATTTTCAAGACTGAGTGACCTTGCGTCTAGGTCTGAGTTGTCTCACTAGCTGGCTGTCATCACTGGAGATCGAGGATTGAAGGTTGGTGGGATTTAAGGGTTCATTAGTAATTATGGCAGGATCAGGTATCGGACGGTCGATGGGAGGTTCGAACGGATTAGTTCCCAAGTCGGAGTAAATAGAAGTATGTCGGACCAAAAGTGGTTTCCAGGTATTGGGGAGTCTTTGAGAATCGTCGCGTTTATTGAGACAGTTGGGACGTTTTTCGATTTCAATGGCTTCACGGGTAATTCTGGTTTGGAGGGTTTTGGCTGTGGCAACGGTTTTGGTGTTTTTGAAATCTATCTTGTGGCCTGTTTCTAAATGATGTTGGAATAATGCTGAGTTTGTGTCAGAATTACGTAATTCTGACACATTCTATTTACTCCGACTTGGGAACTAATCCGTTCGAACCTCCCATCGACCGTCCGATACCTGATCCTGCCATAATTACTAATGAACCCTCAAATCCCACCAACCTTCAATCCTCGATCTCCAGTGATGACAGCCAGCTAGTGAGACAACTCAGACCTAGACGCAAGGTCACTCAGTCTTGAAAATGGCTCCGAAATGGGAGTCGAAACGTAGACAAGTAAATCTTTCCAGACGCGGATCAACCGGAAGTTCCAGCCAGCACATTTCTGACCGCGGAAGCCTAGCCGATCATATATATATATATATATATATATATATATATATATATATATATATATATATATTCTATTTCAATTGTATGATAATACAAACCTTACAACAATAAAAAAACCTGAAAATCCTTCCTTATACGGTAGATGATCAACTGAAATTATCATTTCCTGAAATTTAATTTATCTGATTCCAATGGTTGTTTGTAATATGTACCACTTTTTTTACTGTCTAGCTTGCACATATTTCCGTGTGAGTGAAATGATTCATCCTGGGTGGGTGAAAATTTAAAGTAGCCAAGGATATTTGAAAATTTGATCCGTTTTGTGAACAAAATCTTTAATTTTTCACTTGTTATAGGATTATTAAACATATAGAGGATGGCCCATTTCTTCTGCTGCTATTACTTCTGGAATTTTCAACGGAAACAGAATAATCATATCAAACAATTATCTTTCAGTTATGTGGTGAAATGGAAAACCTAACGTCTTACATTATACTTTGATGGTTTATGGTCCATTAGGCATAAAATAAAAATAAATCACCATATATAATCTCCGCCTAGCAACATTCACTGAGTTCACGAATATAATGCAAGAAGAAGTCGGTAGGAAAACCGTAATAAAACGCACCTGTCGGTGGGTTTCAGTGGTAACAAACACATAAAGTGTCAAAATATGCGAAATTCAATATCGAAGTCGAGCTCCCTTTTATGATCCCATTCATATATTACTCAATTTCTTGTTGTATTTTCTTTTTAGCTCACGCGCAAATTTTTTCGAGTCAATATCAGGCGATTCTTTTCACAGAATGTAGTAGGATGGAATATTCAAAAAGCTACTGGAAAAAACAATATTTTCAGTTTCATCAATTCTGTTTCGTGACGTTACAAGCCAAAATTTCAATTATATTGTTGATTTTTATTATTCCCAATAGAAAGTATCTCGACAACTTGTGTATGAAATTGCTCCTCCTCTTTCACATGAGAAATAGCTCACACTCATCCACTAATAATCAATCACTTTCGGAATCACGTTTCTGAGAGGCTTCTGTCTTGCGGAATGAAACTCAAATAACATCTCGTCAAATCAATATATTATCTGCGCATAGATGCAGCACGAATATGATTCATGTTTCGATGATAAGCTGAATGAATCATGATAGTGGTGAAACAACTATTACATTTATTTGCGACTAATACCTACTGTAAGTATTATCCTTATGGTTTCTGCAGTATAATGCCATATATTATTCCCTTAGAAAATAATGGCGGGGGATCAATAGTTATAGTCTTTATTTCCTCTTGTAGTCATATCACAAGATATCTCGACTTGAATATTACCATGGAAACGATATAACCAAACTCCAAAGTGTAAGTGTCAAACGCGTAGTAAATGTTTGTGTATTTGTATTGAGATAAATGAAACTGAAGAATCAATTATTTACGATAAGTAAATCAGTCATAAATGAAGTAGAGTATACTACTCGCAATAATGACCATTACTCCCCTGCCTCTGACGCTCGGTTCGTAAAAATTCCTCGAGAATAATAGCCATCATTATTGACTCGTGGTATAACCTACTATTGATTATATCTATGATATTCCTTCTAGAATCGATAGTTCATAACAATGGAAAAATAACTGTTCCGGTTCTCGGTAGTGTAGTGGTTAGCACATTCGCCTTTCAAGCGGAAGACCAGGTTTGGATTTCCCGCCGGGCCACCGTGCTGGGTAACCGCACGTTAAAAAGTAAGGCCCCGTTGATCCATTGCTCGCACAAGTTTCGACTTCTGAGGGTTGACGTTCGTCAAAATTTTAGAACAATTTTTTTTAGAACAATATCGTTATATTCCATTCACATTTTCTTTTCATTCTTTGAATTTCGTTTTTCACGAATAAGTGGGTTTTTAGGAATCCCCTCTGAAGATTATACAAGAGCTTGTGATCGTTCGGTGAGAGGTTGGGCTCTTTACACCGTGACCAAAAGACCAATGATCCAATATATTCGACTAGTCAGAGTTTGTCCTAATGAATTTGTTTAGAATCATATTTAATAGTACGATATTGAAATTATAAAATGAATAATTTTTTTCAAACACCTTATGAACCAATATCACCCGACAAAACGATACTGTACCTATTCCAACAACTCATAATTCATACCAAACGCCGATGACTTCCGACTTCCTGTAAGTTACCGCCTACGCCATTCCTCAGAGTGATATCCCAATATGACAGACACAAGGCTCGAGTAAAAAAATGTCTACCCCATCAGAGGATCGAACCAAGGATCTTGGTCGTGGACCTCAGACAGTACCACTCACGCCAACTCTGTTGTCGACCTGATAGTTTTGACATTATCGATTTCCATATTGATAGCGAAAAAAAAAGGCTAGCCCTTCCATACTCTAGCCAATTTGTTCTTCATGAGATTCATACGAAAATAATAACAACTCAATATACCCCATATCAAGTATTCAATAACAATGAATTATTTCTTCTACAAAGGTTCTGTTGTATAATACACTTCTTGTTCAATTGAAACAATACGATTCGTAGATCAACTTCAAACACGAAAAATAAAGAATTTTCCTAAAAACTATGTAGAATATTGAAATTATTCAAATTATGTTTGAAAATCGAGATAATTACCTACTCACAGAACTGAAGTGAAGACCAGAAGTATAAATATACCATCAAGAGTTTTTCTAAGATCAATTACCCTTATTCCAAATCAATGTCATTTGCACTCGACACGCGTTTCGCAAACAAGGTGACACCTTCAGAAGAAGGAAATTTATACTGTATAATTTTTTTGTCCTGACGATGCTCAACTTGTTAGCGAAACACGCGTCGAGTGGAAGTAATATAAGTTGTTTGGTGTTTGATAATTCATATCTAGAAGACTTTACTTTCAGTTACACTAAGGTTTTCAATTCCATCGTTTTCAAGAATACGTCCATTCAGATTTCTTCTTCACAACTTCTCACCCTTGTATACTTTGTTCAACCATCCTTTGCCGTTACGTCATACGTTGTCCAACTTTATCTCTCATTCATGAAATGGATGAGACGGAATTATGACGTCATTAACGTATGTCTTATTTAATGTCGATGTGAATTTTGTCATTTTTGACAGTTCAGTTGTCATAGTTTGATTTTTTCAGTATTTTTGGCCATTTTCACCTTTTTCAGTTAATTTTCCATTGTGAAAATGTCTTTCCGGTATAATGAGAAAAAGCAAAGCTTAATTTTAAAGTTGGTTGACTACTTTCCATGAGAAAGAGATGCTGGAGTGCCGCTTTTACCGTTAAATGCAGTCTACAACGTATGTATCTACCTATGTTATGCAAAATGTAAGTTTTCATTGATTTGATTTCATTGAATTCTATAGCGTGTTGCTGATGCTCTGGAAATATCATCAGAACTGTTGAAAAACTAGCTACTATTGGAAGGGAAACAGATAAAGACAACAAAATCAAAGTTCATGTCGGACATGTTTCTGCTCGAGGATCATCGATTTATATCATACATCAACATGCAATAAGAACACGAGTGTATGCGATGTATTCTGCAGGTAGGTACATACTAATAATAATTTTGAGATTGAGTGTAAAATAACTTTCAACTAATATAAGACAAACGTAAAACAGCGGAATACGTCACCGATTGTGACGTAACGGCAAAGGATGGTTGAACAAAGTATACAATTCTTAATTCCATATGGCTTTCAAAATTCTCAAAATGGCTCTCACTTTCATCGACAGTTGCTATGGTTGCACTGTTATTCAAACAATACAATAGATGGATCCTTAGGAAACAACGTTTATAATCGAATCGAAGTTTCGAACGCAAATCTCATAAAGAGCTTTCTGTAATTATCCATATCACAAACCTAGATACTTGAAGTTGGTAATAACCCAGAAGTTCCTAGGAGGCCCCTATCGCTTTATTATTTCCAATTTGGAATTGGGAAACTGTAAAGATAAGATCGTAGTTTCACAATCAGAGGTGGAAATAGAAAACTAATAGCGCCATAACTTCTGCTTAGAGGCATTAGGGCTGGTCTAACGGACAATCTCGACTAATAGTCCTGCCCTGGCCATATATTCCACTTAACTTTCAGGTACGGAATAAAACCGGCTCACCTATCCAATTCTCGCTGACTTATATCACTGAATCGTTGACAACTCTAGTTTTGCCGACACTAAATACCTAAGGGTGACTGTTACCTCGGTGTATTTTTCTTTCTTCTCTGAGAATTGGTTGTTTCCACTGAAAATTTTAAAATGGAATTGAAAATGTTATAGAAAGAGGTGTTGAAATAAACCGATTATGTTTCATTAGTGAATATGATTGGTTTACCAGGGATCTCAAATGGTGTGGATCTGAATATAAACACGATTATAAACAGACAGTTTTTCAACAGACTGTTTCAGAAATTGACTCAAATTGACATAATATGGTGAAGTGAAACATGACCGAAAGAAACCCTGATAACATTCGAACGGGACAAGATATCAAATGGGGCAGTTTGCTTGTCAAATGAAATTGTTTCTAGGGGAAAAGATATTTGTATGACGTCAATCATCAACGATACTCTATTCAACACCAGTTTACTTCAAAAGATCCGACCAGCCGTTCTTGAGTTATCAGTAGTAGAATTCATCTAATTCAACTACTATGGTTTTCTCTCGGCTCTAGTATGGAATTCTGGAAGAGAAAATACAACTAGTTCCAGTTTATGCCGAGCTGTGCATAAATGTCAGTTGTCATGTTGATTAGGTTATAGAAAGAAATCCGAACTATTTTGGAATCATATTTCCATTGATATTATGATTTTTTTTATTCGAAGAATATTCGAAAACGAATGGAATTTATACACGAGCCTATAGGACTTTCACTATAATAATGTTTTCATAACTGCGACGCGTGTTTCGCTATACAATAGCATCTTCAGGCAATTGATGATTCATTATTCAATAAACATTGTTTTAAGAATCTATTGTATAGAGAAACATATGTCGTCGTATTTGAAACCGAATTATAGTGAATATCTCACCGGAAATTGTTCGAGTATTTTCTTATATGAATTTTATTAGATGAAGATGAGTTCTGAAACAATTCCGAAATAGAATTGGTAATAACTCAAGAACTACCAGTCCATTCTCAGAGATAAGCGAGTGTGGATAAAGAATTGACAGACCTATCAAACGGAAAATAACATGACCGTCCTTTTCAGTGACTTCTCAGCGGGAAGTGTAATAACAATATCATTTCATTCAAAAAAAAGTAATGAAATTGATACCTTTTCACTTCAACATTCTGCTACATTGACATCTTGTTCTGTTTAGATGCCAAAAAAAAGGGTTACAGCCGTACCCTTAATCCATATCTGATTACATAGTGACACCAACGAATCTTCTTCCGGGAAGCCATGAAAAAGACTCTTTTTTCCTTTGTCATGCAGTTTACTCTTATCTAAATTCCCATGGTGTTCGATCCCAGCAACATTCAAGAAAAGAGACAGAATGCTGCAATCGGATATCCGATATCAAAGATTTGTGGAGTCTTGAATCAAGGACTAGTCCGAGCTGATATTTTTTTCGAGTTTCCAGTGCTGCAGCTATGTTTTACAACTCTGAGTCAATATTCTCCTGAAATGCTTTTATGCTGTAGATAATATCGTGTAGCTGTTTTTGTGATTAGTTGATTTTGTTCAGATTTCTTGCATAAACTGTTGAAAGTGCCAGAATTTCTTCTCATTCATTCATTCCTTTCCCATTCTGTTTTGCATGTTTGTCAGTTGAGCGAGTGTATCATCATTAATTGTTGGAAAGTCATTATTTTGTGGTGGATGAATTTTTTCCTTCGTAGTTGTTGTTGTTAGCCTACCACAATCTGAAAGGAATAATAATTATTACTGGAATCTATACAGGTGTATAAAGGCAGATGGCAGATACCCCAAAAAGTTGCTGCGTTATTTGTTAACATTTTTCCCCAATGAAACACGACCTATTAGTAGAGACTACTTGTATCAAAACAAATAAAAGAACTAATATTCGTAAAAAAGTTATCGTTGTTTCCGTTTCAGGAAAATCTGGTCAACAATGTGAGATTATCATTACACGATAAAAGTATTAGTGTCTGTGTGATTAACAATGGAATGAAATTATAGCGGCATTCAGACAAATCATAAGAATTTGAGAAAAATTAACTTCTTCGAGCGGGATTCGAACCCACGACCTTCCGTTTTCTAGACGGATGATCTGCCACTGAGCTATCAAAGACCCTGAGTTCTCCATCGCAAATTTCGGAAGTCATTTATCTCAAATTCTATTGTTAGTTGTTATTATTCAATCGAGAACCTTCGGCGATTTTCGACTGAAAGAGGTGTTAGTTGGGAAGGATACACATTCAATAGCCGTATTCGGGTTCGCAATAAGTACTGTTCTAGGACAGTCAAAAATAGTCACCCACCCAATTAATGTAGATATATTCGCGACAAACCCTTCACGCCTCAACAGTCCAACTATTTCGAACTGTTCCTGAACTGTTTTTGTTGTGAACCCGAATACAACCATTATCATATGGTCTTAGTACCCAATTGTACCTTTCAACCGAAGCGTCGTCGATGTTTATCGACTTCAGCAGGTATCAGGTGTAGATACCAACCAGATGATTTCAAGCCGGAAAATTTACACGATAGAAGTATTAGTGTCTCTCTGATTAACAATGGAATGAAATTATAGCGGCATTCAGACAAATCATAAGAATTTGAGAAAAATTAACTTCTTCGAGCGGGATTCGAACCCACGACCTTCCGTTTTCTAGACGGATGCTCTGCCACTGAGCTATCAAAGACCCTGAGTTCTCCATCGCAAATTTCGGAAGTCATTTATCTCAAATTCGAATCCCGCTCGAAGAAGTTAATTTTTCTCAAATTCTTATGATTTGTCTGAATGCCGCTATAATTTCATTCCATTATTATCATTACATTTTGTCTTTCGAAAGGAGTAGCTAGGTGCGATTCAAATCTGTTGGGTTTTACTTCAACTCGGACTCTTATTCTCAGGAAACTACTCAGTTTCGTAATTAAACTTTATTCAGTCAAAAATATGCAAAACTTTATTATTGACAAAAGAAACTGACAATCCTTGTAAACAAAAACATTCGAATCAAAATATCTCTTTTATAGAAAATGACTGTCACATGAACAGCATAAATATACAAGATGAGTAAATATAGAAATCATAGAATAAATTTTGATCTCAACAAAATCAACTGGACTCGTCTAGATGCAACTATCCTCAGACATATAATAAAAGCAGATTCCTTCAATCAATTGAGTTAACAGAAAACACACAGAAGTGTCATGAAATGAATGTGAATTGTATTTATCGAATTCCGTATTCTTGTGGTCGAAAATATATTGATGAAATCTCGAGACCTCTACAAGTGCAAAAGGGTGAACACAAGACGCACATCAAAAACAGACAAATTGGTGGGTCTCCATTATCAGAACACATTTCTATCGATCTTTATCTGCACTTTAAACTTCTATACTCTCTTCGTTCATACCAATACAAGACTCATCAGATTTACCAAAACATGCATGGCAAAAGTCTTTCAGGCTGTGGAGATTTCATTTCCGGAGTTTATTTCTGACAAGTGTCCGTCATCTTTCTTATAAGATTGTAATGTAAACTTGAAATTCGGCAATGTCGCAAATTTGACTAGGCACCCTTCAGAGCCCAGAAGCTAACAACGGATCATCAATATTTTATCTCTGCAAACAGGAAATTTTTGACAAAGTCGATGATGTATATTCTGACAAACGTGCCCTCTGATAACAAAACAGATCTCCGGAGAATAGAAACAACTTCGGCAGGCAGGAATGCACCTTTATTCTAATTTCACCGAGTTATTCCCGGTTTCTCGGCCGACTCAGACACAGGAGCCTGCGAATTTCCATTCCAATGTGAATTGCTCTGGCACTTGTCGACATTCCGGAAGTATTCACCTCCTGGGGGAACGTGACGAAGGGCGCGCCGCGGCGTCCCGGTTGACTGACCGCATGTCTTGCTGTGTCGGAAATTCCATTTGCGACCTTTTTAACTCGTTCGTATATATATATATATATATATATATATATATATATTTATATATATATATATATATATATATATATATATATATAATTTCACTACCTACTTTTTCTTTTTATCGCCCCACGTTCGTGGTACCAATTTGTTTTATATTTTTATTTCTTTATTTCTGTTCTTATCAATATATTTTGAGAATAGAGAATTTGTTTGATTTGTCAATTATAAAGATATTGAATAAAGTTTTTGAGTTATAAGTTTTTATAGAAATGTGAAATTGTTTTTCAAAATATCTTCATAGTTTTCAAAATGTAAATATGCCCAGTAGATTATTACCTGCATTTATGCCTTTTCAGTTTTACTTCTTTTCTAGCTCAGACGGACGCCAATGAACATGATGAACTCCTTCTCAGTGGTGCGGTTTTTCTGGACTGCATGGCTGTCTCTTGATGTCATGTATTTTGTGACAGAGAAAGAGGGAAGCAAATACAATGACTTCAAAATCCAATCTAGTACCAATTTCAGTGCCCTTTCTTCTTGAGAATCAGAAATTCAAATATATTATAGATTAATCTTGGAATTTCCTTATATTTGAAATCCCCGATCTAGGAGAAACCCAACTTATCTGATTGAATATACTAAAATACATATATAGTGAGGAATTGGAACAATGATTCTGCTCAGTGCGGTTTCCGAACGAGTTCTGAAAGAATGTTTGTACAACGAACAAATACCTCTAACCAAAAAATGTTTTCGATGCGCGGTAAAATAGTCTTTTGGTTACGTTTTTTGATATTAGATTGAAAATAAAGTTCAGGAGGTCAAAAATAGGAATAATATACACTCAGGAATGGAAAAGTTCAATGGGAATAGTTCACCTGGACATGAGTTGGTTTCGTGAAGCCTGGATATCAGCTATCTCACAGGAACTTGGAAGTTGTATTAGCTGGTACGTACTAGTTTTTCTTTCTTTTTTCACGACTCCCATTACTGACTAGGATATCATCAGCTTTCTCTCAGGTTTTTCTGTTTCTAAATCTTCTCAAAATGAGTATAACTACTTTTCTTCAAGCCCGAAGAAAAGTAGTTATACTAATGACCTCGGCCGCGAAACCATTTTGTCTTCTCAAAATCTTTTCGGCTTCTCGTAAAATTTCTCGCGTACCTTCTTTGTTGATTCTCCACTCCGCTGCCATGGTCCCGTTCTTCACTCACGGAATTTTTCACAAACCACTACTTATCATTTTATTCATTTACATTCTGATTTCTAGAGAAGGTTTCTAATGGTATATTAACTTTTTTCATTTTCCATTCATCTCTCGCATCAATTCTCTTATTATTTTCCAAATTGTATTTGTCATTCATGATCTGTCAAAATTTGTGTTTTGTTTTCATGTTTGATGTTTTTGGTTATCCGAAATGAGCTAGACATATTATTGGTAACGTATAACTACTCCACATATTCATTCCTTTACATTTGATATCCACAATTTCACATTGCTACTTTGTTTTACAATGTTTCATATCATGAAGAGAACCACTAGGATGGTTAAAACGCCCTAGGGCATTATCTGATATCACCGTTCTGATATCACTCAGAAATCTTAAGCAATTTGAACTGTACGTCATTTTAGTATACAAATGATGTACAACAACTAACAGAAAAACTACTATCAGAATCACTTGAGTATCGTGATAGCATCGGTTTCAACAAAATAATACAACCAAATAACACATCTTTGCGTGATTTTTACCAGAGATCGCAACTATTCAATAGTTTTTTCAGGCATGATTCAATGTATATTGGAAAATTTCAAGATGTTGCTCGAATTTTTCATTATGTCAACTAATAACAACTTTCAATTTTTTTTCAAAATCAGCATCACTCGATTTTATCTACACTCTCCCCATCACTATTGATACCTTGGTTGCCAATGTGGATATTCAAGTGATGAATTATTCTAGCAGAAGCAGCAGGTCTCTTATATATATCCTGAGATCTTCTTCTTCCGGCATTATCCTGGGTGGATACACAGACAGCAACTTTGTTACACACCAGAGGTGTAAAATTGATTGCATTCATCGACTCGGTGTATAACTCCTTTACAAATTGTGCATATTTCCCAAGTTCAATAGAAATATTCATAATATTTTATAGAAAGTGTTTTCCACAACTACCTTGTATGGACAAGTTCAACCAGAAGCTTTACCATCGTGTTAGAAGATGTGGAGGCAGTTTAATGTCGAAACTTGCTGGTAAGTTTTGTTAATCAATGGAATTGACGCTTCTGATGATCATGAATTACGAAGTTTTCGAATTTATTATCACAGTCTCCCGTTTGTACTAAACGCTTGGGGTCGATAAAATGAGATACAACAGAATAGTTGCATGTGAAAACTCTCGTACTCAGTAAGTTTAAACGAACATGCATCAAAATGCATTGATCTGAACAAAGAGGTATTAAATATATATCCAATGTTCCAATGGAAAATTCTCGATTCTTTACTGCATTTCATATTTTACCTTCATTCAACTTTTCAGGATTAAGATGAGCTTAGATGTCATGTGGTCGGCATTCGAACTGATATGACAGATGAAAGCGAACTCTATGTCATATAGTCCAGCGTTTGGATTTTATTTTCATCGAGACAATTCAATAAAAGTTTAATTTTGAAAACGAATCAATTTGATTCATTGAAAAACACTTCAAAATCGTCGAAAAAAGGTTAAAACTTTATTATATAATTAAAATCATTGCAAAAGTGGTACCAACACGTTGAATATGTTGGATCCACTTTTGCAGTAATTATGAAGATTCAACCTTCACAAATGAGCGGTTGATTTCCATCGATTCCATCGAGCAGCCTCCTCATTATCTGGGATTTATATTGATTCGAAATGACGCAGAACATTCCGGAATACTTTTTCCCATGCAATTCATATTCACTCCTTTCACAGTTTCTCAACAATCGGAAACAAATGACGATATTCGAATTCGCACTCACCATCCCTTCACTGAATGTCAATAATCGTCGTAACGCTTGGGCTGATTTGATCTAATTTTCAGGAAGGTTTCCAGTTATTCTCTTGGAGGTAGAATATTGACCTATAAATGATAAGTGCCTTTTCACATAAAACTCCGAAATCGCGAGCTGTGAAACGTATAAAATGGACCCGGACCGAGGAAGTCATTGGAATTTGGTATCAATCAGTGGGGTGAAAAATGCCCTTCCTTTGTTTATGAAGTAGATTCGAAGGATAAGGGTTGCGTTGATGTGAATATTCCTTCCACTGAAATGGAATGTTTCAAGAAGAGCAGAAATATTGTGGATTATTATCCCGCGAAGCTTGGGTTTCGTACCTCTTGATCATTACTCATTCCGAACTATAAAAAATTCAATGAAGTCGAGATGAATCAATGAAACGAACGGAAATTTATGATATGTTTTTTCTTAATTTTTTCAGAAGTTTTTTGATATTCTTCAGAGCTGGTGAACTTTCTCCCTCTTCAAGAGAATTTACACATTAATATATTTCGAGGTGATTTCTTTTAGCCATTTCCATGGTACACTGGATGTGTGGGTATCTAATGGAAATAATAAAAATTATTCGAAAAATATCTTCTCACGTAAAATTATTCCATCAACTCGAAATCAACGCTTCTTTCTGCCAGTCTGGCCTCATCATAACTTCAGAGGCATCCACACGTTGATGGTCCAGGTTCGTATGGACTCAAATTCAACTATTCCATTTGAGGTAATATTTCCAAAGAAGTGTTCTCATATTCGTTTACTATCTCGACAATCGGTTCTCCAAGTGTATTTTCCTGAGGTTTTTGAGATGCTCTATTGACCGTTCTTTTCCAGTCCAAAGTTTATGAGGCACAAAATTTCTCGTTATTTTCGATGGAAATCTATTTCGTATGCAACAAGATGTATCAACTGCTTCTTCCCAAAATGGGAGGGGTCACTTCGACTCGATCAACATACATAAACCTTGTCATTTCAAAAAAGATTCAATTCTGACGTTCACACATCATTTTGTCGGGGTGTATATGGTACTGTCAGTCGTCTCTTGATCCCAAAGCTACTTAAGAAATCACAATTATATTTTTTACATTTTCCGTCGTTTTCAGAGTGCAGACATCTGATATTCATTCCGGCATTATTGCCTAAGAGGTTTCTGAAATTCTTGAAAGTTCCTATGGCACCACTTTTTTTTATCAGGAAACAAACTTCGCACCACCGTGAATAATCATTAATGAACGTGATGAAATACTTCGCACCGCCTAAGATGTAATTTTCATTGTTCCACATCTGTCTGTGTGGATAATATTTGAAAGTCCTGAACATCTCTCAGATATTTCCAGAAATGAGATTCCAGTTACTCTTCCTTCAATACAATTTTCGCAAAGTTGTAGTGAAATTTTATTGAGGTCAACTTTTCGTCTGATTTCATCGAGAACCTATTCCAGATCTTCCTCATTCAAATGACCAAATACTCGATGGTTTGTTTCTAGTGAAAATTGATTTGTACATGATGTTTCCACTATTCGAGCACTTGTACGTAAAACAGTCCACCCATTCGATCAGCTGTTAATCTGATTTTTCATCTACAATGAAGGCATTATTTCAAATGAAATAAAAGTCGAAACCACTCTCTGTGATTTTTTCAAGTTTTTTTCGAATCCAGTACCGTTTTGTCCATATTATTGAATGATTTCAATCGAACCTTCTCCTTCGCAATCACTTGAGTTTGATGAGTCATTAGCCATGTTCACCTGGATGTAGTTGTAGAAGTATAGAGTCTACCAGAAAGTAGAAAAAGATCAACAGTTGCCATTTTCAGATGTATTGGTCATACAGAACGAAAATAATGGAAGAGTTTGACAAATATAGGAAAGAAACTAACACGTTCAGGTATATTCTTCGAATCATGGCCCAAAACATAAAATGATAGCACTTCATAAGTTACTGACATTTCCTTCCAGATATGATTTCAACAATTGAAAGAGAGTGATTTGGTATACAGCTGAAATGAACGGTTTCAACCCAGAGATAGTTGATAAAATAATTAGAGGCCTCGAACAGATATTCGATAGAGTAAATAGGAAAGATGCATGTAAAACTCCTTATTGAATTACTTCATCTCCTTATTTATTCAGAACATGAATGAAAAAATAGAAGAAAGTTGGGAATTTACGAAATCAGTTGTCAAGATTGCAACAATAATTACATTGGCTAGAGCCGACGAGCTTTAAGAACCAGTTTCAAAGAGCATTATGCACACATGAGATGCGGATGGGTGAAAGAATCCAGTGTCGCTAATATGCTCTTGACAATGATCAGAGAATTTGTAAAAGCAATCTGAGATTGATGGATGTGCATGACACAAGGCTACTCGATGCATTCGAGGGGCTAGAAATGGCAAAATGTTAAAATAGCAAGTGAACGTCACATTCATTCCAGCCCGCTTTTCAGTCTACTGTTGAGAAATTAATCAGAAAATGATAATTTTGGGACAGATTTACAGATACTATCTTCAATTATTTTGATTGATTTCCAAATGAGCAAATGCTTATGTTCTCTTTACCTTCTCCACCACAGATTCGCTATGACAGGTCACGGTAGAAATTTTGTCGGCTGGCTTTATGCCTCTTATAGGTAAGGTCTGTTGATCGAATACATCAATAGATCTAGTAGCACGGGCTTCCTGGATCTCCCTACAGTTTCAATATCGAATATTCTCTCGGAAAATAAGTAAATCAAGAACATGCCCCACCTCTTGCTATCATAGGGCCCTGCTACCTCGGTAAGTGTGTTCGAAATGGAAAATATATATGAAGTCAATAGATAGTGATTCATTCATATAGTAATTTGTACCTTATAGTAGGTGAACACCAGAAATAATAAATTGATGTGAACTGGCAATGGTTAGTACGTGTACGTAGAAAAATTGAAACTATGAAGGAGCTTTTTGCCAATCAATCAATATTTTTCTGAAAAATCATAGTACAAAATTGTTTTTCGTAGTCAAATATTATACATTAAACTATATTATCCCTGATGATTTCCGTAATGTTGATGGGCGTGGCTGTTCAAAAACAGGGACCTTCTAGATATTGACGTTATTTCTGTACGGCAAATACAGTAATTCTACCTCCTCAATTCTTCGAATCATCTCTTCCAGGACTTCATTATGTTTCGAGGAGGCGAAGGTGCCTTTCACGATCTCAATCACAAAGGGTAAAGGGTTTTCGTCGTTGAGGCTCACCTCATTCAACTTCTTGTCATTCACACAAAAGCGGTAGCTTCCGTAAGGTTCACGAAATAATACTATCGACATAGAGCGAAAATATCAACCTACCAAAAATACTACCCTGTGGTGTTCCTTTTGTTACAGTATACTTGTCAGAGTATATATAAGTATATATAAGTATGTTTTGCTTTGTTTCACCTTATAATATAGGTTATTCAAGAGAGACTTAATAAGCCTATTGATATTAACCCTGATACCAATGTTGACAGTTTTTCAGAAATTATTTCAATACTCAGAGTATCGAAAGCTCTACCCAAGTCAAATAGAAGTCCCACAACTACCTTTTTCTCGTTGATTGAATCATGGACCTGTTGAACCAATTTGAGTGTTGGTGTTTCCGTTGAATGATGTTTTCGAAAGCCATGTTGGCACTTGGTCGTCAAGTCGAATGTTTTGAGGTAGTCGTTCATTCTGTACGGTATAATCTATTCAAAGATTTTAGAGAATGATAATCGATATGGGGCGATAATTCTCGATGTTAGTACAATTGCCACCTCTCGAAACTGAAATCAATTTACATCCAAAAATCCAGTTCTTCTGGTTCAAAAGAAAACATACAAGGTTTCCCAGGTGATAAGTGACAGACGATATATATTGAAATGCATTATCAGCCCCCAGATTCTATTTCACGAATTCGATGGTCGAGTAGCTCAGACTGTGACTGTATCATGAGCTGTACCGGAAATATACGCATATTCTTAACAATTCAATTATCGAATTCGTGAAATAGAATCTGGGCTCAGATCTCGTGTGGAGTTCAGAGTGGCTCGCGTTCTGGAAGAATTTTTGCTGGCATTCAACTGAGCCGCCCCAGTAAATAAGTGAATATCTGTAGGTGGTTCTCCTGTTTGGAGTCGCCACCAAATTATTACATCATAGTTCTCCTCAACGTCTGAACTATTTGTTTTCCGTTTCCAGTGTTACTGTTTCAAGTGTCTCCAAGGGTAGCCGCCTAATTGGCTGTTCTACTTCACTACTTCCGTTATTGAGATTCAAAGCCTGACTATAATCCAAATTAATCGAAAGGAGTTCGAAAGAAAGCTGCACAACTCAAGTTTCCTCATTCAAGATCTGCTCGGTGGTTGATGTTACAGGCCATTGAAGAGAATCAGCTTAACCCGCATTGCCGCTTTTGCGGGTTGTTGGTAGCAAGGGGACGGGTTCGTCCAGTATTGATCTACAAGTTACGTTTCCCTCCTTCAAATGGTTGATCGGGTCGATACCGTCTCTTTGTTGTGGAATCTGATTATTCTCATGCAATGAAATCACGGCATCAAGTAGCTGCATGCATAACCTCAGCAGTGAGCATAGCTGTTCCTCTCGATGATTTTATATTTTCAAACTCAATATTATATGATGTAGCCTCGAAAAAATTCTCCAGAACATTCTGCTTCAGGTAAGAGATCAGTATCAGAACAACTACCCTCACGTTCAAATCCCAATGCGCTTATCAAAATGTTTAATTTTTGTTACGATCATCAAAAAGATGATTGATTCTCTTTTCCTTCCAAAAATAAGGACAAACTGTAAAGTTATGGTCTCAAGTTTCGTATGCCGTAAAAAAATGGTTTTCTGAATGTTGAGATATCGTAACGACCGACTCATCTAATAAAAATCTGAACATTCGCAATTGAATCCGAGAAGAAAAGTTTGCGAACAAAAGATAATCTTCGATAATAAGCTACTACCTAGTGAAATGAAGGGCATAACAGATAACAAAAAACCGTATCAGTGTTGGAAAGATCAACAAAATGCAGATTTCTCCGGCCTCCAGTTTCAACCCGATACGAAACAGAAGTTCTGAGAGAAATCATGTCTGGAATCTTCGTCAGTCAACTCCACTCCTGAATTCATTTGAGCAATTCTTGATGAAGATAATTCCTATTTTAGTCGGCCAGCAGGCGCCTAACACCTTGCATCACCGATCTCCAGACCCTCGACCCGTATAACTGATTTCAGGCCGACATGCGACATGAAGAGTAAGTGCATTAGGGGAATTGCGCTGAGAGGACTTCCGTCTTATCGATTTTTCACCATTTTGTAGTGGTGTGAAAGAGAAACCGAAGTAAAGAGGAGAACACAGAAAAAAGTGAATTACTTTATCATGAGGGTGGTCTCGTTTTTATATCAGTATATGTGGTCTCGGCAGTGTAGATGTTAGCACGTCCGCCTTCAAAGCGGAAGATAGGGGTTCAAATCCCCGCCAGGCTACCGTGCTGGGTAAATGTATGTGTAAGGCTTCGTTAATCTATTGCTCGCACAGGTTTTGACTTCTGAGGTTTGAGGTTGGTTAACGGAACGAACAATTTTAGAAATACAACAATTCTTTCATTTCAGCTCGTTTATAAGTGGAGTCATTGTAGTGCTTATAATGCTTCTGGATCTTGTTCTATATATGAAATGCTACGAAGTTGAAAATTTCTTTGCTGCTCTCGATCATTTTTATTTTCAGTAGGTGGTTTCCTCTCCTTCCGAGAAAGGATGTGTCACTCAAAATAATCTCGGAAATGGAAGGAGGAGAGAGTTCTAGACAACGATTCTTCTCGAACGTTAATATTTTTCGAGTTTGAAAATTCAGATGGTTAACAAATTTTGTCATTGAAAATTGAGAGAATAAAAAACATTCAGAGAGTCAATCAAGTAAAATAATAGTTTTTTTGTTGAAAAATGTTGTTACATTACACACATATTTCAAGGAACACTATTACTTCATTCTAACAAATATTTCATATAATACTGTTGACAGGTTTGAGTAAAATTTGTTTGGATTCAAACCCTATTTCGATATGGCACGCGGTGTTCTTCGAACATTACAGGGCTTCCCTTTCGTGTGAATCTGCATATAAAAAAATACATATTTTTAGAAACCCTGTTATTTCATTCTAACAAATATGTCGTACGATACTGTTGACAGGTTTGAGTCAAATTTGTTTGGATTCGAAAGCTATTTCGATATGACACGCACATTCATAGTCGCTGATAGTTTAGAGCAGATGCTCCTTTCCTTTTTTTCATATGTAGATAAAGAACTGAATTGAAAGTATTTGGTGATTTATATGGTAAAATTCGAAAAAACGATTGTTTCTAGCAGAACAATATAATATTATAGCTGAATAAAGGAAATAATTGACAGCAGTGAATAATGACTCATTATTCACTAGTGAATATTGGCTATCATTGAAGTCGAGCAAACAGGCGTATAATGGGTACATTATACAATAGTCTTAGATGAATATATTTGTTCAAAATCTTGTTAGACCTGGAAAAAAAAAGGGAATAGTGACAGACAACAAAAAGGTAGGTTCATCCTCAGTCGAATTTTAGGCGGGCACAAGTCTTCCTACCATCAGTTACGATCACGCCAAAAAGGCAGTAATAACTCTTGAAAATGCCCTGCGTGGCATATGGCCAGGATACTATTTGTTTTTTGGCAAATATTTGCTCAAACTGACAACCGCATCGGTGGGTTCTAACGAAAAAGGAACAGTAAAGCATTGTTTTCATGTAATTTCCTGTAATCGTGAAACCATGTATTTTGCAGAACTGGAGCTCTTTGGATCCATCATAAACAGCAGACGTATGCCGTTTTGGTGGGAGATGACTTTAGTATAAATAACAAAAATTGAATCGAATTGGTCGATGAATTTGTAGGAAGCAATTTACTTGGAATGAAGAAAGAGCATGGGTAGCCAATGTTACTTTTTTGTTAGTGATTTGTTTCTGGAATTGAGTAATCGTTTCAGAAATTCACTCCATGAAGCAATGAAGGATAGGTCAGGACTAGGAGTGTCTGTTCTAGATTTGGTAGGTACACTTCTATTTCAAATACTACAAATTCCAGGTAGTGAGCATACTTGAAGACTGACTATAAATCAAATCATCTGAAGAAACAACTCTTTCAGACCAATCTCATGCATTGGATGATATCACGAAAGGCATTAAATTTTATTTGACTAGTGTCAGTGCAGGATTTTTCAAAACAGAAATACCTGTATACTTATCTGGCGGTGGGCTATTTGACCTGTCGTCAACTCAAAGTCGATGATTTCCTGTCGGATATAATTCAACGCCCTTTGTGGTATTAGACAGGAGAGTTATTCCTATCGTGTAGGAGAGTTGATACTGGCCTTCACGATTTGACACTTCAGATGATTTTATCGACTATCTTTTATCCGCATGTTGTTGCTTTTGATTTTACAGGAACGGCACTTGTAATATTCTTCACAAAAATGTTTCAATATCCGAAAGAGATCATTTACCGTTAGTCGAGTGAAGAGAGACCTGATTGAAGATAACATTCAAGTTCACAACAGTAAAGAGAATGAGTGGAGACCTCTGGAACGGCTCTCATGGAGATCTTCGAGCACGTCATCTGGTACGCAAGGGAGAATTGTTAGATAACGAACCAGTTTTCTATCAGGATTTCTCTATTTCTAGGTGATCAAGTCATCTTGGAGAATCAGCATGTCCCATCGATGCAAGTAGCCGCTGACTGGTTGGCTATGTTTTGCGATCTCCCACTACTGTGGTTTCGCTGCTTTCTGGATCCACTCCCAGTTTATCTTCAGGTCTGGGTCTTGTTTTTGTGCGTCTCCCACCACATCCTTTTGTCTCCTGGCGCTGGCAATATTGCAGCCCCTCTCCAGCTAAGATCTTTTTGAGAGAATGTCTCCGTTTTCAAGACTTCTTCCTTTGCGATGGAGTATCTTCAATTCGTATGTTCGTAGTTTTTCTAGCCATCGTACGAGCTGTCCCTTAGGGTCTTTAGGTTGAAGAGCCACTACAACGCCAAGTGGATTCATAACAATGTTACAATATTAAAAAGATTATGAAGTTAACCTACGACGTATATGATACCACAATATAATATTTTTTCAACAACAGCTATACAACATCTGATAACTGGGTTGGTTTTATTTTTTGGCAGAATCACACCACCGTTTCAGAAATGATTCTGGAATATGAATAAAAAAATTATATTGAAATAACGAATGAAAAACAAAAATCAATAGGAATTTCAGAAATGAAAATTATAATTATTATATAAAGAGGAGCCTAGGTTAATGTTTCATTATTTCCTAATCCGTTTTTTCTCTGCTTAGAAAAACTCTGCCACTGTTTCCTGAAACCTTCTTCTGGTGAGGAAGAACTCGCTTCATCTGAAAATCATCAAGAAAAATAGATATTGGCCGTTTCAAATCTCATTTTTCAGCATAAAACAGAAATCTGAGGTGAAACCGCGAGGTTTTCCTTTTTTTGTTTTTGGAAGTTGTGTGCCATTCACAGTTCACATTACCTACATTCTAGCTTCTTTTTTGTACATATTACGATCGAAATTAAAATCAGTAGGCCTGCGCTTTTGACGGCCGAGCCCCTTCAATATCGTAATCCACCTTCTTCGATACTTTAACAATTATTGTTTTTAGATTCGTGTTCTACGCAAAAAACAAAACCTGTAACAACTTATATTTAACCTTTAACAATTCATATCTGAATGAAAACCAACCATTCTCACTCTCACATTATGATTAGCTCCATCGCTCATATTAGCACTTGTTTGTCACCAAGGCCTCGTCGATACTGCAAAATGAAACTCCAAATAGCGCCACATGGCAAAACCACAGAATGAAAATTTACTATACAGAAGCAAATTCGTGTCAAATATATTGAGCCATGATTATTACGTAAATGAGTAGATGTTACATTATATAAACGCTGATACTCACCTGAATGACAATACTGCATGTTATATAGAGAGCTAACATTTTTTATTCGTACATTACATATTTATATTGGAATAATACTTTATATACATTCCATCTTTCTAACAATCAAAAATTACAATATTATGCGAGAAAAAATGTTTTTGCAATGTTATTGTTAGGTTTCATGTTTGATGGGTTCAATCGACTCTTCAAACTGTCAATTATGTATAATCAACAGTTCAATTGTCAACTATGTAAGATCGGCACTATGAACTGTCGATTATGCATAATTAACGATTTGAAGTGTCGATTATAAATTATCGACAGTTTGAACTGCTTTGATTGCCAATGGTTCAGTAGCTCATACACATTCAAAAATCCAGATGAAATATTGTATTGTGGGGAGTTGACGCCGTGGTTCTGTGCCTGGCCCGTGATCGACAGGTCATGGATTCCATTCCACAACGGGCAGAAATGTTTCTCTTGTATTGAGAATTGACTGCTCCACGTTTCATGTTCTACTGGTACGCGGATAACTATACTGTTCCTGAATAATATTAATCACAACTTTTTCATTGTATCTTCTCGCCTTTGGTTCCCGCGATTTTCTTGAAACATCACATGATAACCCTTCGCATAAAACTTTGAGAAGGAATGAGGAGGGATTCAACATATTGTGATGATCGATTCAACATATCATCCAAACCTGAGATTTTCGTGATTTTTCGAGTTCGAGGCTCCGCTACTCAAAACTGGTTCGACAACGTACTTCATTTATAATAGGGGAGCCCAAGCGGAGATATCGGGAGTTACTAAAGCGCGGTAGATTAATACACAGGGGGATACCTTGCACCCGGTTAAGTACTTCCACCATATATGAGCCCTATATATATGACCGCCCTTCAAGGAAAAAGGATCAGATTAGTAAAAAAAATTGATCATCTGAAATTTTCGAGCGCGTCAGATTGAGGTAGGGGGAGTTACTTACATCCTGAAACGTGTATATTCCACTAATCTGACAATTCGAGAGTGACCTAAAGAAGGAGGAGGGCTACAAAGTAAAAAAAACGCCATCTCGACATTCTCGAGCGTGGCTAATTTTATTTTTATTTTGAAGGGACTAATTCAAGAATTGCTAAAAATATATTACCTGACGATTTCCACAAGCCGAAATGATAAAAATTCATGGATAAAGTTTGATGCGTGCAGCTACGTTATGCCTGTATCCCCCTCTCCACGTTTCCATTTCTCTCTCACTCTTTCTCTATCTATTGCTCTCTCACTCCGTCCCCACTCTGGTTTCTGTTGCCATGATGCCATGACAGTTGATCACACAGACTCGTTGGTGGTATGATATTGTTTACAACGAATATCCAACGCTTTAAAATTTTAAAAATTTAATTGCCTATAATCATTCTTTTATAAATACAAGTATTCTACTGAAAAAAGCATACCCTTGTTTTATTTTCATGCTTTTTCCTGAGATTTTCAATAAATTTAGTTCAATGATTTTGAAAAAATTCAAAAAAAATTCAAATTGGCAGAATAGGCGAATCCCTCCAGATAATCGTCAGATTATGAGACTGCAACCTCTAGGGCGTAAAGATGAACCATATTTATCTATGAGATTTTGCGTCACATCCAAACCGTCAGATTATGATATAAGAGCTTTTTCAAGGTTCACTCAACATCCCCTCAGAAAATACGACGCGCTCGAGAAAAAAATTTTTTTTTTCATTTTCAACCCTTACGTACGGGGTGGTCGTAACAATCAGATCAAAATACGTACATTTTTAGAAAAATGTTGGACATGGATGATATAAATATCTGACGCGCTCGAGTATGTCCATGCAACAGTTTTTCTTTACATTTTTGAAACTCTATAGCCGCTCCCCCCACCTATGAAAAAGGTATACATTATAAATATAACATTATTTTCTTTTTATCATCTAAGCTTCGCAACCCAATAGGTCTCTATGACGCTGGAGTAAATCCCGATTTAGCTTCGTGGGCTCTCCTACTATCACGAAAGAATTGAATGCAACTAAAGTTGAGTTGTCCAACTCCTGTTAGATATTCCTGAGAAGTGTGAATTCATTTACTGAAAAATGAATTAGTATATCGTTTTACTCCCACGAGAAAATATTACCCGATTACTCTGAATCATAGTCCGACACTGTCTGCTAGAAAAGCGATTATTATTTTTCTTCGAGGTGAACGGTGAACGTGCACCGCCATAAAGAACAAACGAATAATGTAGAATGTAACAATATAACTGCGGGAGATAAAAACCCTCTAACGTGGTTAAATATGACTTCAACGGCTAAATATACTTTCGTGACTTAAATTTCACTTCGAGGGTAACATTTCGTTCGAGATAAGATTTAATTATTGCCACTCTTTATATACGCCCCAGCTCTAAATGTTTTATCGAATATCCTTAGGAACGAAAAGCTGATAAATTGCCAGGCGTTAGATTACCGAAATGGTCAAATTTGGGAAGGAAATTCGATGAATTGACGATTCGATTATATGAAAATTCATTCCAACTACGCATTCAACATGATTTTGTATCTAGGGTGTTATTGTCCTTATTGAATATAAGAGTGTCAATATATGCTCTGTATTATTTCTTCAGAGGGATTGAAACCAAAAAAGAAGTGAAGATTATGATATTAAGAAATAGTACATTCTTGGACGAAAAGAAGAAATTGTTTAAAGAGCTGTTGTTAATTTGATCACAAAAAGTCAGTTCATTGAATACGTAGTTTGTATGTAAAATGTTTTTTATGTATACAGATTCACACGAAAGGTCAACCCTGTTATATCCAAAAAAAAACGCCCAAATAAAGGGAAAGGAGATACGAATTGACATTCACTTCAAATTTCAGAAGTTTTCATGCCACAGGAAAATCTTCTCTCGGTAAGGAGTACCAGAGTTCAGCTGTTCTATTGAAAAAAGATCCCTGAGCACGAGATGTTCGACAAGTCTCCAAGCCCCACAACAAAGAGGTGGGAATTCTGCACTCGTCGAGTCATCCGTAATGATACTGCCAAGGGTGGAACGGTTGAAAACAATTCAGAAGGGCACCGCAAAAAAAGTTGCAAAAATATGTTCGAGTCATTTCTGAACCAAGATTCGATAGGTATAAAATAATATGAAGTACATATTAATGATGAGATATTCTTCTGCAGTCAGTAAGTGAATCAAATTATTTTAGTAAGGTCAATGAGAAAAGGAAATGAGGAGTTGATTGATAATTGATTACACGAAAGTTGAGATAATTATTCGTTTGTTGTTTCAAATAATTGATTCTGAGTAAATATTGACAAAATGGTTAAGGCTTTCGTGGCCGAGGTTTTTAGTATCACTACGTTGGTTTGGGTTTGAAGGCCGTCGTTTTCTGGAATTTCTCCATGACGTTTCGCTGGCGCGAGTGGCTGGCTCCTTCAGAGGCTCATACATCTTGAGTTAGACTCCGATGACTCTTTTTTATTTAAAATATAAAAGGATACAATTCACCCCCTAGTGAATTCAGGTACTAATCCATTTGGAATTTCTAGAAGAAACTGAAATTTCATCTCAAATCTGTTGATTGTTTTTTTTTTCTGAACAAACGCAATGTCATTTTTTATTTGGCTTTTCTCCTGCAAATTTTGTCTAGATATACGTTCCTGGTAATACTTGAACATGTTACCTGTAATTCACTTGAAATTTATATATTCGTTGTAGTACTTTTTGTTTTGTATAAGGATTAAGATGCAAAACAGCGCAAGCTGAACTCCGCCTTTCATCGATATGTTTTCTTTTTCATTTCTCAGCTTGGTAATTCTTTTATCCATGAATGAAGACCATTAATCATTAGCGATCAGTCCGCCTATGGAAAAACGCATTAAAATACAACTTCACCGACCAAAATGGAGCGCCCGTTAGAAACCTTCTGGAATCGACTATTTCCATCATTGTCCACGAAAAAATTCGATAACAATTTTGGCTATCCAAATGGTCGTTAATTCGTTATTAACGAGAATTTTGAAAAATTAAAATGAAGTCATGTAATATTAAAAAAATCAAATATTAAAAATATTTGCTAGAATTTTGGATATGATTTTTTGAAAATTGTTATTGATATTAATTTTGCCATATTATTTCAGTATGACTGTTGAAAACTCAAATATTTCAATTCTTGCCTGAAAATATATTTAATGTTGTTTTCAGATCAACCATTTGTCATCCTATACTATCAACCTCTATAGGAATTTGCAATAATTTATGTTCTATATTAATTAAATTTTCTCAAGGTTTATGAAAAGGGGCTCCCAGAGATTATTTCACTCCAAAGGATGGTGAAGAATATTTGGTAGAAGTGGAGATTTTTTCAAACGAGAATTATTGTCATTTTCGACCATTAGTCATTTAAATCTCGAGATGTGTGCGTTTACTGGAAAAGTGTTGAATGAACAATCATGTTTCATTTTGCTCACGTAATTCAAAGTTGTGTGATTTCCACTTGACATTTCAAAAAACACGTATTTCGCTTCTTCAGGCGTATTATGGTTTTTTAAACTGAAAACCACACTATTTTTTGATTACGTTATCATGTTTTTTTCCATTGGCCGGATTCCATCAGTTTCCATTTTGTCCAGATCACCCAAAGAGATAATTCTTGTGAGGTTGCTTAACTTTTTTTCAAGTCAACTTTTTTGTCCATAACAAATCAACGGCCATCTGTTTGAAAAAATGTTATTCAGCTTTTTAGTGGGCAATGATGGAGAGAATCGATTCCAATAGCTTTCTGAATAGGCGTTCGTCTTTAGAAAAATTGTCACAGGAGTATTTGTCGTAGATGAGAATGAAAGTGTACACGTAATAAGGAAAATGTCCCAGTATAAAGCCGATTACGATCATCCTGAGAAAGAAATGTCTGCAATGGCTGATTCTCTGAGAGTTCATGTATTGTGGAGATCTCAATCATTTTTCGAACGACCATATTTCATACGTTGACGAAAATTTTTCCAAGTTATATAAAACATTTCCGAATGCTTTGCTCGATTTACTTCTCATGAGTAGCATGCGTGTGATAGAACAATTTTTATTCGACGATTGTATGATACCAAGTTTGTCGTAATGTGAACTCCATGGGCCGTGAAATGAAAAATTCTTGAAATTTTCAATCTTACTCCCAAGTGTGGCGGTAACTCTAAAGAGATCTTTTCAGTAAAAAGTTTTGTTACTAATGTTTGCGTGGTGGGGTGTCTTGGACATAATATAGTGATAACAATATTTATTCATCTTTAGAGGGCATTGTTCGGTTAGGATACATCTAAAGTTTATGAAATAATAGTATATATTATGCTCAGTGAACACCAAAATAGCATTCAATGACCTGAGAAACATTTATATTCCTACAAGGTGCTTCAAATGTTACCTTGATTTTCATCAAGTTAAATTTTATGTGATTCCTGCGTCCATGGAAATATCCACTGTAGACTTATTTTTGTGACATTCGATAGTTTGGTGTGAGACGAAACGAGGGTTTCTTCGATTCCTCAGAGATGACTTCCGTCGGTTGATAAAACACCTACCTAATCACATGGAAGCTGGAATTTGACTTCAGTTAGATGGAGCACAAGCACATTTTTCGGGGGAAGTACATGGAGAGGTGGATGTAATGTTTCAAGACAAATGGATCGGGCGAAAAGGACCTATTCGTTGGCCGCCGTGCTCAGAGGTTAGAATACAAAGACAGACTAATATATAGGGTCTTCGATACTTTCTTCGGTATTGCAGAGATTGTCTACCTGATCAATCAATCCCTGCTTCGTAGATTGATGGTGGTTGGATTGCCTATTTAAGTATTGTGCAATGTGCGTTGGTCTCCTGTAGACCTATATTTCCTGGACCTCTTCCTCTCCACGTAGACAAAGGCAGTAAGCTCTGAGATTGTTTCTCTGTTGTAGATTTGATGATGGGGCTCACGCTGTTTAGGTATTCTAGGAAGGTGTTCAATTCTGTATCTCCGTGCTTCCGTAATATAATCTCCACCGTACTCCTTCTTCTCTTCATGTTCGATGGCAAATGCTTAGAATCATTCCTTGTGGATGTTGGCTATAACCGAAGACATTGGTAATACATTATCTTGGGAATTCTAAACGCAGCATTCCATAAATTTCATGATGCCTCTTACTAGTAGTTTTGTTCTATTTTCCGAACCATCGTGTTCTCTCTGCTTCCTGTTGACGATCATGGGGTTCTTCACAAAAATGATATATATATATATATATATATATATATATGGGTGTGTTTGTGTGTGTTGTCGTTGAATCCGGATTGAACCGCGGTTCCACCCGAAGCAAGTCCTGGAAAACAGTCAGAGTCTAGCCAGTTTCTAAAAGAAGGAAGAAAACTTCACTCATTATGGAAGGAATGCAATGCGCTTCATCATTAGTAAAGATACGGACCAAACGGCGTATGTTCTAAATATCTGGCAGCATTCCATCAAAAAATCCGAAGAAACGTTAGCTGTTGCACTATACATTTCAAAAGCGTTTGATGGGTTTGGCATCGGGAATTCCTTTCTAAATTACTGTCTTATGGTTTACCTTCTCAATTGTGTGCTCCGTTCAAGAGTTTCTGGTCTCATAGATATCTGGCTGTTGATGGAATATCGTCTGATGTTCTCTCAATGAAAGCAGGTGTTCCACAAGATTCAGTTCTGGAGCCCACTTTGTTTTTGCTTCATACCAATGATTTGCTGGGGGAAATGTCTCGTTCAGTTCATAGTTTTGCGGACGATAGTACTCTTCATACTAATTTCACTTCCAGGGTCCACATCTAGGCACGGGAAACAAAAAATCAGAAAGGCGTTAACGTCAATAATATAAAAGATGACTTGGGGAGCACAATAGACCGAGGTTACGCCAACTTGGTGAAATTCAATGTTGAGAGAACCTAGACATGACCCTTCTCAAAGAAAGCCGATCTTTCTCTAATATTCAGATGTTAGGACCTACTATTCCTACAAGGTCAAGTATCGCGATGCTGAAAATTACGATCACTATCAATCTCCTATGGGTAAACCATGTGAGACAGATCGCCAAAGATGCTTTCCAGAAGCTTTGATTCCTATTTCGTGCGAAATACGACCTGTCTTAGAAAATAGTCTCAAGTTTGTAGCTTAGCACCGAAAATTCTAGATTCGATCAAGAGAAGAGCAATCCGTCTTGTTGGTGATTGTTTGTTCGCGGACTCGCTCGTCCAGCTTCGTAATTATCCACAATACTTCATCATACATAAAGACTTCACTCATGTTAATAATAATGAGCATGCACTTCATATAAATTGTCTGTACTAAAATATTGGTAGTTGTGACTAATGGCAAATCTATGCCTGTTGAGGGTATCCGTCGGTGAACATGATGCTCCTCAAGAATCTTTCATTTTCCGTAATTTCATTCTGCATCGCCAAAAAAAACTTTTGTCCCTTCAGATAGTCCTCCTCCATCAACTCCTGGTCTTGTTACACATGTTAAGGGTGGAGTTTGTTATTCTTAAAACTTCTGCTAACTGAAGATTTCGATATATCTAAATATCTGCTAATTTCCCTTACACATATTTCATTTCCTACCACTGCAAGACTAACAGCTGATTGGTTTTCATCAGTCAATACTATTTCAGCACAATTTTTTTCTCGTATTCGTAATGACCCGTTCTCTCAAATGGTTCTTTCAATAATTCAAAACATTTCACCTGGATGCCGCCTGTCAGGATATTTCGCGGCATACATACGGAAAGTCAATTTTCTCCACCTGCATCCTTTAAATACACAGTTCCAATCAACTTCTCATTCGTATAACTCATCATGAACTGACTATAACCAAACAACACACCAAAACATCAACAAATCTAATATATTAAGTTATCTCACTGAAAACTTGATATTTATACTAGCAGGGGTAACTAGTTACCTATTCATTTCAGAGAAACATTTCCGATAAAGGTTGATTATTTCTCGAAATTAATGATCAACACTACTTAATTCTATGATAAATGATACTTGGGCAGTCCATCAGCTAACGATGATTTACATTTTCAGAGGTTGAACATACCCTTCATCATCTTGTCGCTTGATTTCGTATAAAAATTGTGTTGTTTTCCATTCGTTACTGTCGGTGGTCGAAAGCCATCTTCAAAACACCGCGTAAACTCAGCCTATGGAATACGCCAGCAAAAAATTGCAAAGGAAATTCACACGCTCACGACCACCTCTGCAATTTCTCCGATAACACTCACGGCCAATTACGAACGCCATTTGGGCTGGAATACAAAGGTACATGCGATTTGTCATCAGCCTCAGGCAAGTGTGCTCCCACAAAAAATTGCCAACGACGATATATGACCCGCTATTATTAATTCTAGTTGCAGAATAACTCACATGTCACAAAAACAAAGGAAATATCACGGACACAGCTACCTCGGTTTATAGCAGGGACCAAATAACATTTCAACCGGTTATGGCTGAAGTTTGTTGTCCACATTGAGACTGGGCAAAAACCTCCTTCATTCGAATCAAATTGGGGTATAAGTGAGTTTAGTTTGGTAGATTGTGATTAAATTGTAAGTGGTTGATGAATCTCTGACTAATCCATGAGTGCATATACAGGAGGATGACAAAGCTATTTTATTTCTAGAGAAATACGTGACACTTTTATGTGAGATGTTCACTAAAATGAGTTCCACAATACTGCAACACGTCTTTCTGATATAGTACAGCAGTACACAATCAGAAATTCAAGTTTTTCTTCTTCCAATGAAAATTCGATCAAGTTAGATTCATTTCGATCCCTGTTCTTTCATTGACCACTCGAAAATCAGTAAATCCTGAAAACTATTCCCTGAAAGAATGAAATTGGTTGTCAATCTACCAACTCTCCTAGTTCACAACGTAAATAGGTCGCAATTTCATTAGTCCAGTTTATGACGATTTTCCCGTGTATTTATCCCATACAGCACCGATTCGCATGAAAATCTGGATTCAGGATCTACATAGACTCTTTTTCAAAATCTACCCTGTGCCGAGGGTTGCTTTCTCCCTGGGGGTGGATGCCACCCCTTCTCGGGGGTGAAAAAATTTTCATTGGAAATAAGTGCGGAAATCAATAGATTGACTAATTCTAAGCACTTCTCGTTCAATGAAGTTTTTTCTGAAGAGCAATACTTTTCGATATATTCACGAGTGAAATTGTCGTTATTCAGTCAAAAAACACGTTTTCCGATCCTTTTTCGCGAATAACTGGAAAATAACGCATCTTATCGAAAAACCTGCGGATAGCAAAATTATAGCTTTTGAAAAAACAAAGGCGATTGATTGTTTATTTGTGATGTATGCAAACCCACTACAAACTGAATAATTGCTTGTTGAAAGTCGATTGGTATTTTCAAAAGCCAAAATGGAAAGTTTCTACGTACAATAACCAAAAACCAATGCATTTTTCGGTAAAAAATTCTTTATTTTTGTTATTTTCAAAAGTTTCTAGCATCAAAACTGACCGAGGTATGAAGAAAATAATGTTGAATCCTATTTTTTCCATGAAAAAAAATTGTGAATAACTCATCCTCTCTTCCCTCCCCCTTTGGAAAAAATCGTTGCCTAGTGGAACTATCTGTGAATATACATATATAATGTACATATAGTTCCACTAGGCCTGAAATATAGTTACTATGTGTATTCTTCAATATACTAATGTACATACTCAAATTTCTACAAAAATTGTTTTTGTTTTTTTCCCATAACTCGCTTAGTCTTCAAGCAATCAAATCCACCAAAACCGTATTTTGTAGCTTTTTCCAAGAGCTATAAGTTCATTTACATTATTTTCTGTTTCAGATTATATTTTTGAAAAGGTTCATGCTGAAAAGGCTCAAAAAAAGGTACTTTGCGCGAACCCTCACAATATTTAACTGGCCATATCTTACTCTATTTTCCTCCTGTAGAAAAAAATGAAACACCGAAATTTTCAGAGAAGAATAGCCTTCAATTTTGTACTCTAGGAAATTCTGCATGTGATCAATACTTTTCGAGTTATTTCGAAGAAATGGTGATTTTTCGCTGAATCACGTATATGATTTTTTCTCTTCAATCTCAATTTTTTCTGAAACTACGTACTTTCAATTGATAAAAAACTCAGAACTCATCATAAGAACATGAATGAAGTGAATTATGGAGAAACAACGATTTTTTTCAAAGGGGGGATAAGAGAGGATGAGTTATTCACAATTTTATTTCAACGAAAAAATAGGATTCAACATTATTTCCTTCATATCTCGGTCAGTTTTGATGTTAGAAAATTTTATAAATAACAAAAATATGGGATTTTTGAAGGACTTCAAAAAAGGTCCAACTAGTTTTTCCCGAAAAATGCATTGGTTTTTGATTATTGTACGTAGAAACTTTCCATTTTGTCGTTTGAAAATACCTATCAACTTTCAACAAGCAATTATTCAGTTTGTAGTGGGTTTGCATACATCACAAATAAACAATCGCCTTTGTTTTTTCAAAAGCTATAATTTTGCTCTCCACAGGTTTCTGGATTAGATGCATTAGTTTCCAGTTATTCGCGAAATAGGATTTGAAAACGTGTTTTTTTTTAATGAAAACCGACAATTTCACTCGTGAATAAGTCGAAATGTATTGCTTTTCGGAAAAAACTTTATTGAACAAAAAGTGCTCAGAATTAGTCAATCTATTGATTTCCACACTTATTTCCAATAAAAAAAAATTCACCCCCAAGAAGGGGTGGCATCCACCCCCAGAAGGTAAGTAGAACCTATATCCAAATTTTCATACGAATCGGTGCTGTATGGGATAAATACACAGTTTACACCTTTTTCACCGTCATAGACTGGAGTACATCTGAATATACAAAAAACAGCCTGAGGGACTGAATCCGCTAAAAAAAAGTTATCGAGTACAGCTCACTCGAAATAATGTCGAGTATCCTAGTTGATCATGGAATTTCTCAGTGTTTCAGTGTTTTCATGTAATTCTATCAAAAATATACTTGCAGCTACATGAGATGTTCTTACGTTGAACTTCCTCAGAGGGATACTGGAAATGATCGTGGCTCATTAAACCATTCCTTATTAATGAGATTATAGCGGTATTCAGACAAATTAGAATTCAAGAATAATAAACTTCCTCAAGCGGGATTCGAACCCACGTCTTCCATTTTCTATAATTTGTTAATTATATAGACACTAATACTTCTATCAGTCCTGAAGTGTTACTGAACAAATTTTCCGGAATAATGGTATAATTTTCACTGCATCAGTGTGTATATGCGCTGTTACAAGTTATATTAAGAAAGCCCACGATGCTATATCGGGATTTACTCGAGCATCACAAAGACCTATTGGGTTGCGAAGCTTAGATGATAAAAAGAAAAAAATGTTATATAAGGTATACCTTTTCGCAGTTGGGGAGCGGCTATAGACTTTCAAAAATGTAAAAAAAAACTGTTGCATGGACATACTCGAGCGCGTCAAATAATGAAATCATCTATGTTCTACATATATTCAAAAATGTATGTTAATCTGATTGTTTCCATGATGGGGATGGTCGTACGTAAGGGACGAAAATGAAAAAAAAATTCTCAAGCGCGTCAGATTTTCTGAAGGGATGTTAAGTGAACCTAAAAAAAAGCTCTTATATAAAAATCTGACGTTTTGAATGTGACGGAGACTCGCGGCCGTTATTAGAATGTGCAAAAAAAATCGTCATTCTGAAATACACAAGCGCGTCAGATTAAGATATATATTGTTCATCTTTACGCCCTAGACGCTGCAGTATCATAATCTGACGATTATCTGGAGGGATCCGCCTATTCTACCAATTTGAATTTTTTTTATTTTTATTTTTTGTAATCATTGAACTCAATTAACTGAAAATCTCAGGAAAAAGCATGCAAATAGAAAAAGTGTATGCTTTTTTAGTAGAATACTTGTATTTATAAGCAATTAAATTTTTAAAAGTATCACTACTTTTATTCGGGCTTGAAGGCCGTCGTTTTTTGGAATTTCTTCCTGACGTTTCGCTGGCTCGAGTGGCTAGCTTCTTCAGAGGCTCATTCATCTTGAAATTCACTCCGATGACTAGCGACTCGAGCCAGCGAAACGTCAGGAGGAAATTCCAAAAAACGACGGCGTTCAAACCCGAATAAAAGTAGTGATACTGAAAACCTCGGCCGCGAAAGCCTTAACTATTTTGTCAAATTTTTAAAATTTCAAAACGTTGAGTATTCGCTGCAAACAATATCATGCCACCAACAAGTCTGTGTGATCAACTGTCATGGTATCATGGCAACAGAAACCAGAGTGGGGACGGAGTGAGAGAACAATAGATAGAGAAAGAGTGAGAGAGAAATAGAAACGTAGAGAGGGGAATACAGGCATCACGTAGCTGCACGCATTAAACTTTATCGATGAATTTTTATAATTTCGACTTGTGAAAATACTCATTTTATATATTTTTTGCAATTCTTGAATTATTCCCTTCAAAATAAAAATAGAATTAGCCACGCTCGAGAATGTCGAATGACGTTTTCTTTTAAAACTTTGTGGCCCTCCTCCTTCTTTGGGTCACTCTCGAATTGTCAGCTTAGTGAAATATATATATATATATATATATATATATATATATATATATATATATATACCGTCGGTGAAATCTCAATTGGAGTAACAAGACAGCAACATTCATTTATAGTGTACCAATAATTATTTTCACAATCCACTCAATGATATGTAGTTATTTATTATCATTATCATAATTTGATCTCGATCAACTCACGAGTCTTTTTCTGGATCTTCTGATATGAGCTATATGAGGCTCTTTTCGTTTTTCCTTACACTATTTTCATTCTTGACATGTTCTGGTGAGTTGTTGAAAAAAATTTACTTCCAGGTATGAATGTGTCTAATAACTTGCTTGAATTGAATATTGTGAAAACTGAGGCACCTTCCATAATGAAAAAAAAATCTATTATTGCTCACCTCTACAATGTCAGGAGAGACTGTTCTTAGTCTGCCCTCGGAATAACTCTTGAAAAGGAAGAGTTTGTGCCTTTTCGAATAGAGAGCCGAAAAGCAGCAGTCTTCCACTGAATAAAAACTCATTTCTGAACATACATACAAAATGTTACAATTTCCCAGAGGTTTTCCCAACAACTTGATATTTGAAATAAGAAAAGATTCACAAACGATGAACGAGAATTTATGGAGCACAGATCCAATCTATCCCTGTTGGGCAGCTAAAAATATGACAGAAAAAAAATCCAGAACATTATAGTAGATACAAATTCGTATTTCCTTTTTCACTATTCCACCCCTCTCTATCTTTCACTTCCCCCGTGTTCTCCCTCTTCATGCTCAGGATTCGCATGAGATCAATCCCAGTTGTGAAAATTCTCTGTTTCATCAGTACGAACACATGAAGGAATTTTTTCTACAAAGAGTCTCATATGAAATTTTCTTATAGAAAGGTAGTTTTCCTGGCGTTTGTCTATCAGGCCCCATAGGAGTATATATAACAAGGTATTATTTCGTAGGAAACAATGATTGCTCCAGCTTCTCGACGTATATTTTCAGTTTTCCCATTTCCACCCTGGCTTTTTCTGGAGAAAGAGCCAATATTGAGCATAACCTCCAACTCCGAAATTCCCTTATCCCCGGGCGGCAACGCTGTCCAGATATACTCCATTAGACAGACGGTCAGTCAACTTGAAACGGATCAAATTAGCTGAGATATTGAATACCCGGGAGACATGGGAGCCGCTCAAGACGACGGAGATGAGATTAGAGAAGGCGTGGAAGGATGATTTGTTTCAACGAAATGTAGGACGGCGAGCGGAACGGAATAATATCCGGTTTTGTGAATAGCTTTATTCGTAAATAATCTGGTAACCGTCATTTCCCAATACCAAGTGCAGTAGCAATGAATTCCCAGAAACTGGCTTTCAACACGAATTGAACGTATTGCACAAAGTTTTTTGTGGACTATAGTTTTGTTGGGCATCAAAAGCCCAAATACGTTCGTATTTCCCTACTCCTATGTTCAGTTATGACTATTAATACATGGCAGAGGCTATCAGGCTATCTGGACTATTCGACCTTCCTGAAGTCATTTTCAAGAATTGTTAAACAAATATTTGTCAATACCGTCTCGGTCAATCAATATCCCTACGAAATAACCCATCAAGACAAAGCATTGACTTCAATTGTCTGTTCTGCGTCATATCTACTGGTATCCATGAAGAATTCGAAATTGACATTGGGATCAGTATTCTGGAAACTATTTCACAATCATAATAAAATGAGTTGATGCAATGAAAACAAATATCGAGATCACTTTCTATTGTATATATAAAAATTTCTCAACAAACAAAAAATTCAAAACAACAAACACGTTATTGGATGAAACAATACAAGTCTAAACAGCATAAAAATATATTCGCACTTTGTTCTTCATCTGATAGTACCTCCAAACTGATTCAAATTCGCCATCATATTAGTAGTGAAAATCTTCTTCTTTCTCATCTTCGAATACTTCGACTCCAATTCCGAGGATGTACCAAAAAAATCCCAAATGCACAAATTCTCATCAGAACTCGCCGTGGCTAAAACAAATAATATTAAAGGTTATAACAACTCATTTCATCATACAACAATCCATTCACAAATTACATGAAGCAGTTTCTCTTCATTGCCTGAAAAAATTGATTGATCTAACTTCATTTGGCTTCATTTTAGACCAAGTACATAATAAAGATCCAATTCTCCAAAAATGATATATAGAAGGAGGTTTCAAATGATCAATTGACAGTAAAACTATTTAGGTGCTGATTTGAAGAAATACAGTGAAAAAGAATATGATTATGCAAAACCTGGTATTGGTGTTGATAGCAACGTATTCGCTCGCAAGAGAAGTCGATACCCAAAACTTCCCAATCCTGAAAACACATGTGGAAATATGAATTTCAATGTTGAAATGAAACAAAAGTCCCCCCCCCCACCCCCACCACCGCCACAAACACCACCCCCCCAAACCAAAAAGCCCCCACCCCACACCCCCACACCCAAAACCAAAAAAAAACAACAAAAAAACCAAAACCAACACCAAACCTAAAACAAAAACACAAACACCAAACAAAAAAAAAAAAAAAAAAAAAAAAAAAAAAAAAAAAAAAAAAAAAAAACAAAAAATATCAAAACAAAAAAAAACCCCCCTCCACAACCCAAAAAAAAATAAAAAAATCCCCCCCCCAAAAACCATGAAAAAAAAAGTCTAACCCAACCCCAGCGGCCGAAGGGCCACCGCGGCCAAACCTAAAAAAAAACCAAAAACAAACAAAACCCCCACCCCCTCCCTCTTTCTCTTTTCTCACCCCCCCCACCACCCCCCCCATCCCCCCACTCAAAAAAAAAAAAGCACCCTACCAGATCAGGACCAAAAAAAAAAAACGTTCCCCAAAAGGGGGACAACGGAAACTCAAAATACAAAAAACAAACCCCAACCACCAACCTCATTTTTACTAATCTTAAACCCACAAGAAAAAGAAATAAACGTCAAACATGATCGAATAGAGAACAAAAAAAAAAAAAGGGAAAGAAAAAAAAAGTTGTTTGCTTACCATCTCAAACAAAAAAAAAACTTCCACCCCCCCAAAAGGAAAAAAAAATAAAGAACTTCGGGCCCTTAAACAAACCAACCACCCACCCCAAAAAAAAAGGAAAAGGGAGAGAAAAACCAAACCAAAATCCCCAAAAAAGAAAAGGATCCCACACCAAACCAAGAAGTAAAAAACAGACAACACAAAAACCAGGAAAAACGAACCGACAAGAGATAGGGAGGTAAAAAGAGGTTTGCCATATTTGGAAATAGAGGTTTCGAGGAATCAAAATATTATATATGAAATTGGTCGTACCTAATATTTTGCTTTTTTACAAAATTATTGAGAAAGAATTGTGAAAATTGAAAATTACATTGAAAATTATTATCTACAGCCCCAACAAAACAACACACCAAAAAAAAAAAAAAAAAAAGAAAGAGAGGTAAATAATATTCTCAACAGAATCAAGTGCAATGGAATAAAATCCAATATTCCCCGTTGTATTTGCCAGGAAATAGCAATTTGTTTAACGTGTGAGCAAAGTGTTACTTTTTTTCACGAGAAAAAAGCTTAATTCAGGGGAGGAAAAGGGACTTCACTTCCATGATATTCATATGATTATTCCGCCTCCCTCAGATGGAAAGTCATTTAAAAAAATTGTCCATGGAACTAACAAATGAAATTCAATAAAGAGCTGAAAGTAAGAAGTAGGTACAGTATAGCATGCTCCTGAAGTTCCCGAAAGCAGGAGAACTTGCAAAACAAAGAATTAAAGAATAAGAAAAAAAGGTTTTGATTCCAGATTCGAACCAAGACCTACATTTCCCACCGTATCCATCATGAACAATGGCTATTCCATCAACACTTTGCGCTACGGAGGCGTGCACGACATTTTCGCGGAATCATGAATATAGCGTATTACTATAGCTAGTTCTATTATAATATTTGACGTTCAACTTTTATTTTTTCAATATATTCACTTCTTGAAAATATCTTACCTTCTTTACTGATTTGTACCATTTTGCAAAATACAAGGTAAATGAACGGTAAAATGTATACTCATATAATAGAACATAGCTTAGGTCGTCAATGCCGTATAACACCCAGTTTCGACGATTTGATATGTTGCTTCAATTTCTCGCGGCGACTTGTCGCTGCGAGATATGTCATATAGCTCTCAGTCCGCATACCCAATATTGAAAAATAGCACTGAATGTTACCAAAATGAACATCTATATTATCACAACTGATATATAATTGAAAAAAAAAAAGGAAAAAAAAAAAAAAAAAAAAAAAACCAAAAAAAAAGCCACCCCCCACCACCGAAGACAGACCACCCAAGAAGAAAGAAAAAAAGAGGAGAAGGGAAAGGAAAAACAGAAAGAGGGGTAGTGGAAGGGAATATTTATCGTGGTATTCGCCAGGAAAAGTACTTGTTTTGTGAAAGTTGTTGATCCATCAACCTACAAGGCAGGTAGTCGGGACAGACTCGAACGTATCTTTCAAATTTCACACTTTGTTGATGTGTTCGCTAGTATCCAAGAATGCTCACTGAGTCATGAATTGTTTCAATTGGGTAGGCTCAACAAGCTCAGATACAAAAGAAATTCATACGCAATTTCATTGCTGGATGCATATTGATGAATCAAATGATTGCATTGAACAACCCAGCACCTACTGGTCTTTCGATTGAATGATAACCAACCTAACTTTGTTCCGGTACAATCCCAGAGTAAGTACGGAATCCTACCATAATTGTATTTTATTTCATCCACAACACAATCCAAATTTTTCAAAACCGTTATGTAGTTCGAGCTCTCCCCGTCGTCTCCCACTGAGTAGTAGCTGACCTGGAACAGAATAGTGATTTGTTTACTGAGGCCGCAAAATGCTTTTCAGCGTTCCTAGAGAGAGATTATCGCCGAGGCCACTCCGGCCAAGGCAAGATAATCTCCCTTTCGGAACGTGAAATAGTATTTTGCGGCCTTAGTATACACAATATTGTCCGTGCAACCGTGAAAATTTTATAAATCCAATAAACACTGTCGTTTCAAAAAGATAGCGTATCAACGCGAATGTAAAAATGTGAACTGAAATGATACATTCAGCAATACAAACCTTAGGTCTGCCAGCTGTCACCCTAGGCAACGGCCGCAAAATATCATTTTGTGGCCTCTGTTGCGACTGCAAAATGTTTGTTTCTCATACGGTTGCATGGAAAAGTAATTCCAAAATTGGTTTTCAGTTGTAACAGCTAAATTACCCACTCCGTGTACGATACAAATCACCGAAGTTTTCCTTAATGCCATAAACTTCGAAGAACATTTGGTACATTTTCAAAATGGTAAGGTCGTGGTGTTTCGATAAATTGTGAGCTGGGTTCCGTGTGTCAATTAGTTTTCAGATTGGAGTAATAAGGAATGACAGTCTATTGATTTCAGGGAGTACAAAACCCATTCACCTTAATCCAGTTAACTTTACCCCTAGCGGTCATTACAAGAACTCCAACAAATACCTAGTTCAGCTTCTACTTTACATTGTGTTCTATGATAATGCGCACCTTGTGTTCGTTATCAGAACTAACGAAAATGAATGCATGATTACGGTAATTTATCGATTTGAGCTTCACTACGATATATATTTCAATTACATTCATTCATTTGGAATGATTGGATATTAAATTTCTTTTTGAAACGTTATAGAACAATTATATTTCATTGTTCACATTCGGCATTCAGAAGTCAACTCGCCCTAATTTCAATGGTGAACCAGCCTTAAGATTTGGAACCTTCGTGGTTGCTTATCTATCGGGGAGAGATAAAGGGACTTGGGTCATGCGCGCCCTGACCGTAGACAGTGCAAGTCGATCCCGTTCGTTAGCTTCACTGATAAATCGATTGTGAAATATGAAGCAGTTAATATTATCAACGAAGCCTAAGTTCATCTCAGGCAAGTACTTAAATAAAACTTTCAGAATTTTTTCTAATTTGAGACTGATTAATTACAGGCTTCATCCCACCAAGGATAAAGATGTGATAGTAGGAAGTTAGGAGTAAAGCTATGGCAGCATCCTCCATTTTGTATTGTACCTTGGAGTTTTTTTATCTGGGTATGAATTTTTGGATATGAATTTTTGGATAAAGGTGTCATAACACCTACTGGGAATGGAGTTCCACTGGAATATTGTTCTGTTTATTCGAAATTCAAGGATGAGGAATTGAGTATCAATATACTAAAGTATCATAGCATATGAATGGTTGAAGTTCATGGTACCCAGGTATTTCGTTAATGAACAATACAGCGGTGCACAAGACTATTTTGTACCAATATGAGTGGATGGAGGAAAAACAGACATGTTGGAAGTGGGTAAACAAGAAAACATTCCCCACCAAAACACCCTCCTACCCAAAAAAAAAAACCAGCTGTCCCATATATAAAGAAAAACAAAAAGAAACAAAATATGGTAAACGAAACAAAAAAAACACCAAAGAAAAACGGAAAACCGAAAACCATGGAAAGGGTGTCTGAACTACAAAAAAACAAAAACGAAAAAACGTCATTCGTAAAAACGAAGGCTCACCACAGATCCGATGGAATTGTGTCTGAATTGAAAACTCTCATGAAGCCCCCCGAGCACGATACACAACATCCACAACACTAGACGCCTCTAAAGACAACACCCTACATGTACCTGAACCCCCACACAACGTTTCGAAGCCATCAGAGAAAGGAATTACGAACGATGATGCGGAAAAGAAAAAAAACGCAGGTTTGATGAAATACCTGTTTTCTTCGTAAAAAGAATTCTTTATATTATTATAAAACCATACAAAACTGTAAATCCTCATTCCCCAATGGCACATTTCCCTCACCCCTGAAGGGGGGAAAGAACACCATCCAAAAGACAAGACCACCACCAAGACAACCCAGACCGGGAACAGACCCCCCCAGCTCCTCAAAGTGTTTGAGATGCTTTTATAGAGCGGATGAAGACTTCATCCACCCACAAAACCTGATACCCACGCAGCACGGTTTTCGCTCTGGGAAGTCAACCCAAACAGCTTACTACTTTTTACGTGAAAGATGGAGATATCGACCAGGTGAGTGCCCTGCTGCGGTTTTATGTGACCAACAGGGCATCGACTGTGTTAATCACTGAAACGTAGAGGTTTTGGAAGCTATGGGAGAGGGGGAAAAACTTCGTGGATATCTTCCTTTTGAATAAGAAACCAGCGTCTCCCTCACATCAACAAGTAACCGTGTTCTACCTCTAACGGAAAGAGAGTGGTCCAAGGGTGTGCCCCAGGGATCTATCCTGGGCCCAGTTCTCTTTCTGCTTTAAAAGAAAGACAAGAAACACACCTCATCACAGCATAGCAGATGATGTCAGTTGTTGTTTCAGATAAACAAAGAGAAAAAAACGCGAAAACGGTTACAGCTACTTCCACTTATTTCAAAGGCAGGATTATTTTCAAGCGAAAAACCAGTCATTCTTTTCCAAACACCAGAACAAACGAACCACAACGAAAACAAAACACAACCAAAAGACCCATAACCAGTAAAGTTCTAGGTATACAAGGATGAACACTATGAATGCTCATTGTGACCAAAGTAGCCAAACGAGCTCACAACATATCCTTCAGGAACGAGAGTTGTTCTTAATGAAAGCCAAAGCATTTATTTGCTCAAGTGGAAGAAGGCTACGCTAGGGGTATTCTGTGGGGCAACCAACAAGAGAGATGTTTTATGAACAAAGCATGTACGTTGCATGTTCAATAGTCCCAGAAGAAGTTCTGCAGAACTCTTTTCCTTAAATTAAACTGACATAACAGCTTATACAAACGAAAGCAGTCATGTATTCACCAACAAAGGCGATCAGTCTCAAAAGTAAACAAACAAAACGCGGAAAAGATGATTCACATAAAACCGGCAAATGTAAATACCAAGCTCCAAAAGCATGGACCCAATATTTTCACCTTCCAGCAATCACAAAGAGCGAAAACGGTATTCAAACGTCTGATCGTTTTTGTTGGATATTGTTTTTTACTCTCGACGAGTTTTTTCTGTCCAACTGTGATTTTTTATTTTGTATGTAGCGTCTTCTTCGCCTTCTTTTTTGTAGTAGAGGGGGTCTACGTTGTCTTTTTGAGAAGGGATACAAAATTTGTTGTAAAGAATGTTCCGAAAAGGATATTGGTCTCTATCGGCAAAATATTCAAACTACTTCCAAGAGCACAACGTGCATAACTGATGCGAAAAACAGAATAGAATCATGAGATCAGTTGTAGCCATTCAAAAGTTCTCATGGAAATAGGCTTCTTGATGAATTCGAAAGTTTGGGCAGAGCTATCATCAGAAGTATATATACAGTGTTGACGTAGAGAGTTTCCCCTTCCAATTTCTGAACGGGATTGGATATCAAAACCAGATGAAATCATGATTTTTCAATTTTTTGATGATATACACGATTTTAAGGAGTTACTCTATGCCGAGAGAGGAGTATCAACTTGATTTTTCGAACTGAAAGGAAAGTCTGTTGATACCTTGTTTGATAGGTATTTTAATTATCTATCTTACACCGAATCATTTTGTAGAACGGCAATACTTATTCCTTGAGTTTTACCATTTCCATTTTATTCTTAATGAACTTCCAACAAGTGAAAAATCATAATTTCATTGGAGATTCAATTCGAAAATGATTTCATATAATTAATCCCAATGATAATTGCTCTCTTGAAAGTAGAAACTCGAATCAAAATGAATACATCATTGAAATAGATAAATTCAATTGCTCCTATGTGCTTGACTGTGTTCCTTGCTGAGTGGCATTGGTTAGGACTTCCCGTTTCTATATAATCAAGTATTGAGAGCTGTTTTGAAAAGAAAATTAAAAAAAATTCCAATGCAGGAATATGAATTATTATGAACCAATGTTGAAACCAAGTTTCAAGCTGGGTGTACTCACAACGTATCGGTTGGCACTCATTTGGTTCGTGCGGGTCAATGTCTGATCAACTAATTTCTTGGAGTAATTGTTCTTCCGAAAATCCTTCTTTGTGTTGTTCAGTTCCCTTTCCTTTGGTATTGCAGAGATTGGCTGCCCGATCAATCAGAGTCTCGACGATTTCTTGCTCCGTATATTGATGGTGATTGGATTACGATGTTCAGGCAGTATGGTTGTATCTTCCAAACTGTCGACATCTCTCCGCTTCCTGGGGTGCCTCTTTCTTCGGCCTCGACTCATTTTGAGATTTCAACGACGTGTCTGGAGTTCTTCACAAAGAATAGTTTCTTTGCACTGACTGGGAAATAGAAACTGAACATTTCTCCAGGAATTCTGCAACACACAAGACTTGCAATATTTCTACCTCCTATCCTTCAGCCACTATAAGGAAACTCCTCGTCCTTTGTAAATAACACCAGACATTTCGTTGAAATTTTGAAAAGACTTGATGTCAGAAAAAAAGACCAGCCGTTCAATTTGATGTACAAGGCTTCCCTATCAACGTTTCCATCAGAGAGGAACTCGAGGCGATCACCAGGAAGCTAAAATAGGACGGATAGTTTGGAAAATAGAACAACACTACCGAGGTGTCGTAAGTTGTGGGAATTGCGCGTTCAGAAATGCTACGTCTCGATATATTTTTCCCAATATGAAGAACTACCAATGGGATCACCACTGTCAATGGTTTTAGCCAATATCTACATGGAATGGTTCGAATCATTTGCCATCAAACACGCCAAAAAAACCTGCGTCATGTCGAGATACGTAAACAACATGTACATAGTACGAAATCTCGGAGATGCAGAATTGTACGATTTTCCAGGATACCTGAGCAATGTGAGGCTCACCATCAGAGCAAACTGCCGCGTTTCGACGTGGAGGTGAAGAGGACCAGGAATATATGTGAAAGAGTGGTCTACAGGAAATCAACGCATTCTGGATAATATCTGGTCGATCGAACAGTCGATCTCTGCAATACCAAAGAAAGCCTCGACAAGGAACTGAACAACATAAGGAAGGATCTTCAGTTCAGCTTTTACTCGAAGAAATTAGTGCATCAGACATTGGACCACATGAACCAAAAGAATGGCTAGGAGACATTGAAAGAACATGTTTTTTTCATCCCCTACGTGAAAGGACTTTCAGAGAATATCAAAAAAATTGAAACGTCAAAGTTTGTTTTTTATCGGGCAATACAATATGCGTCCAGCTCACGAAAGTTCCATCGTATCTCGAATAAAAACAGCGACACCAACAACTGCGTTTACAGGAACAAACAAATCGGAGATAAACAATGAAATCGGAAATAGCGGAGCATGTTTGGACAAACCATCAAAGCATTGAATGGTCTGAAGCTGCGGTCATACACAAAGGGGGGGCACTGGTTTAAAAATAATCGAAGAAGCTGCCTACATTGTCAGCAATGATACATTCAGTCACCCCAGTGTAGAAATGCGGAATGCGTGAAAGCTACTTATCCAAAGGATGGAACAACTTTGGCTCGAATAACGAGAACCCTTCGCCAATACATTCATTTCCCGCTAAAACTGATCACCGCGCCCTACTGGTAGCATCAATCGGTGCAGCTTATTGTCAGCACCTCCTTCCCCCATCATGGGGAATTGGGATCATTTTTACAACCGTAAAGATGTTAACTATAAGCAATTCCACTCCTGGCAGCGTCTTTGATGTATTGGGTCCAAATTTTATTTTTTCTGGAGTGTGGTGGAGCAGGAGAGTGTCGGCTAAGAGCTATTCTGCTCTCTTCTTGTAAAAATATTCCATTCCCCATCCACTCACTCGGTTGCGCTCTATGTCGGCTGAGCAAAAAATTTGAGGTGTGGTGGCGGAGAGTGAATTTACTTATTTTATATGGTACTATTACCGACCATATCTCGAAATGTTATCAGTTATCACCCGAAGATAATTGCGAATACCAGCAACAGAAACGTCGTTAGTACATTCAACTTGAAACTTGGTTACGCCAATATTCATCTGAATGTTTTGATTTCACAATTTCATATTTAATATTTCAATTTATGTCACAATTTGATCTATTTTGATCAATCAAGCTTCAAATTTTCTAATTCTTCAATAAAAAAGTCAATTTCAAACTTCTCGTTTGTATTTTAATGCTTTATTCCATTCGAATTTATCACAGATTTCCCTTTTCAATATGTTCCAATGAAGTTAAATTTATAGACAATGGAACTCCGAACCAATACCACTCAGATAAGTTTGACCGGTCTCATTTAATGCGACTTCCATAGATATTCCGGTTCAAAAGTGAATAGGGGGAATTTTAACGTCTGAACTCTACAGTGGCGAATGAATGTTTGGATTCATAACGTTCTTGGGTAAAATTTTTCGTGATGAGAATCCGAGGTTGGGTGGTAAGACATCCCAGTACCCTTTCGGCACCCAGATAATTAACCGATCCTTGTCCGCACAAGGCTTCGCCTCAAAGGATTGAACGTAAAAGTGTTCGACAGAACGGAATATGGAAAAAAAAAGTGAAAATTCTTTGTAATCTACCTATTGGTATATAGTACAAACCGAAACACTAGCATAAGATATCGTGGAAGTTCAGAAAATCCCATATGTGCTTACAAACATTCAAGGTTCGTTTACATTTTGGCATTTCGAAAAAATCACACATAGGTATAGAAATACGAGAAAAAGTTGTAGCCGATATAACCATGGATATAACCATGCTACTAACTCGTAAGATTCACTCGAACCGAGCCCTGGGACTCTCACCATATAAACTGGTGTTCTTCATATTCCAGTCAGGAATATACAATCCTTCAATTTACTCGCCACCACAGAATGATTAACTTTTATACAGAAGCGAAAGCAATTAAGTATTTGGTAAAAGTTACGCCCTCCTTAAGGAAGAGTCTCGTGGTCGCCGTGATAGTGGACGGACGTGCTGATAACGACCGTTCACAAAGATGGTACGTGGATATCAAGTGTGATTACGGGGCTCAGTTATGTGTTGTGTGTTTGCCGAGTTAGTTCGAGCATCTGAAGCAAAGAAAATCCAAATTGTGGTACGAAGGACTTCCATGTAGGAGTCGACCAGATAGTTTTTTGTTGACCTGTTTTTTTTTGTATTGTGACAGTGACAGTTTTTTATGTGGAAAAAAAAAACCCTCCCCTATTCACGCCGGTATAGAGGCCGGGGTGGTCCGGATGACCACGTAGGGGAGGCATTTCGTAAAAAAATAAAAATCCACCTTGGTGGTGAAAAGGGCTTCCTAGTTGGAGTCGACTACAAAAACTTATCAGTGCATTTTTTATTTAAATAATTTGACAATTCATCGGACGTAGGCATTGCTACGAGCAAGATAGGCGCGTCCCTCAACGCAGCTCCTGTGACGTCACAGGAGACGACTGGCTAACTGAGCCCGATATGGGAATCAAAAGCCATCCAAACGAAAACGAACGAACGCCATCCTTAAGTGCACCACGGAAAATGTTCTATATCGCACTACTAAAAAATAATATTGCTATTGCTGCAGTGAGTCAGATGAAGACAGCTCATTAATTTGACGAATGCCACTTGAATAATATTGAAATGTTTCAATTTGAAATTTGTTTCGGTGATAGTTTTTGTTAATTTGAAAAATAATGCCATTCGCCTATACAGTTCGCAGTTCGTAGTAGTCCAACCATATCCGGTAGATACAAAAGTTAATTCCGCATTGCTGATGATCCAACAAGGTGGGTAATTTTCTTTATTGATTCCTTCCCTCCTATAATTTGGAGATCAATTGACAACCTTATTTTCGTAGAGTTTCTATATTGTACGGAGCAGTTGGGAGAAGTGACTTGGAACAAAGTATCGTTGAGCTGCAAAAACGCTATGGAATTTGCGAAAACCTTTTTGGGGAAGAGTTTATTCACGATTCTAATAATGAAAACTCATCATTGAACTGTCTGATAACGTGAATCGTTAATCAGTCATCAGAAATCTATGTAATATCTGAGTGAAACTTACAAACTGAGTGTTTATGGGTGTCCGGTGTCTTTCACTCATAGCACGACCACCAGTTTGTGTATGCGCATCTCAGAGACAAAGTGAAATTGGTCGAGCTGTATTCGATATGAAATTTTATGAACAGCTGCAAAATCCAGGCAACTATAATGCAAAGGATATTTTATTTGCTTGAAGAAGGCATAGTCGAAGAGTTCTGACTATAGGGATTTGAAAAATCGACTCGATTTCGATTAATATACATATTTCAAACCTCGTTTTTAGCATTTCGCTTATTGAATCCTGATACAATTCCTCATCGAGAATCCACTGATTGAGAGATATTGTTCAAATAATTGTACAAAGCACTCCTGACGAATTACTCCTGGCTCGAAGAGTCCCACTAACTCAAGGCCTCTGGTAACATAAAATCGCTTGTATTGAATATTATTTTGTTAATGACAACATTATCTCAAGAAAGTTACCAAAGTTTGATCAAGGTGAAATATTTTTGGGACAATTGTGTAAGGTTGCTGTTTCGCTCTGTATAGTAGTTATATGTTCTGTGACGCCACCGTGTACTACCTCCAGTAAATTTTACGATTCACCAGCATCGTTTGAATCAGATTTGATTCGAAGTGATCTATATCTCACTGGAAAACGTTACTAAACACAGAATAACTGTTGGATGAATTCCAATATATTTGTTTTCGCCAATTTCCAAACTTTTATACCTTGGAGCAACGTAATTGATTATTTTGATTTGTGTTGCACATCATTCAAACATAGTAATGAGAAATTCTTCTACTATTATTGATAGAATGATCAGGCATTCCAAATTCTCACGTACCAACAACTCTGCTGAAACTGGGTTGAACGAGAGACAATCCACAAAGCTATTAGGATGAGGATGTTCTCGATAAGTGACGAGTTTTCTGTCGTAAACATTCCATATCGTGGAATATACAGGACCACCCACTGCCAGCAATGAGTCTTTCCACGGGTGCCAATCAACTGCCTGAAACTTATGAATGAAAACAGTGTTGATATAAACTAAAATCGCCCCATTGAGCAAATAAACTTATAGAGTGCAATGTGGGCGATATTACTCGGGTACTGTTACACAGTGGTTCCAAATCCCGAAGTGCTGGCCAAAAATAGGTATTATTAGGTTTGTTCTAGCAACACATTTGAGCGTTTGGAAATTGGTCTGAAGCAGTCAGAGGCATGCGCAAAATGAATAATGCTCTCCAATATTCATCTTGCGCATGCCTCTGACTGCTTCAGACCAATTTCCAAACGCTCAAATGTGTTGCTAGAACAAACCTATTAAATCGCCATGAAATTCATTACTCAGGGGTTTCTGAGGTCGCGAAACACGAATATTAAGTCTAATTTCCAAAAAACGAAATTGCGTCCCAAAAACCCAGGATAATTTTATTCAAATTCGAATCAATCGTTATGGAATTTGGAATTACGAATCTGAAGTCGAATTCTCAAGAAACAAAGTGGCAGCCTAAAGAAGGCGGAAAATTTTATTTAAATTTCAACCAATCTTTATGAAATTTGGTAACAGGGGATTTTTGAGGTCGCTTAACACGAATCTGAAGTCAAATTTCCAAACTAAATAGCTGCCCGAAAATGGCGGCTAATTTACTTTAAATTTCAATCAATCTTTATGAAATTTGATACTAGGAGGTTTTTGAGGACGCTGAACACGAATCTGAAGATAAATTTTCACGAAACAAAATGGCGGCCCAAAAATGGCGGATAGTTTCATTCAAACTTGAATCAATCTCTGTGGCATTGGGTACCAAGTGGTTTTGAATAGAAATAATTTATTATAAGGTGCATGTGTTGAATATAGTGAATTGGGAAAGTATGTGAATGTGAATACGAAGTTGAATTCAAGAAATTACATTAAATGTCACATTCATATAATTCAATGATGTAAAGGCACTCAATCGCAACGGCTCGAATCGCTAACCGAATCACTATTGTTATTGTTGCTAGAGTCGCTACAGTCAGACATTGCAACTACTCTTGGTTTCAGTTTTTTTGTTTGCAGCAACCTCTTCCACCACTTTTTCTGCATCCAATATTCCTGAAGTTCGAAGACTCATATGGGTGGCAAATGCAAGCTTTTCAGCACTAGATTGCTCACGAATTGAAGCAGTTTTTCTCCGTTTCGACCGCTCCCTGGAGTTTTCGGAGCTCTGCAAATGTCGACTAAGTCCCCAAACTTTTCCTTCGAAATTTCAGTAATTTTTCCATAAACCTCGCATTCATCCTTCTAGCTTTTTGCCATTTGTCTTTCATATCATATTATAACTGGCGAATTGTTTGTTTTTCATCCGCAGATAATGTGTATGAGAAATGAGTTTTTGCCAATTCGACCTCCAAGATTTCGTACACGTCATTCGCATTATCATTCAAATGGTCAGGGAATGAATCAACTCCTTTCGCGTGAAATTGACCGCCTGACTGCCTGTGAAATCGAATCAAAAGTTAGACAATAATCAAAACAAGCTATAGGGTGGATCTCGATGAGCCTAGATCACTCTTTTTATATGGATACACCGATTATATGCCGTCACTTGTCAAATTTTTTCTCAATATTTCTCGTACTATTGAGAAATCAACTCAACTTTTTTTTAAACTATCATTGGGAACCAATGGTTTGAATACATCGATTATATGCCATCACTTTTCAATTTTTTTTCAACTTTCTTCGTATCATTGACAAATCATCTCAACTTTTTTTTTTGAACTATCATTGGATACCAATGGTTTGAATACATTGATTGTACGCCGTCACTTTTCAATCATTTCCTCAATTTTTTTCGTACTATGCAGTCACTCGTTTCAACTCTTCATTTGTTTTAAATAGTTCCCGTGAGTATTTCTATTCACCACCAATCAATTATTGATATTCAACCTAACTTCTCTGAAATTCGTCTCGAAACTATTATTGGAAACCAATAGTGTGAATACAGCGATTCTATGCCATCGGTTGTTTAAAATCTTCAATTTCTCCATTACACGACTCTTAAATATTTCATCGCTATTAACGATGCTCACTGAACATTACATGAATTTTCTGTTGACGAAATTCAATTCATTTTCTGATTGTACGTCGTTGGTACGTCATGAGTTTCGTATTTGATAGTCGTTTTCGAAATGATTGTATTTTACGAATTTCCATCAATATTTACTAAACGATCAATATTACAGGAAAATGGAATTAAGTTTTCCATAGCATTCGACGAGATCTGCAAGTTAACTCCTTTGACAAATTTTGACTTGATGAGTGGTTTCGGAGATATATCGTTTGTTTTCTTAAAAAAAAATCATATTTTCAATCATCCGATTGTAAATTTGTACATATTTCTCGTACTGTTGATTTTGGAAAAAAAAAATATGTGGGGTTTTCATAGTATACACTGAGATGATCATTTTTTTACTCCTGTTGATTTTTGATTTTCTCATCCGTTTCCGAGATATTTACACATTTTATGACGAAAAACCTCCAGACGAACGTGAATTTCAGAAATTTACCGATTTTTACATTTTCCAATCGGTTCAAGGAAAAATGTTATTCTTCGAAAGTTGTAGAGTATCACGAGACCTATACGACAGTTTGTTCGGTTTTCGATTACGAGCAACGGTATGGTCTACAGAGTGTCCGACATTTTACACAAAATACACCAATAAAATCTAAACCAATTTTTTTTAATTTTTTCTTCGGACAAAAGTTGTAGCAGAAGGTTAGGAAATTCTATAGATAGCGACAAAAAAATCTGCCATCGAAACTCTGATAGCCACGGCAAAAATAAAAAAAAATGGAAAATGTCTGAAAAAATACTTTCCGGTTTTCCGATTTTTTCGAAAAACAATAGGGTTCCGTATCCCTACGGGGTCTAATTACGGTCCGAGTTTCGAATCGATATCTCTTTCCGTTCGACCGCTATCCTGCTCCAAAGGAATTCCAACGCCGGACAGACACACACACACACGGACAGACAAAAAATGAAGTTTGGCTCAATCGGCCTATTTTTCGACGCTGATCATTTTATCCAGATGAAATTTTTCGATATCTCTTCAAATAAAAAAGTTTTGCCCGCTGCCCGGTCCGGTGCTCTGCGAAACGTAACCGTAGAAATACATCGATTAATAGAATCGATGTATAACAAGGCCCAAACGAACTGACCTAGGCCTAGAATTCGTCTTATATGGATACATCGATTATATGCCGTCACTTTTCAATTTTTATCTCAATTTTTCTCGTACTATTGAGAAATCAACTCAACTTGTTTTTAAACTATCATTGGATACCAATGGTTTGAATACATCGATTATATGCCGTCACTTTTCAATTTTTATCTCAATTTTTCTCGTACTATTGAGAAATCAACTCAACTTGTTTTTAAACTATCATTGGATACCAATGGTTTGAATACATCGATTATATGCCGTCATTTTTCATTTTTTTCTCAATTTTTCTCGTACTATTGAGAAATCAACTCAACTTTTTTTTAAACTATCATTGGATACCAATGGTTTGGATACATCGATTATATGCCGTCACTTTTCAATTTTATTTCAACTTTCTACGTATCATTGACAAATCATGTAACTTTTTTTTAAACTATCATTGGATACCAATGGTTTGAATACATCGATTATATGCCGTCACTTTTCAATTTTTAACTCAATTCTTCTCGTACTATAGAGAAATCAACTCAACTTTTTTTAAAACTATCATTGGATACCAATGGTTTGAATACATCGATTATATGCCGTCACTTTTCAATTTTTTTCTCATTTTTTCTCGTACTATTGAGAAATCAACTCAACTTTTTCAACCTATCATTGGATACCAATGGTTTGAATACATCGATTATATGCCGTCACATTTCAAGGTTTTCTCAATTTTTCTCGTACTATTAAGAAATCAACTCAACTTTTTTTGTTCTATCATTGGATACCAATGGTTTGAATACATCGATTATATGCCGTCACTTTTCAATTTTTGTCTCAATTTTTCTAGTACTAAAGGGAAATCAACTCAACTTTTTTTAAAACTATCATTGGATACCAATGGTTTGAATACATCGATTATATGCGGTCAATTGTATGGAATTTTCAATTTTTCTTATAGTTTCCTTGAGTATTATTTATCTGTCTCCTATCAATACAATTTCAACTCATCTTCTCTGAAAATCATCTCAAAACTATCATTGGATACCAATGGTTTGAATACATCGATTACATGCCGTCACTTTTCAATTTTTTCTCAATTTTTCTCGTACTATTGAGAAATCAACTCAACTTTTTTTTTAACTATCATTGGATACCAAAGGTTTGAATACATCGATTATATGCCGTCAAGTGTTTGGATTTTTCAATATTTTCTCATAGTTCCACAAAGTATTTTTTTTCTATCACCTTTCAATACAAATTCAACTCATTCCCTCTGGAAATCATGTTAAAGCTATCATCGGATACCTATTGTGTAAATACAGTAATTCTATGCAGTCACTCGTTTCAACTTTTCATTTGTTTTAAATAGTTCCCGTGAGTATTTCTATTTATCACCAATCAATTAATATTCAACCTAACTTCTCTGAAATTCGTCTCGAAACTATTATTGGAAACCAATGGTGTGAATACAGCGATTCTATGCCATCGGTTGTTTAAAATCTTCAATTTCTCCATTACACGACTCTTAAATATTTCATCGCTATCAACGATGCTCACTGAACTTTACATGAATTTTCTGTTTGACGAAATTCCATTCATTTTCTGATTTTACGTCCTTCGAGTAATTATTTTCTATTATGAAATTTGGTGGTTGCGACGAACGGGAGACTAAACGGTTACGTCATGCTACGATTTTTCGTACTTAGTCGTTTTCGAGTCGATTGAATTTTGCTTTTCGTCGATATTTCCTAAACTATCAACCTTAGAGGAAAGATGAATTCAGGTTTCATAGTATTCGACGAGATCTACAATTTCACTCCCTTGACAAATTTTGATAAAGTGAGTGGTTTCGGAGATATAGTTTGTTTTCTTAAAAAAAATCATATTTCCCGTACTGTTCATTTTAGAAAAAAAAGTATTGGGGTTTTCATAGTATACACTGAGATGATCATTTTTTTACTCTCGGTGATTTTTGATTTTCTCATCCGTTTCCGAGATATTCACATAAAAAACTCCAGAAAAATTTGAATTTCAGAAATTTCCCGATTTTTCCATTTTCCGATCGGTTAAGAGAAAAATGTTTCAACTAAACTTTGTAGAATATCAATCGATCTACACGACAGTTTTTTTGTTTTTCGATTACGAGGAACGGTACGGTCTACGGAGCGTTCCAAAAAAACAGACATGATACACAAAAAACACCCGTAAAATCTAAAGTAATTTTTTTAAATTTTTCTCCAACAATAGGCCTTTGTAGGAAAGAATAAGGACTCCTTAAATGGCAAGCAAAAATTTTTACAGTCAAAACTGTGATCTGAAACGTGTTACAACCGAAAGGCCAAATTTTGTCGAAAAAATGCCGGAAAAACCACTTTCCAATTTTCCGATTTTTCTCAAAATCAATAGGCCTCTGCACCTCTACGAGGGTTAAAAATGACCCAAGTTTCAAATCGATATCTCTTTCCGTTCGACCGCTATCGTGTTACATAAAAAAAGCTACACCGGACAGACACACACACACACACACACAGACAGAAAAAAATCAAGTTGGGCTCAATCGACGTATTTTTTGACGCTGATCATTTTCTCCAAAGGAACCATGGGTCTATCTCTTCAAATAAAAAAGTTGGGTCCGCTGCCCTGTCCGGTGGTCTGCGAAAACGCGACCGTAGAATACACCGATTAATACTTAATCGATGTAAATAATACCCCACCTTACTGTGGTGCCCCTCGTACAGAATAGTATATATGCCGCGCCAGCACGCGCCGTGCCTGAATCACGCATCCATTTATTGAAGAATTCACTATTACGAGAGGGGCAACTTGGGGCACCTAACTTTTTGATTAAGTATTACTCCAGAGTGTATACAATAACATGGCGCTCAACCAGTATTACAACTATTCAGAATCATTAACTTTTACTCAATGTGAACATAACTTTTATCCGCAGCGAGCACGAGTTTATGCGGTAGATGTTCACAATTTTTTTTGCTCGGTGTATGATTAATATATGAAATTGCAATGATAAGTGTTCTTACAGCCGGGAAGAGACTCTTTTTTTGCAGAATTAACGTTACTCAGTTCAACTTGAAGATATAACACTTTGAACACAACGATATTTTTCTCGCATAGCGCACGACCGACTTTACCTGCTTGAGCGCTCCGTTACGAATGAGATCCCAACCTACCGACCTTTTTTTTTATATGCAGATTCACACGAAGGGGAAGCCCTGTAATGTTCAAAGAACACCTTGAAAGGGTTCCCCGAAATACCCCTCTACCTTACCCCACAGGTTAAATTCCTTGATTATAAACTTCATTTTTCGGTTTTTGGCCAGCGATTCGAGATTTGGAAACATTGTGTATCTGATCGGTTACCTTTGTTGGTCCATTATACTCAATATCTGCGTTTGGTGTGAACTCCGGCCAAAACCACGATTTAATCTGCCTATCGATTCCAGTTGTAACTAGTCCTCTTTCCCTGCAGGATAGCTTTATACTCATTATATCACCACGGTGAGCAAAGGGGCTCGTTTTGATGCATAAAAGGTTTGGAGACCAGTAACATATGCAGCCGTTAGTACAACCTGTTATCAGATGATTACACCTCGTCCACTCTATAGATGTGATCGAGCAATTTACCAAACAAAGACAGGTTGCTTGCACTGTGATCTAAAAAATGTAATGAATATTACCATATATTTTGATATAACCATTATGTAAAGGTTAATGATCCTTCAGCGATTTGCAAGATCAGTCAGAAGGTGGAACTCGATGGTTGCAAGGGCGGGCACTCCATATTGGCCGGAAGGCGGGACATTAACCGATTTGTTTACAAAAATAGGGTAATGGATTTCATTATTAACCTTTCAAAGTCAGTGCAAATTCGATAACCATGTTACAGGCACTAAGAATGGTTCCAAGTCAAACAACATACGGGGACGTGAGAAAATTTTGGAATTCGTTGAAAGACATAGTACCTTCATCCCGAAAGATACAGGAGAATGTCTTTCAGAAAGTCACGGCAGTAAGTACTTCACTGATAATAATGTGCAAATGAAAAAACCCAGAATGAATATGAAAAATTTGTATTCCAAATGTTCATGAGAGTGCCTCAAATCAGAACATATATCAATCAAACATGTTTGAACTAATGCGAATAGCCAAGGGAAAAAAAGGATTTTGAATCCGTACTGAATCTAGGAAAATATGCCGAGCTGGAGTATGTCGAAATTATAAGAATACTCCTCATGCCTCTGGGTTTCATCATTATTCACAATTATTCTAAGCCACTATTTTTTCAGATTGGAATTCAGTGATATTTCTGTTTGTTTTGAAACAAAATTTGAGGCATCTGATGTGGTTTTCAAACATGGACTGATTTTAAGAGGCATTCAAATCTCAATTGGGTTTGGTCGGTGTTGGCCGAGCGGTCTACGGCGCTTTTTCATCTTTGATTTGGCTTTCTCAGTGCTGGTTCAATCCGTTGTCCGCAGAATTTTTCTGGCCGATAGGCAATTCTTGCTTGCCTGAAATCAGTACAGGCAGGTGAGTTATCTTGATCGAATACACCAACCGAACCGGTAGCACTGTGGGTTTTTCTGGGTTTACCTACAGTTGAAACAGCAAATGCGCTACCTAAAAATCAGTGAATCGACCCAGAGCGATTCGACCCCAAGACAATAATCCGACCTTTGTCCGCACAAGTGTTCGATAGAGAAAAACACCAGAAAAAATTATGAAACAATTTTGAAAAATTCATTTTTTGCACCCTCAAATGTTTGCATAGACTGAAAACAAAACGTTCAATAATATAATCAAGCACGTCAATGACAAAGTAGCTTCGCATTGGAAAAATGATCGTAACTAACAACCTATTAAATCTAACATTCTTCTAGAAACTACGCAACTTACTTTGGATGTTTCGAAATCCCAGATTGCTATACCGCGATCACTCAAGGCCATTGCAAAATGTGTTCCTTCCCTGTTCCATTTAATTGAATTCTTAACCTGGCGATTCGTTTTAGTAACTCTTCTGGAAACTTGTTTTTCGGGATGCCACAAATGAACCTCACCATCATAAGTAGCTGCTATGTAACCTTTCTTTCCCCAGTCCACAACTTGATGACCTATATTGAACATAGGTGTTTTGGTGGAAAATATACTCACTTTTACAGTTGATGAGCTTGCGTTCAGAAGCGGCCTTATCCATTTAGAAAAAATGCTCAGGAACGGACGAAAACTTACTGATTCATAGAGATAGCAAAAATATGTCTTGGTAGTGTTCCAGGAAGTAGTTTTATATAATTTTGAATTTCTTTACCAAATTTGAATAACTATTCCCAAGAACTCTTGGAAAATTTTAAAATACTCTGGATATAGATGGTTTTAACAGCGTAGCTTTGACAAATGCCAACAAAAACAAATGAAAACGTTAGAAAACATATTCTTATAATTAAACTGGAACACGAAACATATTTTCATCAAAAAGAGTCAACATTGAGAACGAAAAAAAAATTATTTATATATGAAGAGCAGATTCTTCATCTGAAGAGTCACATGGCATATCCCGTTCGCCCTCATCTCCACAGTATTTAGATGATAAAAACTGGTTGTCCACCAGTCAACGCAGGATATCCGAGTGCAACACTATGTTGTCGTTTTTCTGAATAATGTAACGAATTATTGGATATAATCATTTTCTGCAAAAAAAAGATATATCCAGTTTTGGTGGAAAAGGCCGACTCTATATGCGATTTCAAAATACAAACAGCTCGTTTTGATCGCTGTCATCGTGCCTGTTGATAGATCTCGTGAAACTTAGCCGAACATCGCGAAAACACCATGTAATCAAGAAAGCGGGTATATCCGCTTTTGAATGCAAGCTCCTTAGTTTACATTTTATGTGGGGATCAGTGATTACGTTTTTCAATTTCATATTCAGAACGATATTGATTCCGTTTGAATAAATGTGAAAGTTTGTGATGCAACCAGTTCGACGCTTGTCCACTCTGAATTCGAATGATTTGGATGAACATATAATAATCTCAGATAACCTTCAACACAGAATGTCTTTTTCAATTATGCACAACTTTCGATTTCCGTTAGTGCATTCACAAAAGATAGGTACTACATTTATGGTATGTAATCGGATCTGCGGTCAAACCAGAGAACTCGTGAGTTCTATTTGTTCCATGGGTCCAACAAACTGAATAAACCAAAAAAAACCGTTTCTGGCAATCACTTATACATCATAATCCGTTAAATTGAAAGAAAAATATTGGAAACATATGGTGACTGAGCGAATAAGCATTGATTGATGAAAAACAAAGTGTATTACTTTCGTACCAAATCAATAAAAAACTCAAATGCCATCTTATCTAAAGCCCTATACTAAAGCTTTCTCCACATGCCATATTTGTGCTACCCTAGGTAGCTTGTTGTACATGTTTTAAAAGACTATCTGATTTCAGTGGACTGTGTCTTGATTGATTTCCATACATGCATTGAACATGCACAATTTCACTCTTTCGTGTAACAGACGATAATGTTTCAAAAACTGTCACTATCACTTCAGTGGCTCACCCCATATTCACTAAGGGAGCGCACCAGTAGTTAGTTTGATGACCCAATATATACCCTTTCGAAGGCTAGTACTAAACAAGATTCATAAATCGGTCTTGTGTACTTAGAATACTCAGAAAGACACCTCACATCTGAAATATTGAATAAGAGACTATAGAGTCAGATACATTGTTCCGTATCCGAAATGCAGAATTCATATCAATGAGGATCTGAAAGAAGATTTTGTTCTTAGAGTCATGTTCTTGGCCAAATAGATCAATGAATATATTTTATTCACTGAGAGCTATGATTCATCAACTGACTTATAACAGAATTAAAGAATTTCAAGCCAGTTCCTCAGAAAATCTTCGTAATCAATAAAGAGGAAAATGTATACCAGGAGAAAAGGAAAGAGACTAGCTCAGATTATACGCGCAAGATATTCTCTGATCTATTGATTAGTATGTGTTGTTAATTCATTTGAGGAGTTTTCTTGTGTTTTTTTTTCAGGTACCTATATACAGTTTTATAATTCCTCTCTATCTATCATTGATTTTTATCAAATTGCTATTCAGATATATGACAGTGTGTCAGATCGAAAGGAATCAAAATATACCATTCTAATTGAAATGATATATAGGGCGGGAGCAGGAATTTTTTCGGGGGGGGAAGAAAGGGAAAAATCGAAATCAATTTTTTCAATGGACCACCCCATATATATATATATCTGGAAGCCCAAAAAGAAAAAAAAAAAAAGAAGAAAGAGAAAAAAAAAAGAGGGAAAGAGGGAAAAGGAAAGGGGGGACAAGAAGAAAAGAGGAAAGAAAAAAAAAAAAAAAAAAGGAGGGGGGGAGGGAGGGGGGAAGAGGAGAAGAACGAAAAAAGACCGGACCGGAAAAGAGGGGAGGAGGAAGAGAACGGGAGGGAGGGGCGAAAACAAGACAAAGAAAAGGAAAAAAAAAAGGCGGCGCCAGCGACCCGAGGGGGGAAAAAGAGGGGAAAAAAGAACGGAGGAGAAAAGAAGAAGGTCAAAAAAACCGAAAGGGAGAAGAAAGAAAAGAAGAAAAACGAAAGGCCTGAGAAAGGAAACATTTCGATTGATTTTATTTTAGCCAGTCACTAATTCTTGGTTTTCTGGATCTCCCACCGCGGCGAAGCAAAAAAAAAAGAAAAAAAAAAAAAAGGAGGGAGAAGAGGAAAAGGAAAAAGAGAGGAAATAACCACCACCTAAACCCACAAAGAAGAGAGAAAAAAAGAAAAGAACAAAGCCAAAAGCCAGAACCGAGGAGAAAAGGGGCGAAAAAGCGATTCATGAACCACGGAAACGGCAACGCCGGGATTAAAAAAACCCGGCTCCTATATATATATATATATATATATATATATATATATATACCTCCGTATCACCTTCAGGTACTTACATAAATGAGTGTCCAGGTCAGGCATATCCAAAACGATTGACGGTGCTCCTATCAATGGCTTTGACCTCGCCTCGACCGGCCACACATCGGCTTCTTCCTTCTCATTTGCTTTCGTTTTTTCTCGGGGAGAAAAAAATTGTAAAACTTTTTTCTGGTCCGAAAATAGAACGCTCTTCAAACTGAAAATGTGACCATAAAATCATCTATTCATAAAAAACTACTCCTGTACATGGGCGCCGTTACAAAAAAATGGTAGGGGGGCAGATTTAAAAAAATGAAAGTAATGCACCAAATTGAAATGAAAATACTTTTGAACAAAACTAACGAGTGTGGTTTGAAAAAATTGCGGAATCAAGTCGATGTCGTGTCTTACGCGGCGTATGGACTGAAAAATCTAAAATCCAGGGGGGGGGGAGGCACCCTTGCTCTCAAGAAACGGCGCCCATGCTCCTGTATTGTGTAATATTATAGTTCGGTATTACGGAAGTGTCTTCAAAATCAATTTCATTAACGCTAAGACAAGGTTGTATTGTTCTGGTCACTAGGCAAAAAACAAAGACCTGCCAGGAAGGCGGGGGGCAAACATAAATAGCCATTCGAAGCGACACGGAGGGGTTCTCACTTGACTTGTTTTACCGAGGTCATGAACATTTCGGATATTCTCCAGAAATATTTCTGAACAAGAAAAAAATTCGAAGAAGTAGTCAAGTACGCAAAGTCAATAAAGTTCACACCCTATAGATACTTTTTGATTCGGCTGTCGATTGGGGAAAGTCTGTGATGGAAATTGTTGAATTTTTTGATGTGTCCAGAACTGTAATACATTATTTTGATCTACCTCGCAGAAAATTTATTTATTCTCGACATAACATTAGAAATCTCTAAAATTGTGTTTCTCTCCTATATTATGCATGTTTCATACATAATAACCTTCCTCATGAATCACTCTATCTATTAAACAAAATGCATCAAAATCCGTTCCATTTCCACTTTTTCGTCAGTAGGATGTACATCATTTGCTTCAACGAAAATGAATTTTGTCGTTCATAACATTCACAGTATTAAATTCTGCAGTTTCCATCTGGCTTCCGATATAAGGAGTTTTATTAGATTTCTACCTCCAAAATTGGTACCTCAGTTGGACTGCATTCATTCATTATTCTGATTCAAAAACACCATCTATTCCCGATTTTATTAATAGTATGATATTCAAGATGTTTAAATCATATGATAGAAGTCATTCCTCCTATTGATCAAGAGTTTCCAAACACCTGAATACAACTGATGATCTAGTAGATGAGACTGATTCTGAAAGCGATGAATGTGAAGGCAATACTCCAGTTAATCATCTATTCATTTCTTGAGAGATCAATGAAAATTTGTTTTTTTCGTCATATTTTATGTTTAGTATCTATCATACATCAAACTGATTATTTTCGCAAAAGTATAGTTCTTTTTTTTTGTTTGGAATATTCACGGTAGCAACGCAAATTCAAATGGAAAAAATGAAATAATAAAATACTATATTTACGAAGAGAATGAAAAGCGAGAACTATCTCATGTTGCCCAAGATTTGGGCTACTATTCTGTAGGGCGAGTAGTGGTTTACAGCTGATAGAGGGCCTCCCCTCACCAATTTGAGAAGTTTCCATTGTTCCTTCCTTTTCGGAAATCTGTGTGTGTGTGTGTGTGTGTGAAGTTTGACTCTGACATGAAGGGGAAAGGTTGCATACACAGTAGTAAGCAGCATGTGTAATCCATGCTGACTACAGAGCGCACGTCTGCATGCCACGAAGATCCAGCACCAACTGCTGATCACTACCACTATATATCTATGGGAGAGAGACAGACATGTTTATTCCATGAGCTTTCACCGACCAGAGAGTGGTCATCTTTGAAATCACCCATTCCGATGATGTGATGGTGGGGTGCCATACACACTATACATCCCGTGGTTGAGAGGGTGCACATCTACACGAAGATCCAACGAACACTGAATGTTCATAGCGGCACATATCGCTATGCACAACTGTACGAAGCACCATCGACCACTGAATCCCTATGAACCACCCCCAATGCTGCCATCACATACAGTTGCTAGTGGTGGAGTTGTCTGTCAGGTGATATGAGCCCGAGACAGCAAATTACTTTTCGACATATATTAGACATATTCGAAGCTACCAAGGGAAGTAGTTCTACAATAAAACTTTCTCATCTCTTGTGCAAACGTAACATAAATCATTACTCAACATTCAGTACAATGAGGGCTGCCATAGCCCCATAAGAGGCTTCTTTTATGAGGAAGAATTATTGCAAACTCCAAATCCAGACGTATACCTTGTCGGAATACCTTTTTCGCGAACATAATTCTTAAATTGATGAATCAGACATTGTTTAACATTTGTATAAGAACATGTTGCTATGTTTCGACATACGCAGATATTGAATCCTGCCATTTGATGGTTTATTTTCCAGGGTCGTTTTGTGATATCCTTCGTTGTATTCTATGAGAACCATCAATAAAAGCCTTTATTATTATATTATTATTATATTATGTTTCATATTCAAATCATTTATATACTCATGAAAGAATGATTTATACAATATTTTGTAACATTTTGTTTCACATAATATATATTAGACGCAAATAGTTCCATTTGAATATTTTGAAAAATGAGACAATGATCTATCATTGATATTGGTGAAAACAGAGCACATATACAAATGGCGCTATATAGCGCTGTCATATGAGTCTTCTTGGCAGGAAACTGCGTCCTAGTAGTGGACCGGCTTGTGAATTCATCAGCAGTGTCATAATATTCCATCTTCTTTTATATGAGGTATCCCAAAAGGTGGTTTCCCAATAGGTTGCCGCTTGGATTGTTGGTCCCTGGTATAATTGGATTTCATCTCCCGCTTTTCACTAGACACTTCGCGTTCGGAATCAGACGCGTTATCACAATCTTCACGTGTACGTTTCCGCCCACCCACTGTCGCTGCCCAATTAATCGGACTTGAGACTAGCAGCGATAATTGGCTTAGCCTACTTTTTCCAGCTGTTGAATTATTATTTTGCTCCTTCGAGATGGAATGTCGATCAGAACCTGAGCTGCTTCCCGACCTGGAGCTGGACCTTGAAGTAGAACTGGAACTTCAACTAGAAATGGAGCTAGAGGAGTTGGATCCTGAACTACTTTCAATGGGGGTGCCACTAATTGCACCATAATCGGTGGTTATTCCGGTATTACAATCCATAGCTTGATATAGAAATATATACAATAAGAGAAGTTCGTAAATATGACAATCTTAACTCACCTACTATTTTTCGTATTTCTACTTTTTTCGTTTGCTACATGAGCACTTGTTAGCTTCTGCTAGTCGCTGCACATTACTACTTGCACACTGGTACTGGTTGGCTTCTACTATTGTGCCTCCAATCCACCCACAATCAAGAAGAGAATATTCTAGTAATTGATAAGTATCTGAGTAGTAAAAAAGCTAAAATTAATTCAGGGCATGCCATTCAGTTCAGTTTTAGTGAGGGAGTTACATTGAAGAGAAAGTTGGTGAGGAATGAGTTATATTGTTTCTTATTGAATCGTTTGTTACATCTGCAATGCACTGTTTAATTTTTGATTGAATATTCATTCATCAATACAATGTTTTACTGTGTGTATTATTTCTGGTATTTGTTTTCCATTATAAATAACATCAGTTTCATAACTTGTATATTTTATTCTACTGCAGGTGATTGCGGTTCGTGGTTAGCGGTCGCAATTCGCGCCATTCTGACGAGAAATCTAATTCTGATGTGAATAATGACATAAAAATAATATTCTGCTGCTATTGCAATGTAGAGGATACGAGAATTCGTGTCAGGGCAATACCTCCGTGAAAGTGTGGATTATTGCAGATGTGTTGTAGACAACATTTAATTGAAGTGTTATTTGTAAAGATGCATAAGCTATGTCACGGAAGTTCGAACTTCAAGCTGTCGTGACGAGTGAATTGAGTTCAGAAAACCTGGAATAACCATTATTTCATTCGGACAATCGCTTACACCTTGTTGACTACAGGGTGGGGACTTTCAAGATTGAACCAGAAAATCTGCGATACAAGCAATGATGCATTCAGTGGCAACTTACCGCTAAAATATTTGATGGGTTTTGTTGAAGATTGCAATGAAAGTATGCCAAACAAGAACATATTTGAAAATCGCTCGATTTTTCAAAATCTCATATATAGGCGGGGTTGATGGTGATTTGGAAATTATTAAACAGAATGGGGAATACGACATATAGTACCAGAGGATAAGCATAAACACAAACTTTTCAATAGAATTACCAAAAGTGGTCTGAATAGAAAAATCAAGTTGGCCTATCGTATGTGGGACTCGCATGATCTTCCTTCATTACAGGGTACATCTGCAGATATATGGGCCATAAAAAACAACCGACGCTCTGGAAACACTCCGTTTCATTATAATCGAGTTTTAAAGTACCACAATATCTGAAGACAGAGCAGAAGACATCCCAGAATTAATAACTACTGTCATCGATAATATTCGGGTATACTTCCATTATGAAATATACCCGAATTTGGATTTCGACAAAAAACTCGCTTCTTCAGCATAATATAAGAATTTTCCACGTAGTTATTATGATGAAGATATGAGTGAACCTCTAATGGATATTGGACAATTTCGAAACAATCCACTCTTCGTCATCGATTGTTCACTTCAACTGAAAGCCACAAAATCTTCAACTTTTGATATAAGGGTCGAGTTTGAATCTAGTGAAATCAAGTTCTCAGAAAGCATATTCCTAACATACAACGCACTGGATGGTTCAGTTCACACCAAATATTGACACTCACTACATTGACAAAACGGTTGAGGCTTTCGCGGCCGAGGTTTTCAGTATCACTACTTTTCTTCGGGTTTGAAGGCCGTCGTTCTTTGGAATTTTTTCCTAAGGTTCCACTAGCGCGAGTGGCTAGCTTCTTCAGAGGCTTACTCATCTCTCATCTGTTATTCCGATGACTATCAGTCACGATTCATTTGCTGGTGATGCGATTTCCTCCTATCCCTCCACTTCCTCGTTCCTACAGCATCGATGAGCTCTTAACAACGGCGAGAACTGCTCATCAGTTAGTGTAGGATCTTCGAGGCATGCAGATGAGTACTCTGCAGTTATTATGGAGTACTCTGCCAACGTATGCAATCTTTCCCCTACATCTCAATTCGACCCCATCAATGAGAAGGCGGTCTATTAAGATAAATGAGAGATCAATCAAGGCATCAACAAGCAAAATCCATTTCTATTAAGTGATTACGCAACAGAAAGCAAGGGGTGAACGACAAACCTTGGAGAAAACCTTTGGAGCTAAATCATCTGAAAGTGGCGAGATTCAAGGTGGATCTTTCAAACAGATACCATATAGTAACCGATCATTAAAGCCAGTTCGTTTGGAACAAATGATCACCAGACTGTACGGTTAACCTCGGAAGGATTTTATTTTCTTTCGAAAGCCCTGAAACACATCCTGGGTAATACAAGTTCAGAATATTAATCTGTTGTATGGTAAGAATCAAGGTGAAATATATAAGCTGTCAAAATCGGATTCGAATCAATGAATGCAAACAAACCCAGAATATCTGATCTCACGAAAGAAAAAACTCAAAAAATATTCTCTGTATCTCATGAAGACGGACCAGATAAAAATTCATATCAGTCATCAATCTTGGATGCCGTAGCTTTCCAGAGCGACTTACTGATTTTCACTCACGTCAACAAGGAAAAAGTATAGTACTACTGAGTCAATGAGTATGTGTATCGTTCAAGAAGTCCACTTATCTGTCAATTGATTAATGTCTTGAACAAACGAAGAGTGTATGAAACGACAATACTCAGAAGACAGGGCTTGTGCAAGTTAAGGATCAGCAAGATCTTACCCTTGAACGTACAATTCTCACCAAAAAGGTTCAAATAACCCAATAAGCAACCGCGGAAACTGAAATTCTCAGTTGCCATCAAAATATGCATACAAGTAACCAAGAAGAAAAGTAAGGAACGTTAGGTTTTTCTGGCAAATATATCAGTTTCATCTCGCTTCAGAAGAATCACAGAGAATTTTTCTTTAATCTTTTCTTCATTTCCACACTGAACTTACGTTTTCCGATAATTCTCTGCTTTATAGGCTCGTTTTGCTGTATTCACGAAAATAGTGGTATCATTTTCCATAACAGCAGAATCCGTACGAATGGCATCACAATCTCTGTGGTTCAGGATATGATAAGAGAGTTCGAAATTATTACTTTCTCTTCTAGGAATAAACCGATCAAGAAATCTTGTTGGTTTCGACTGGGTCTGAAACATCCAAGGACATTATGGAATGAAATCATTGTCATCGCTAAGTATTCACAGACAATGGGAACATTTGATGGTGAATGATATTAAATGGCAATCCTATCGTCTGCGCAATATTTCCTTGTTGAAAAATTCAAAAACGTTTCATTGGAATGTAAGTTCAGGATGGATGAGGGTAAAAGATATTATGAATTGAAGTGGGGAAATTGAAATATAAAATTGATTGAAATGTAAAGAATGTCTGGGTGAACTATTAGAAAATGAAAAATCGAATAAGTACATAAAGGGTCAGTTCTTCAATGGTAAATGAGTTATCTGATAGATATCCTGCATTGAAGAACAGGTCCTTAGAAAATTGGCTAGCTGGAAATTGAAATGAACAGATATCGAGTGAAATCTACTGACACGTTCAAGGATGATATTCATTTATAATTACACTGTTCTCGTATGCTAGCCGATAAGATCTCATTAGTGTAGTGCAGGTCAGTTTGGAGGAGATATACTAAATAAAGCTGAGGTCAAGACAGAATCTGAATTGATTTCAAATATTGTTAGCGATCATTCATTTCCATTTCATTCGAAAATTGAACAGGTAGTTAATATTTGTTTCGTAGTTTTTTGGGTTTGTAATCTACCACAATCTGAAAAAATAAGAATCAATATTGGAATCTATACAAGTGTAGAAGGGCAGAGTTTCAATCTACCCCGAAAAGTTGCTGCGTCTATTGAAAAACAGTTCTTTCTGGATAGAACAAGTCCAATTGACATTTGTCAATCACGAAAACTATCTTTACCAGGTATTTGCACTTGAAAAGGAATTCGCCTAGAAGTTTTGAGAACGGAAACAGATTTAGTTTCCGAAACGTTAACAGATAAGTATTTTCATATATATCAGTTCTTATTATTTTTTTGATAGGCAAAATTTGAGTTATACGAGAAGTTGCTGACTAATTGGACTTGTTCTATCCAGGAAGAACTGTTTTTCAATAGACGCAGCAACTTTTCGGGGTAGATTGAAAATCTGCCCTTCATGACGCTGTACGTTAGAGCCTTGGGGGTGGTTGCCACCCCATCACGGGGTGGACATTTTTTATTACATTTCAACTGTAGGAATCGACGGAAGAAGTAATTTTACGAAAAAAATGTTCCATACGTTTTTTTCGTAAAAGTGATATTTTGTGAGTAATTCAAAGTTGAAAGTAACTGTTTTTTGACGAAAAAATCAACTTTTTCGAATGTTTTTTTGCAAATAACTCTAAAACTATGCATTTCATCAAAAAAGTGTGAGGAGACAAAGTGTAGGTTTTGAAGAAACAAAAACAATGCTCTCTTTATAATTTTTTTACGATACATACGAACTGAGATACTTAGCTTTTTTCGTCAAATGTATAAATTGAAAGATTTAAAGCGAAATAATGCGAAAAATTTGCATTTTTCGAAGAAAGCTCATGAAATATTTTTTAAAGGATTCAATAAGAGCTTCCAAACAAATGAAAAAATGTCTTCCTAGCATGAAAATTGACCGACTTATGATCAAAATAAGATCGGTACCCGCTTTTTTCTACGAAAAAAATATGTGAAAACAACCTCCAAAGTACCCCCTAACTCAAATTGATCGCCACCCTTCTGTGATTTTCTTTATATATGTATCGATACATCCACGAAGTTAAACCAATTTCAAATGCCTAATTTTAGAGAAATTGGAGTTCAAAGAGAAACTGATTTTTTTTCAATTTCGTGTTTTTAACCCTTTTCTTATAAATATCTCTCAAAATACTAAAGGAACAAAAAAACGATGGAGCACTAAATAGAAACTTTTTCAATGACAAAAATTTCCCTGTGTGTAGATTTTTGTAAAGTGAATATTCGGCGAGATATAGCCGTTCAACACCTACATTTACGATCGAACATCACCTTAGTCAAGATCTTTAAACTCTCCCCATTTAAAAATTAAGGGATCTCAAGTGATTTCATTCACATATTCTTATAGCCCTTGAAAAGCCCTACAAAATCGTTCGTGAAAAATTTTTCTATCACCTAAAATGAAGGAGCTATGCTAAAAAAAACGATCAATTTTTTTTCTGAAAAATTTGAATTAACCCTCTTCGGGGCGTAGTAATCTACATAACCGGTATACTGGGCCGTTACGTTATATTTACCACGTTTTCCATTCATATTGGAAGACAAAGAAGAAGAAAAATCTGCTCGCGTGTGTGAGTGTATATTTTGTTGATTTCTCACCAGTGTATTCTAAAGTTCGAAGACATATAAAAAAACACTTGACATAGTCAGTGGGCATCCCTATAATTGTCCGTCCCTATAATTGGAAATCAATTCCTTCATTTGTATCGACGAAAGCAAATGCAGGATTCACTTCTGTGAAGAAACCTGCACTGGCACCTGGTCGGATATAATTCAATGCCCTTCGTGGTATTAGCCAGGGGAGTAGTTGTTTTCTGACTGGTGCCAGCCGAAACCTACTGTGTAGGTAATTTGAGACTGGCCTGAACAGATTGTTCGAAAGATGATTTGACATATAAAAACTTCAATGTTTTCAAGGGTAGTTTATAACAAGGGTGGGTTGAAAGATAATGAAATTGTACCCTCAAGCATGAAACAATCATTATTTAACTATTTTTTCTCATATTTAGCTTTTCAATGTTATCTTATAATTTTTAACAATGTTAGGGTGTAGTTGTTACCTCAGAAATAACGTCGATTTCAGCAAGTTCGTACAAGGTCCCGGCACAATATAGAAAATTAAACTAGAGGGTGTAATTAGAGCCAAAATAGGGCCAAATTTTCTCGTCGACCCTTCCACAAGTCGGCAGCTGTCACCTGTGACGCCTTCCAAAAAACTTCCTCCAGCGAGGTTGTTGACCAAACTTTGAAAAATATTTTAGCCTCTGCAATTTTTTGCACAACGTAAAGAGCTTGTCGTGTGATTAAAAATCTCACTCACAAGGACGGTATTTCATTCCAACAGAAATAATTTCTCGTTTCGCTCAGAGAAAATTTTCCCTTGAGCTCTTCAGTAGGAAAATAGGTGATGCGAAACACTTTCACTATAAACTCCAGTCGATTCCGAAATATTCAACTCATGACAAGTCTGTGTACGATATATATATTTGATTCAATTATCATATGCTTGGTATAAAATTGAGAAAGGAAAGATTATTTCTCTGTAACCCAGAAAAATTTAATACACTCCTCTTGGAATGTAATTTACCGTTATGATTTTTCCAAATATTTTGCTGACAGAATTCTTTCTATAGGAACAGTTCTCAATATGAAATGGATGAGAAAAATTTGAAAATATTCACTCCGAAAGGATATTTCGTATTTCTTTTTTTGCTGACCAAGGACTCAATTTCCCTAATAGCAAACTGATATTATTTGCTCTCGACGCGCGTTTCGCTAACAAGGTTAGCATATTCCGAAAAAAAATTGATTCTCAATCCAAGGACTAGGGTAAGCTATATATTTATATAGTCTACAATCTGAGCAAATGCAAGAACTACCAGCAACGTTATTTCATGGTCCGATATGGACTCCGTCTGTCAATCTGTCTGAATATCGAATAAAATAGATAGCATACATAGGTAATATCTACACAATAAAAGAAAATAGAGAGATATTCAATCATCTTGGTGAGTGAGCTGTTTTTTTTTAAATAGCCCTTTTTGCTTTATGGTGTATGAATTTCCTATGTATGCTATCTGTTCAATAAAATTCCCATATGCTTGGTATGAAAATTGAGGAAGAGAAAGTGATTTTTATGTAACCAAAAATATATTACAGTTTCCTGTATGATTTTCACTTACAATCTTGTAATATATTTTTGTTAATATGGATTTTCATCAAGTATCGGCCAGTTCAATTCAATTTTATGTAACCCTGTACCCTTTTCATTTCACTCCTTTCATAAAGTTTCAATCTCGATTTTTCGATTCAGAGAATGAGAAAATGAGAAGGCCAAGAAGTAATTCCTTATATCATAAATATTTATTCAATATCTCATTACCACTCGATAATTTCATAAAAAAATATAACATTTTTATACGATTCTCACTAACAGTGGGTTCACAAAACCACTTGAGGAAGCGACAAACGTATGGCGGTTTTGAAAACCCATTGTTGATACTGCCAAGGGGGGATGTTAACTAGTGCGGAATTCAACACAACAGTTAAACCTTTGGAACTCCTTACCGGAGAAGGTTTTTCCTGGTGATTACAAACTCCAAAAATGTAAAGAGAGTGTAAATTCGTTTCTTCTTTCCCTTGATTCGCGGGGTGTTCTTTGGACATCACAGGGTTTACCTGTCGTGTGGAACTGTACATATAAAAAGGTGGATTTGATTTTCCTCAATTATGCCATCAATAACAAGTACTATTGACAAGATCAGGAAATTTGAATGAATGTTCACTGTGGATGGCCTTAGTTGACAAAATATTATGAAAAACACCGGGGGGATTGTGATTTTTATGGTGAAATCAACAATATATTGGGATGGATAATATTGGGAAATTAGAATGGAATATTCATGTGAATAGAAGTCAGAAAAATATCAAGAATGAATTGACTCTGACCCTATAGAACTATTTTTCTAGCATATTTGTACAATCTATTGAAATTTGCAATAAGAAACTATGAACATTTTCTGAAAATCTAGTCTATTGGGCTAGATATAAATGAAAAACTGAAATCGTATTTTTTGTTTCTTTTATGTATCTAAAAGAAAGAGAGGCAAGATCAAATTTTTTCAAATCATAATATATAATATGCCATTTGGCCTCATTCAATCAACCCTCTTTGTTACTCTTATCGTTTTCGAGATCCCCATGCATCTACACTCGAATTTCACTCACCCAGAGTATAAGTGGATTTAGATTTTATGTACGTTGGTATCAATATCAAGTAATTTGCATGTTAATTTTTTATATGAACGTGTCATTCGGATAACGAATGGAATATTTATCGGGTGCTTTCCTGGTAAGTATAGATGTTAGTACAACAATAGTGGATATGGTGGCCATATCGCACGATGACAAAGTTTGAGCACGATTCCGTAGGCAAGTGCTCAAACTTTCGAGGGCGATGTATCTATTCGAGTTATACAGTAAATTTTTTCTCCGACCAGGTGAATACTCCAGAACTCACATTCAAGTATCATATTGATAATCAATTTTAGATGAAGGGGTTTATTCAATATTTATAAAAGACTCAAAAGGAAAGAAAATTTAATGAATTCAATATTGAACGATAAGTTATGATATATCAATTGTTGAAAAAAAGTAGAAATGAACCTATTCCTTCAGTCAACTATAAAGAAATGAGCATATTCATGGGTGGGAATAGAAAAATGGTTTATTGTTTACCAGGTAGGAATAAATTAACATTCCCGAACGACTATGAGACACAAGCCGAGACTTAGCAACACAGAGTCCAAGAAAGTAGCTTTTGCTACGAGGTATACATACTAATTTTCCGCAAATCGTTTGAAATTCGACAGATATCAATTAATTTCAAGAAAGGCGCGAATAATTTCAATGAAAGTTCGTACAATTTGAAAACTGTTGCACGTCATCAGTGTCGTGGTCAAATTCTGAAATAAACCATGGCCAGATTGTCATATAATTATGAAATATCAGATTATAATAAAAATGATTTATTATGAAAGTATCAAAATCAAAAAAGTACCTAACTATACTACTATATTCATTGAAATATGGAAGTTCATCCATAAAATAGTTCTTTCTCCTGTAGTTTTTTTAATATGGGCCAATTTCAAAGTATCGAGATTTTCCTGTTTTCGAAAACCCAATACTCACTATACATGCTATAAATTTTGCTACGAATAACACTCCAGAGATAGTTGAGGCAGTGAATGATGCTTCATAGGAATTATTGCCGAAGGAATTGAGAGAAAAGTATAAATATGCATAAAAACGTTTTAGGGAATATCGCAAGAGTAAAAACACGAGTTCTTCTTCAGAAAATGTAATGGCATACTTCCTGGACCTTTGTTTTAAGATACAATCTTCATCCTTATGGGCCAATTATTCAATTTCGAAGTCAACCATTGCAATTGAATTCAATTCAGATATATCTATAATCAAAATTTCGTTCTTTATTGAAACGGCAAGCTCCAAATTATAGGGGAAAAAATCTAAGGTTTCAACGAAGATAGAAATTGAAAAATTCATCCGGGAATCTCCAGACGAAGAAAATTCACTGTTTGAGGTAATTTACAGTGTTTTCACTTCTATTCTATTTAATTATTTCTAGGTGGCTTTAATATTTGATACGTGTGGTGCCTGTAGAATGAATGAGTTAGTCCGAATGACTTCACACGATATAAAAGACCTAAAATCTAAGCTTTCAATCAGCATACCTGATTCGAAGACCAACAAACCAGGATCATTCGTAAATGATCAAATATACTTGAATGTTCATCAAAAACATGTATCGTTGAGACCAGAAAATGTGAACAGTAACCGATTTTTTCTTTGATACCAAAGCGGAAAGGGTTGTAGACAAGTGGTTTGAATTCGTCAATTCAGAAAAATGCCTAGGATAGTTGCTACTTATTTGAACTTGGTAAATCCGACTAAATATACTGATCACTGTTTTCGTCAGTCTTCTGCAACAATATTGGGTGACTCTGGTGCCGACATAACTAGCGACATGGTGGATGTAAGTCATCAAACGTTGCTGAAGGATATATCAAAGAATCTCCTAACAATAAGGTTGAGGAGGCAAATGAAATTTTCACAAATATTTGTTTTTACAAAATATTCATTCCTTATGTTGTCCGAATTGTTTCTTATAATTCTTATAATTTTTCCCCAATGTTCACTAATTGTATTATTTGTCAAATTGTGATTATAGCCAATCGATTTCAAATTGTGTTCTGCAATGTATTGATGAATATCATTTCGTTATAGTGAGAAAAAACTATTTTTCCAATGGACACCAGATACTGATTTTGCAGACACATATCAATCAGCAGTGTATAACTGTCTAGACAGCAGAGTAAGGATTTTCCTGCCTTGGCAGCAGGAGATATGTGTCCGGAGGAGTAATCACTTGTAAGTCGCCATCACTGTCCAGAATATAATGTCTATGAACATACAGGGTGTCCCAAACTCATTGGCCTATTAGACATTTCTGGAAAACGGGACATAGGATTATTTTAAAAATTTTGATTCTTGGGTAATTAGTTCTGTTCTATCGATCTAAAATATTTTCAGCGCTGCGACGTTGCCGCTTATATTGAAAAGTAGGAACAACTTTGATATTTCGAATAGGACACCCTATATATTATTGCATTTCTTGCTTTTTTATTGCTTTCCGATTATTTTTGTACAATACTTCCCTATACTCATCTTTAGTGGTTTTCGAGAAATTCATCGATTTCCTTATTTTTTGTACGAAACATAGCTTTAATGAAATGCTTATTATTGCGGTATTTGGATTGGAAGACAGCTGAAATTTTGAATGTAGTTTGACCATGCCCTGTGTATCAGTTATGTCTAACGATATTTTTTCTCCATTATACAGGGTCGTTCAAAATTTGTGATTTTACTGATACATACAAAAGTGGTGAAAGTGTATTTTTTCAAATGGAACATCCTGTATATTATCGAAAATCCTGAAAGACAATTGAAGTTCCTTTCAAATGATGTGTCATGTTCCTATACCTAAACAGTCAGGTTTCCGAAATAAATGCAAGTTTCTATAAAAATTGTACTATTTTGACATATTTTGTATTAGGTAGCTATGAAATGTCATGGAACATGTCATTATGAAAATTCAACAAATAATGCATCAATAATGAAACGCCACTAACGTTAATTTGATTACAAAAGAATCAAAATGAAAGGCAATAATAATTCAAATGAAGTTTGATTAGAAAAGAATCAAAATGGAAGGCAAAAACAATTCTGATGAAGTTTTAATGAAATTGATTATTCTTCATGGCCAATGTGATCAAATTATAGCAAGAACGTGCAAAATGTTCTGTAGGATATTGAAGTGTGTGACTATCATTTTCAATTCCCAGTATAACTAATCAAAATAGGTCATATTTCCCAATTGAAATGAGATTTCCCAATTGAAATGATCTAGTGTGCCGTGACCAGAAAAGAGCAAAACAAACTTTAAGTTTGACAAGCAGTGATTTCCATAGTGTTTCTGTCAGAAGAAAGTATTAAAAATGGATTATAATGCATATTCAAATGTAGATATTCCAATTTTGTTTTATATTCACGGTGAGTGCCAAAGAATTGTTTCGAGAACATGCATCAGAAAATTCAATGAACTCCATCCAAATTTACCGCATATGAATAGAAGAAAATTCAGAAGAATTGAACGAAATTATGCTGTGTTTGGGAATATTGAAGCACCAAGAAATCAGATCATACCGATAACTGGAGACGAAGTAAATGAAACAGAACATTTTGCATGTTCTTGCTATAATTTGATCACATTGACCATGAAGAATAAACAATTTCCATTTTGATTCTTTTCTAATCAAATTAACGTTATTGAAAGCGCAAACGTTTTATTATTGATGCATTAATTGTCGAATTTTCATAATGACATGTTCCATGACATTTCATAGCTACCTTAGACAAAATATGTCGAAATATTACAATTTTTTACATGAAATTGCATTTATTTCGGAAACCTGACCATTTAGGTATGGGAACATGACACATCATTTGAAAGGAACTTCAATTGTCTTTCAGGATTTTCGATAATATACAGGATGTTCCATTTGAAAAAATGCACTTTTCACCACTTTTGTATGTATCTGTAAAATCACATATTTTGAACGACCCTGTATAATGGAGAAAGAATTTCCTTAGACACAACTAATACACAGGGCATTGTTAAACTATATCCACAATTTCAGCTGTCTTCGAATCCAAATACCGCAGTAATGAGCATTTGATTGAAGCTATGTTTCGCACAAAAAATAAGGAAATCAATGAATTTCTCGAAAACCACTGGAGATAGGTATAGGAAAGTATCATACAAAAATAATCGAAAAGCAATAACAAAGCAAGAAATGCAATAATATAATATAGGGTGTCCCTTTCAAAATATCAAAGTTGTTGCTACTTTTGAATATAAGTGGCAACGTCGCAGCGCTGAAAATATTTTAGATCGATAGAACGGAGCTAATTACCCAATAATTCAAATTTTCAAAATAATCCTATGTCCTGTTTTCCAGAAATGTCTAATAGGCCATTGCGTTTGAGACACCCTGTATACATTTCCATAGCGACCAACCATTTCAACATTTGCGATTTCTATCAAATTTTGTTTTAATTTATCACTTCAGGAAAAATAAAAAAATTGTAAGAATTGTAATGATTCGCAAATACAATATCATACATATATCATTATAAACAATCGGACAAAATTTTATGTTCAGCTGGTAAGCGAAGTAGATTGACTGCCTTAGCTTAGATTCCTCTTAGTCGCGGCGGTCACTCAACTTCTTTGCTACCCGCTGAAACAAATACCTATTCTCCCATCTTAGACTATAACTAGGGTGACCATATGTACTTTTTTTATAAGGACAGTACTTTCTTTTCAAACACTGTCCTACTGTGTACGAAAGTTAATGAAGTAAGCCTAAATGTACTCTTTTTAAGAGATACAAAAAAGTATGTCCTACTTATTGTGATTTGATATGTGGAAAGTGACAAAATATAATAATAATAAGACGTTTATTTGTTTCAAATAGGAATATCCTAATATACAAACAATAGCTAAGTGAAGCATATCTATAAATGTACATGAACAATTATCAAAACAATACCTAGAATTGTATAATATAAAATTATTATAAAGACACAATAAATGAACCCAACCTAATTGCAATGACTATTTTAATGACTATTGTAATGTTAGAGTGTTATGACAACTACGGAAGAGATCTTATGTGAGTTATGAGTTTTTTTTGAATTGATGAACACTAGTGCACTCTTTTAAAAATACTGGAAGTTTGTTATATTCTTTCAGGCCCTTATGGAAAAGGGATTTCATTGTAATAGATGAGTTGGCTCTCGGAATATGAAACTGCTGTTGAATACTAGCTCGTGTTTGGTAGTTATGTACTTCAGATCGAAAAGTGCAAAAATCCTCCAAATAGCTGGGCATCAAATTATGTAGGAATTTGAATATGAAAATCATGGCCATTTGATACAACATCTGGGAGACAGATAACCACTGTAGGCAGTCTAACATATTTGAAATATTCGCGTATCTATTAACTCTCAAAATGACTCGCATGCCACGATTTTGTAGTTTCTGTAATGCTGATGTCTTTTTTAAATCTAATGAGTACAAAATGCTGGCACAATAATCAAAATGTGGCTGTATAACGCTGTTATAAAGAGTTATTTTCGAATACATCGTAAGTTTTGCTGAAATCCTTGAGAAGAAATACAGTTTCTTTGAAATCTTTTTGGATATATAATCAAAGTGAGCACCAATCGAGCATAAAACCTAAAAATTTAAATTCTTTCACAAAATCCCCACGCTAAAATCATCAAATATGCGCAACAGAAGCTGCTTTGGAGTATTTTGAACTCATAAATAAGTTTCAAAATCGCTTGAATGAGTCATTTTTGCCGCTTAAAGTGGGACAGTCACTTTTGAAACTTGAAAATATGTATATGGACATCTGTGTAAGCTATCGGGACAATTTTATCACGCATGTCAAGCAATTCTATTCAAATTGTGTAACCTATTTGCAGAACTGAAGTACAAATTTGAGTGAATGAAAGCTTTTTGGATGGGTTAACTTAAGGAGCCAAGTATCTTGGGCTGAAATTTCAGCTTCATGTGGAGCTTTCAAGGATTACATAGGTACTATATTGAATCAGGACGAATTGTTCGATGAAATTAGTCTGGTATTCTAGAAATATTTGTGCTGAAGATCGAGGGCTCGAACTATTGCAAATAGAAAACAGGTTCAAAAATGTTAAGATTTTATGCGAATTCATTTTTTGTCTGCCTGAGACCAGTGCGTCGCTTGAACGGTTGTTCTCGAATATAAATAACTATTGGGGTTCCGAAAACTCGCAGATGAAGTTATCTACTCTGGAATTCATCATGCAAGTCCACACATACAATAAAAAATAAACCTTTATTTTACAAATCCTAAGTGTACTTTTTTTTTGTTCGAAAATTATGGTCACCCTAACTATAACTCACCCCCTTCAATCATGCCTTCCTCTAGCATGGACATTTCTATAGAGAATGGATTCGAAATATTATTCAATAAATCGCAATGAAAGTCATTTTATTTATATGAAATGGTACTTTTCGAATAAAATAAATCTATATTGCTCTAAAAATCACTCGAAGGAAACGCTTGGGTGCAAAAAATATTAGGTATTAATAACAATTTTTTTTTCGACTACTTTCATTTGATATTATATGATATCAAGATTGGAGTGTTTATTTCTTTAATCTTGTTCGAAATCACACCTCGATACTTTTTTTTCGTTACACACAAATACATATTATACCTACTGACAATGAAATGCAAAATACTTGAAACCCCACTCGCTCGTTGTGAACAACTGAGCCAATGTCTAAGTCAGCCACATAAAATAAAGCAATTACAAGAAGAACTCTCCAAAACTGCTTTCCGAAACAATATGCACTATCACCACCTGTCCGTTAGGTGCTGAAATGCAAATGTCGGTAGATTGTGATATATTTCATGAAGCTAGTATAAATAAACTCTCACAATATCATCGTTAATTCGTAATAGTGGGAAAATTCCGACAAATTCTCATTTCTGATTGCATTTTGCAAGGAAGCAATCTGGAACTTTTATTTCTAACAAAGTATGAATAATTTTCACAAACGTTCCGGTTGAAACAATAGAAATGCCCTGTTTCCGCATCGAATTCGAATAAAATTTTTTTTTGTAAAATTTTGAGATAAAACGTTCTTTCATTCATGAAACAAACTTCAATTTAAACAACGGTGCAAAATTTTGACTTGGAAAAATACATAGAAGACACTGATCGCAAGCCCTAATTAATTGCCATTACAAGTACTCGATTGAAATAGCTTTAACGTTGAGCTGAATGTAAAGGGTCGGGCATTGTTGTCCTCTGATTAGATTTTGTTTAGATTTTTGTGGCAAAAAAACTATCGACGCTTTTGGAGGTTTTCCATATATTTTCGGTAGGGGCGTTATGTTCCCATTTTTCAAATTTGATGTCAAGTGTCAAGTTGAATGTCACATTGTCATTTTGATCTGTACGATGTTTCTATAGTGTTTATTTATTTTACGATTTCATTGCTTTCAAAATTGAAATGTTTTTACTAGTTTTCTACTGGTATTTAATTGAAAGCCTATTATCCTTTATTTTGCGATTCCTTCTCACTAGCCAATCAAATGAAAGTGGAAAGTCCCAACTGCACATTTCACACGTTGAAGGACAGAGGCGCTCATTGGCGTCTTTGTCTCAACATGTGATATGTCAAAACGCTCATCTGCGTCTTCAGCTTGAGGGTCCATAATGACACGACGCCGTTGAGCGTTTGCGATACCATACAATATAAATAAGTTCCTTCCAAATATTTCCACAGTCCTCCAACGTGTTGAATTTGTGCAAATTCAGCTCCAGACAAGACTGGCAAGAGCGTGTGGGTGACATCTGTACGTATTGTACTGAAACCTCCAAAAGCTCAATTATTCACCAGAAATCAAGCAATCCAGATTTCCGCACTTTTATCCCAAACTTTCACAAGTAAAAGTAAACACACCAGGGTTTCGATGCATTTTAATATGTTTCAATTTTATTTTATTCATTAATGATGGTGTTATTTTGAGAAAGGGCGGCATCTACTGACACTCGACACTCACACTTGGTTATCAGTTGTCAACCAAGTTAACCTAACTTTGTCTAATGCAATTAATACTATTTTTAATATAAATATGGAGCGATTGGAAGGATGTGTCAACATTTTAACCCATTATTAAAATTCTGTTACCATAATTATCGAGAAATGAATTTTTTTTCGATGTATTCGCGGTTTTTCGTGAAATATAAAATAAAGATCTGTTAGAGCGGCAGTATAGTGAATGAGGTTTTTTTTTTACAAAAATAAAGGTTCGAAATTCAAACTGTGTCGATCAATTTTATTTGAAAAAAAAAGTGACAGTATGTGATTTAGAATAAATTTTGCATCTCTATCTTCGTCACCATTGGCCCATTCAATTATTTTATAGAGTTATGAATAATTACTGTTTGAATTTCAAAGGAATGGTTGCTACCCATGTTTTGGTCCAGACCGATTATGTCTCTATTTGAGCTTCATCTCGTTTAATCATCGTGAATTATCCTGTTATTTCAAATTCAATTTCCTGAGCATATCCCAACTATAAGGATTTTATCATACATTCGATTGAGAATATTTTGAAATCATTAGTAATCAATTTGTATTATGGTACAACTTATCCAATTCAACTTGCTCACTAAACTTACAATAGATTTCAAATGGCTGCTCGTCTCACAATGCGCAATACGTCATCATTTCCATGCCAAAAGGAAATGGACAAGCTGTACACGGGTCATTATATTCGTTCACATTCATTGCAATTTCGTTCATTTCAATTTTCGTTTCGCTAATTTTTCCCAGTTTCCGTATTATCTTTTCAATTTTTTTGCATTTCGAACAACTTTTCCTATAATTTTTCATTTCAAAAGGTTAACAACTTCCTTCATTTATCCTGGATTTTCAAGCCGATGAGTTTTTTGGAAGTTTTCTGATCTCAACAAAGGTAAATGGTAAATATGATAGGATTGCGATATATTGCGATAGATTACCATTCACCATCAACTCGAAGAAATCGGATAATTCGAAAATAGATAAGGAAGTATTTGAATTTGAAAGAAATGACAAATTAACGCTCATCGTATTCTATCATAGAAAATATATCTATATATTGAAAATCTGCCTGAATTAACAACGAACACTGCCATTTTATCGTCAAAATTGAAAAATGACTCATAGTCCAGCAGCCACCGCCTGATTTTTCGAGTGAATAATAACAAGCTGAATCTCCGTGAGTAGGTTCGGTTTGACGAGAGGCCCAAGTTTTCCCTCTGTGAAAATTCTCGTTAGAGGTAGCTAACGTAGTGCGCAGGTGTGAAACATGTCGATTCGGCGGGGTGTCGAAATTGTCGGACTAATAGTGAGTTTTTTATTCACATATTGAGATATAATTGGATAATACACTCGGAAAAACAATTGTCCTACAAAATGGATGGTTTGACTGGAGCGTCCTCCACTCCGAATATGTCGAAAAAACGAGGTCATAAAAATTATCAATTACCAGCTGTTTTTTTTATGCAGCTTAGTAAATACTTGTATAATGAAATGGCCACATAGTCCTACAAATTTAGTGGCACGTTTTCCTAGTCCTACGCTTGGAAGTTGTCGATACCACGGTAACACTTTTTTCACACCTGCGCACTACGTTAGCTACCTCTAACGAGAATTTTCACAGAGGGAAAACTTGGGCGTCTCGTCGAACCGAACCTACTCACGGAGATTCAGCCTGTTATTAATCACTCGAAAAATCAGGCGGTGGCTGCTGGACTATCATGGTCGGAGGAATTCAGTATGAAAAAAATGAGAATTCTTTTGAGTCATTCACTCACGGGACGATGCATTCCAAGAGATATATCCACACAATATATTGAAACAACACAGTACGAGCAAAATGTTCATGCACTCATCAGATAAAGACGACTAATAATCACCGCTGGATTTCCATTTTAGTTTTTTGAATTCAGTTTTTTGGTATAAATGACCAGGGCCGGTTTCAGTGAGTGTGACGATTGCATCAATTCCTTATTCATTGTCTTTATGAGAACAGCTCATAGAACTATTCATGGTTAACTTCGACAGTTGAATAAAATACAACAAAATTTAAATCATGTTCGAACACTCAGATATGATTTATGCTGTGACAGTCATAATAATATAATATTTTTATCACATCCAACTTTCATTGTAACATTTGAGTTGACAGGGTTGAGTTATGAAACAAAAGTTCAAAGTACCATTTCAATAAACTCTCTTATTCCTTTCCATATTCGGATTTCTACTGGCAGGTGCATTGAAACAATATAGAGTTGTATAGGTATATACTGAGTAATTCGGGAGTAATACTCAATGTGATCAAAAATGAGCTTTTCATGAATTGAATAGTAAAATCGTAGTATTAGCCTCTAATATAATATTAATCAAAATGATGGAGTAACAGTTTACATAAAGAAATCTTTGATTTATGAAATGAATATAGCTGAGCTCGGCCCATTCAAAATAATTGAAGTTCAAATCAAAATGCTCAAAACAATAAAACTCATTTGTATTTATAGACCTCCCTCTACCAGTGAAAATGAATTCATTGGAGAGCTTCAATCTTACCTAAGTCAGCAAGCGTACAAAGGAGACTTCACTATTCTACTAGGAGACATAAACATAAACCTCTTCTCGGATGATCACGCCTGTAAGAAATATCTTAACGTTTTGAGCGAGTTCAACTTTATTTCAACCATAAATATTAGCACAAGAACACAAGGTAAAACTAGTACTTGTATAGATCATATGTTCGTAAGAACTGATGAAATTCTTGAAATCCCATGCTCGACATATGTTCTACATAGTCATATATCAGATCATAAATCCACAATTATGACATTGGAAATGGATAGGAAAAAGAATGAACGCGATAACAAACATCACCGCATAAATTATAAAACATTAAAGCAAGATGTATCTAACTTCAACTGGAACACCATGTTCGAAATGTATGATCCTATCCTTGCAAATACATTTTTCACTGAAACAATCATGGAAATGATAAAAAACAATATCAAAACTATAAAAAATAAAAAATTTATAAGAAAGAAGAACTGGATAACACAGGGAATCATGAAATCAATCACAGAGAGAGACAAAATTTTCAAAGAGTATCAAAGAAATAAAAACAGCAATGAACTGAAACAAAGATTTTTTACTTACCGAAATAAACTGAATACGTTGATTAAAAAAACCAAACAAAATTACTATAGCACTGAAATAGAAAAAAAAAAGAATAACCCGAAAAACTTATGGAAAGTAGTGAATGATATAGCAGGCAATAAAAGAAAAGATACAGTTATCAAACAGGTATTAAAAGAAAATGATTCACTCACTGAAACAGATTCTGAAACAGCTGAAACTTTCGTGAATTTTTTCACTAATGTTGGTCCCGAACTTGCCAAAAATATCAAAAAACCGGTAATACCGAGTCCATTCCACAAAATCAATCCAAACTCCTTATTTTTATGCCCCACAACAGAAAAAGAAATCTTAGAAATCATTCGAAGTCTAAAAAATAATAAGGCTCCTGGACACGATGGAATCAAAGCCGAAACACTAAAAGAAATTTCCGAAACAATAGCACCATTGTTGTCATTCATTATAAATCTATGTTTCGAGAAGGGGATATGTCCTCCTGAATATAAAGTATCAGTTGTAAAACCACTTCATAAAAATGGTGATAAACAAACTGTTTCCAACTATCGTCCCATCTCGCTAATTACCAACCTTACAAAAATTTTTCAAAAAGCTTTGAAACAACGGTTAGAATCTTTCGTGACAAAATATGAAATAATTTCCGAGAGTCAATTCGGATTTCGAAAAAACAGGTCCTCAGAAGATGCAATATCAGCATTAACGTCCAAAATGTATGTAGCCCTCGACAAAAGCAAACCCGCAATGTGCGTTTTTCTGGATCTCGCCAAAGCTTTTGATACCGTCGATCATGAACAACTATTGGAAGCTTTGCGAGATATAGGGTGTAGTGGAAGAGTTCTCAGTCTTTTAGAAAGTTACATCTCGAACCGAAAGCAAATGGTTACAATCAATGATGAATGCAGTAGTACCAAAGAAATCAAATGTGGTGTACCTCAAGGCACAGTATTGGGACCGTTCCTTTTTTTAATTTATATTAATCATCTGTTTGACCTCAATACATCCGGTACGATATTTGGTTTTGCTGATGATACCGCAGTGTTCTATACCGCAGATTCATGAATGAAACTGAAACAAAAAAATTGAAAGTGACTTTAGCAACATTATCAATTGGTTCAATCACAAACTACTGACCATAAATTTTAAAAAAATAATGGCTCTTTCCCTTACAAGTTATTCAAATGGGTTGCCTTATTTTGATACGTTAGATGTTCCTTATGAAGATCAAATAGTTCAGTTGAAATTGACTGATAGAATGAAATATTTAGGCATTACAATTGACTGCCACTTGAGATGGAATATTCACACAGAACAAATAAGTAAAACACTTCGAACAATTATATACAAATTTAAATGTCTTTCTAAAATTATGGAACTTCCTCAATTAAAGATGGTCTATTTCGCGCTTGTTGACTCTACGATAAGTTATGCTATATTGAGTTGTGGTGGACTTGCTCCGTTTTACCTGGAAAAAATTGTTATCATACAAAAATTTTTTTGAAAATAATGTTGAAAAAGGACCGTAGGTTTCCATCAGATACCCTGTACCAAGAAAGAATATTAGATGTCCGTCAAACATATTTCTTCAAAATAGCACTTTTTTGCCAAAAACATAGGAAAGAATTCGAATATGTTTCACATTCATATGGAACTAGAAATAAAACTGGGGAAAAATTATTACTTCCACAATCTATTAAATCTATTGGTCAGAAATATCACCTGTACCTTGCCCCCAGAGTATTCAACTCCTTGCCTAAATCATTGAGAGATAATCTTTGCTGCAATTCATTCAAATCCAAATTGAAGAAATTTATTCTTGCGGAGGGAAGGGAAAAAATACACAATATAATTGAAAATGAATTGAATCCAAAAAATATGTATTAAATTGACCTGAACCACTCATTATTTGACTCAATATTTTGTATTTTTATACCTGTCTACATTATTCGATTATTCAGTGTTATATCAGATGCATATCCGTAGCATATCTAGTGGACAGCCTAATGGCTTTACTATATGCAACGGATAACCATGCGCATTCGCATAGTTAAGACTATTTAAAAATTAGATATAGTAACCATACATTTTCCGCAGACAGCCTTAAGGCTTTGCGGCTTTCTTTGTTTATTTGTAAGAACATTTATTTATTCTTGTACACTTCAACTTAACAAATAAACGTTATTATTATTATTATAATAATCCATATTGAATTGCGAGGTTTGAGGCCAATGAGAGCGAGTCTTGTACGTCTACTGTTACCAACTGACAATACGACAGCAATCTGACGAATTTGGCAAATTCACGGTGAAACATCATTTCGAAATAAATATAATTCAAGACCTGGTGGCAGTGGCAATTTTCTACAGTCTGAGAGCAAGACCCATTAAATATATTCGTCAATCCGACGTTGAAACTAGTTCGTTGTGATAGGCATAGGACAAAAAGTTGGTTTTCATTACATTTTATGGCAATCCATTCGGGTAAGTTTTCAGTCACCCTCTATTATTTGAAAGAGTATAACTTCAAGATTCTTGTAGTTTGAGTTTAATTTGTAATAAATGCAAGGTAAATGGCTCCAATTCAATTCATTGTTGAACTTGACGGACGGAAATTCTGAGTTTAACACCACGCAGGCATTCATTTTTTTGCTACTTTGCGCCGGTTTTCCGCGATTTTCTCGTAATCCGTTACTCAAACGTGAAAAATCATAGTTATAAATATTTTTGACAATGAAATTTTGCATAGAAACTTTTTTATAAACATTTTACCTATTTCTTACTGTTTTCTCGCAAATAGCTTTCAAAGTTAGGGGTATTTTTTGGCAGCCTCTCAAAATATGTATATGTTTAAGTCTAGAAATATCACCTATGAAAATGAAATAATTTGAATCTAATCCTGAATTTTGCTACAGCAGCAGCTAATTCATTGTCTGATTCAACCCCTAGTAGTAAGTAGTGTCCCCAGTGGGCCTAGTCCACCAACAGCTCGATTTTAACTCGTTCCTCTTCATTTATTATTTATTTTTGTGGTGCAATTATGCAACCCTGTCCATGGCAGTTGGAGCACATACTTGAACAACGTAACCCAATTCGTCGACACTTTGTTGGCTCGATATTATTTCCTTGCCAGGACCGAATTTGATGAAATACCCGGTAACAATGTTGTTTCAATGCTGCGGAGGTTGGTGGCAATCTTGGTTAAATTATAGCATGATTGGAGTTGCCAACTAACCTATTAAATCTGTAGCTATTCAAAGAAGTTTCCGATAGTTTAGCTTTATATAAGGCTAGAGTAATTTTCCCACCAGCGCTTTCAATTTCATTTTTTATGGATTGAAAATTGTTGAAAATATTAACAACCCCTACCGAATCCTTCATCTTGTTTAATAATCCTTTTATTTGAGATTTTCCTTTTCCAAAAAAAGCAGAAGTGGTATTACAACCACTAAAAGCATATGAGCAACGAACAGATTCTTCAATATTCTTCATAATATTGGATAATCGTGAATTAAAAGATATGTGAATCGTGCTCTTTATATTTGCTTGGGCTGGTTTCAAAAACATAATCTTTTCAGCGGGAGGAACAAGAGCAATAATAAGAGAGAAAAGATCTACATCCTGACCAACTACAACCACACACCGATCGATGCGGTTGAGACGATTAGTGAATCAGCATCGTCTAAAGCAGTAAACTTATTGATAAAACCTCTCGAAATTGATTGATCCTTGTTAGCAAAATTGCTTAATAATGTCTTCTGTTGGTCGAGTACTGGTGTATTTTCATTGATTGCAATTGTAGCCGAGGTTCGTTTCAGAAGTCGATTTTGTAGTTCGAGACTCTTCGTACTACATACATTTTCAGCGTATCCATCAAACACTACAATTACATTATGACCGTAATGCTTACTTAGAAGGTCAACATGAGCTGAAAAAATGTCATAAAATGTACCCTGTTTTGGCCATACCACACAATGAAATACATTTTTGAAATTTGTGTGGATGTGGATGGTGGGACGGTATCACAAAACCATCTTACAAGCCACCACCAGCCTGAAGCGTTGATATCATACGATTTCTGGAATAAAAACATATTTTAAATAGCGTACTGAAAACTACCCTTCGAACGCAATTCACTGATATTCCGTGACTATAGTTTTTTTTATATATTTGAACAGCGGGTGTGGATTTGGGGGTGGTTTTTAGCGAAATAAGGAATGTTGCGGACAATAGGAAGGGAACTTCTTGGGGTGTTGTTCCTACTCCTATATGTGATCCATGTAGGATTAAAACTTCATAATTTTTTCGTTCTGAGCGATGTTTTTGTATTTAACTTTCTTGTTTTAATAAAGCTCGATAATAACAGGTGCCAAAAACATACTGATACTGCAAAAGTTGTACCACTTATATCAACAGAACCAAGGGCCATGCATATTCATTCTATCTAAGTACAAAGTTAACATATGGAAAGATAATTGACAAAAATAAATGAAATTATCAATACCGGACACGTTTTCTGGTGCTTTTTATATAAAACTTTGATGGTGGAAAAGATGATTATTTCATCAAACATTATTTTTCATCTCTTTTTCAGAAAAGAAAGTCCATTCTTCAGGAAATTGATTTGAAGAAAATTGAGGAGCTATATAACCATGAACAGTTCTTGAACAGAACAGAGTTGAAAGAGTTCATCGACAAAATTTCCCGTGACTCCTTACTTGTTGTTGCTTCTGTTACATCAACGTCGTCATAATTTCGCTCATGAGAAGCTGCATTCAGGTACAGTGAAGAAGAATTCGACATCAAGATTTTTTCTGCAGTTTGTTTTTTATTAGACAAAGAGTCTTCAATGTATCCTTCAGCGACAGTGCTCGACCTCCAACCTCCATGCCGTTTCAAACAAGTAATATCAGCTCCTCCATCCACAAGCAAAGTAGCTGAAGTTCTTCGGTAGTTTTAAATAAGTTGCTACTGTTTTGGGTACGTTACTAATTGTATGAATTCCCATGACCATGCGATAACATTTTCCCTTTTGAAATTTCAAAAAAAAGCGTCGGCTTTCCATAACTTGTGGACGTAAAGAAGCATATTTTCTGTAAAGATTTATATATTTTTCTTCAATAATTGTGAACGATCGTGGCTTTTTAGATTCACTATCAGGAATCTTTATATGAATAACAGATCCTAAATCTTTTATATCGTCTATTGTCATGTTCACCATTTCATCGCATCTACATGCTCCAGATACGCCCATTATTAGAACAACCTAAAAGTAGTATGTATTCAAAAACTTGATTGTATTCATGCAGGTTAGAATATTATAACTAACCATTATTCCTAGATATTGCTCATTAGGTGCATTATTTAAAAAATCTTCAAACTGGTCTTCTGTGAATACCTTTGACTTTTTGGGAGTATACCCTTCATTCTGCTTCTTCAGATAAGCACGTAGTTTCATATATTTGCTTATATCTAATCCATGTTTAATATTCAGTAATGATTTTATCATGGAATACTGAGACCACATTGTTGAACTCTTCATTTTTATTTTAGTTGTCATTTCAAAAAAATAAGCTAGTAGCACATTTTCCGAATAGTTTGAAATGTTTTTATCATTGCACCATGTGAGAAATCTTTCGTAAGCATGATTATAAACTCTACTTGACTTAGTTGGAATTAAATCATTCGTAGCTGCCTTAGCAATGTCAACAACGTCGGGCGGTGTATAGTTGGGTTCTGAATCCGACATAATATAATCTAAAAGAAAATTTCAGTACACTTTACTACAACAAACGAAATTTTGATGCTCAAGTACTCACCAAAAATGCACAGTCCAATTGTTGCTTTAAATCACTTACAATATTTCTGACATTATAAAATATCATTGAACTGTCAAATTTGTTTTTGACTTGGCAATCACAAAACCAGTAACCACGGAAATGTAGTGCGCAGTTTTATAATTATTATTCTCTGAATTTATGAACTTCGTTGCAATCGTTTTGAATTTTTATTTAAATATTAATTAGTTCTATAGTCTGGATGCCGTTTGCGGAAAAAATAGCATGTTTCATTCGGAGCAAAAGCACTTTTTGTGGCTCGTCTGAAATTGTCGGCCTCACTAACGTTCGGCCATCAAACATTCAGACTCGCCACAAAAAGTTATACTTTTACTCCTAATAAAACAATATACTATTTTCTTCGAATTTGTTTCAATTCCACGCAAAATCGACTTTTTCATATTTGAATTGTGTTCCATTATCAATATCCAAATAACTAAATTATTTTATCAAAGGTAACTGGGCCCTGCGTTACTATGTTTACCGCTGATGACGTTTGTTGAATATGTTTGTTCACTGTTTACTTTGTCATTGTCAATTTTGAAAAGTTGTCATGTTAGAAATGGATTTACTGCAAAGTGAGGATGAATTGATGCAATTAACACCACCTGAGGAATTTAACCTTTTACCGGAAAAATCAAGAACTGTATATGAACTCACATACAGCAGATTCATGGAATATAGACAGAAGAAAAATATAGGATCTTTCTCTGAAGATGTGCTGATTGTCTATTTTTCCGATCTTTCAAAAGAAAATAAAGCCTTCAACGTTATGGTCTACCTATTCGATGTTGAAAGCTACCCTGAACATAAAAAAATAACATTGATTTGGCAAAATACCTGAAGTTACGGGCTTTTTCGAAACGCCAGTCAGACGGTTTCCATGCAAAAAAATCCCGAGTTTTTCAAAGAGAAAAAATCGAGAAATTTTTATCAGATGCCCCAGATGAACTGTATTTGTGTACGAAGGTAGGAATATATTGAAAATGATCTATTATGGATTAAAGAACTAATTTTCAATTTATATTTTAGGTTGTACTTATTGTTGCAGTCGCTGGGGCTTGTAGATGTGATGAGCTTTTGCAAATGAAAACAGATGATATAAATGATATGGGCGACAAATTGCTAATTATGCTACCAAAAACTGAGACTAAAAGATCAAGATATTTTGTAGTAACGGAATATTTAAGCGTTTACAGAAAATATGCAGCCTCCAGACCGTCGAATTTAAATAATCGGCGTCTCTTCTATAAGTAGGCGAACGGTAAAGCACATCGTCAATTCATTGGCATTCACAAATTCGGTAAAATGTCAGAAGAAATTGCTACTTTTCTGGGACTATCCCATGGAAAAGAGTATACCGGGCACTGCTTTTGCAGAACTTCGGCCATGTTGCTGGTGCATTCTGGTGGGGACATAACAATGTTGAAGCAACATGGAGGATGGAAGTCTTCCGCTGTCGCGGAGGGCTATATTGAGGACTCGCTAGCCAATAAGTCGAATATCGGAAATAAAATATTTTCTGGCGTTTCCGGAGTATCAAGTGTGGATACTAAAGTTGTTAATTTTACTGGAAAGGAGGGAACTGGACAGAGTTCAATTTTATTAAATAATTGTTCACAATTCACCATAAATATATCTAATAAATAAAAATTTTGTGTTGTAGTTTCTAGTTTCGATGCAATAAAACCAGTTTATTATCATCAGCATTATTTTGAGTTTTCTTAATGTCATTGTCAATTTTAATAACCAGTTTGATTTAAATTATTACTTGGAAGGTTGCCTAGCAACGAACTATTTCTGCCTAGGCAGTAAAAGTAGACTTTCTCTGCCTAGGCATCAAAAGTACAACTTCTAAGCCTGCCAAGTGTCATTAAAAGGCCGCTTTTAATGTCATTTGGAGAAAAACACTTTTGTTACAATTTCAAAGCAGATTTAATAATTCATTTCAGTATAATAATGAAAGGTACATTTTATTACAGTTTTCACTTTACGTTCAGATAATATGTTGATGTGATCTTGACGTAGGAAAAATCGTGGTATCAGTATAAGTGAGTATAAAAAGATAGGAGTTCAGAAATTCACCTAATTCAATGATCTCCTTTTGTGATTACTTTTACTCTTATTCATTCATTAATTCGAACTCACTAAAGTTGTGGTTAGGTAAAATAAAACTGACTTCATGGGCATATTCCACTGTATTTTCGTTTTTTATGGTGGATAAATATTATTATTATCACTAAAAGATTTTTTTCGGAGATGATTCAAATTGATAATGACGATCATTTCATGAATGAAAGAACTGATTTTGGACGTTTCAGGGGGCCCAATCACTCAACATGTCAGAACAATACTGCGAAATGAAACAATAACCTCTAGCATTTTGCCGCCAGTTCTCAATGGTACAATTGCCTCAATTCTGTCAAAAATTTTGAAAATGGCAAGTTTCTAAAATATTTTCATACGGCTCTATTCAGGTTGGTAGTTCACGAGAACCGATTTAAAAAACTCACAATCTTGGAAAAGTAATGGTTTCGATTATAACAACTCATAGTATCAATTTTCTTCTTTCTAAAGTTTCAACTTTCACACCAAAGGTTCCAATCTCATCATTTTTTACAATTCATGACTTTCAGATCCTTCAATTCATACAGTTCTGAGTTTTCCGTATAACTGTTCGAGGATTCATCATATGAAAGAGAGCTGTTGAAGAAATTGTTGTGGAAAGGTTCAATTTGTGGTTGAAAAAATTGATATTAAAATTATTTCATATCTCAGCATCGTTCTGATCATGATTTATGCTGAATCATTCGACCATTCAAAAAATTTCATGGGCCAGTAGTCTCTGCCTCTCCTTATGGAATATTTCACATTCACGTAGCGCATTCCTCAAATAATATTTCCATTGTTCCGTTTCCAAATTGACCTTGTTTTTTTCTCTAATCAGAGTGGCCCAGTATGGTACCATATGAATTTTATCATTTATGGCACTCGGGCAGTACCATCAGCTAGAGGAACAGGTTTTGTTATTTCAGAGGTTGAACATATCCTTCATCCATTTGTCGCTTAATTTCAGATAAAGTTAGGGTTTTCCCATGCGTAAATGTCGATGGTCGAAAGACATCCTCGAAACGCTGTGTAAACTCGACCGTTAAAATATTCCAGCATAAAATTGCAAACGATATTTACAAGCTCAGGACCACCTCTGAAATTCCTCCGATAACACTCACGACCAATTACGAACGCCAGTTGGGCTAAAATACAAAGGTACAAGTGATTTGTCATCAGCCTAGGGCAAGGGCGATCCCATAAAAAATTGACGACGATATATAACCCGCTATTAATAATTCTAGTTGCAGAATAACTCACATGTCACAAAAACAAAGGAAGTATTACGGACACATCTACCTCAGTTTATAGGGAAGAATATCGACCGATGAGGGCGCTGGCGCTGGTTAAACTATATCCACCATTTTGAAATAGTTACCTTGTTCACATTTGTGAAATAACGCGTCAAACTGAATTCCAGTCATCAGTTGCCCTCGCTAGACAAGATTTTGGTGTTTTTTTTTGCTATATTTTCATTGTACGAAGTTTTTCTCGTGAAGGTTAATATAACAGTGTTCATGATGCTTTGAAAAGCCGCACAATACCATTCATTGGAGGTGAACATAGATGCATTGTGTTTTAAAATCTAATGATATTTGTTCCAGGACATTTTTTAGTTTTAGTGTAGTGTTAGTGAACCAAACAGGCTTTTATTACATGGATGATGAAATGCGCCATAACTTCGCCCAAAAATAGACAAACAGACTCACCAGGTAACAAGAAATCATCTCCCTTGAAATGCAAGTAACACACTGGAGCCGCTCTAGGTGGTGATGTATGCAGTTTCAGTTTAATTTTCCAAGCCTTGTACCTGTCTATTTTCTCTTTCAATCCACTTTCCGTAATGTTCCCACCAAAGATGTATTTCTCTTTGGAAACGTGTGGAAAGACAACTTTGGATTTCGGTTCCTAGAGTTGCGGCAACTTGGCACCAAACACTTTATACGGCTCACTGAGCGATCTGCATCCATGATTGTTTGTTATTATATTAATCGAAAAAATTACAACTTCAGATGAGATTTCCTAAATCAACACCAAAGAACTCAATAAATTCACACATATGAAATGAAAGCCGTTTGTTCGTGAAATTATAGCAGTGCGTTATATTTCCGCCAGTCGTCGCATAAAATTATGAACTTCCCAATAGCAGGGACCAAATGACCTTTCAACCGGCTATAGCTGAAGTTTGTTGTTCATATTGAGACTGGGCAAAAACTTCCTTTATTCGAATAAAATTGGGGAATATGTGGGGGCATGTGTCCTTTGCTGGATTATGGATGGTGGGTGACAAAACAATTTTATTCCTAAAGAAATACTTAACAGTTTTCTATGAGATGTTCACTAAAATGAGACAAGTGTTTCTGATATTGTTCAACGAAACTCAAATGTTTCCTTCTCAAATGAAAATGTGTTCTATTGAGATTTATTTTCATCCTTGTTATTTCATTGACCACTCGGAAATCAGTATTTCCTGAAAACTATTCCTTGACTTCTGAAAGAATGAAATGATCGAATTTTTGGGAAACAACGGTATAACAGTTTTCATCACATCAGTGTGTATATGCGCCGTTACAAGTTGCACCCGCCAAGCTAGAACAAGGAAATAAACCAAAGTTGGGCGCAAGTTTCGATATTAAATCAGCAACTGTGCCTCGGGATGACACACCGTTTGAAGGATTATGTTATGTCGTCCTGTGGCAATAGGCTGCTATGTCTTAATGAATAGTTTCTAACAAGGGACACAATGCTTTATGTATGAGACGGCTCCAACAGTGCAAACGTGTCATTACCAACAAATGAGGCATATGTGGCTGATCAAAGTGGAAACCATTCAGAAATGAGAATGAAGACAATAAGCACTCGCAGTGGAGAAACAAACAAGTAGTTATTCAAGACACATTCATCACTGCAGATAATGATGACTAGTAGATATATGACTCTTTCTCTGTGCTCCTCAACGTTGAGCAATTATAATGAAAACAGTCGAGAAAAAAATATTACCCTACTCAATGGAAGAAATGTTATTTTCACAGATGAACTAGTTCTGACCTATTTTCAAATCATCATTACAGGAAGAGAAGTCTGATATGAAATGCATACAATTTCCCAAAATAGAAACCAATGTCTTGAATATTCATCCGAGTATTGGATTCGGGATAATTTTCATCTTGAAAAGCATCAACGCCAAAAATTACTAGTTCAGAATAGCTATCTGGTAAATGAAATAATGATCTGAGAAAAAAAGAGAGGAGCTGTGAAAGTAGTTCCTGATCCTTCCAAAGATTAGAATCACCTCGAGCTGAATGATCATACCTGAATATTTCAAATTCAATTTCAATTCAATTCGTTTATTGTTCATCTTGATATACATCTCATAACAAGAGGTTTGAATTGATACAGTAAAGATATATACAGATTTAGAAAAAAGAGAAAACAAAATTCGAGTATAGACCGATAATAAGAGATTGTTATATCAGGATGAATCACTATAAAATCGAATAAGTTGCATAATTTCAGGTTACCTGTTGCAAAGATCAACCAGTGACTCATTGGCTTATGTTTCTCATAATTGACAGCATTCAATCGACAAATTAGGAGGTACGATAGCTGTGGTACGCGATATTTCAAAAGCGTTTGAAAGCGAGTATCCTTTCTAAACTGCCGTCTTATGGTTTGCCTCCTCAGTTGTGTGCTTTGTTGAAGAGTTTCTTGTCTAATAGGTCTCTATATGTGGTTGTTGATGGAGTATCATCTGATATTTTCCCAAGAAATGCAGGTGTTCCACATGGTTCAGTTCTGGCGCCCACTTTGTTTCTGCTTCATATCAATGATTTGCTCGAGGAAACATATTGTTCAGTACATAGTTTCGCGGATGAAAATACTCCTCATACAAGTTTCTCTTCCAGAGTCCCCATACCAGCTCGAGAAACAAAAATTCAAAGAAACATTCACATCAATAAAATTAACACTTGGTAAAAATAATAGAATGAGGTAACATGAACTTGGTGGAATTCAATACTAGGAAAACCCAGGCATGTCTCTTCTCAAAAAAAGCCGATCTATCATCATGATGTCAGGATTAAATGTTTCTCCGAAATCAAGTAGCTAGGAATTACGATCAGTAATAATTCCTTAAGGAAAAGACATGTGGGATCGATTTCTGAAGGTGCTTCCCAGAAACTTGAATTTCTATTTCTTGCGAAGGAATACTTCACTTCTCGTCAGCTTCTAATGCTCTACAGATACGACATGTCTTGGAATATGGTTCTCATGTATGGAGTTCGGCACCAAAACATTGATTGGAGCTTCTCGATTCTATTCAGAGAAAGGCATTCTGTTCTCGCTCACAGATTTGCTCACTTCATTGGAGCATCGTAGAAAGGTCGAAGGCTTGTCTCTCTTCCATAGATATTTTCACGGTTGGTGCTCTCCTGAATTGTTATCGATCGTTCCACCCTTGGCAATATCTACACGGATAACTCGACCAATACAGAATTTTCACCCTTTGTTGTGAACTTGGAGAACTGTCGAATTTCTCTTGCTCAGCGATCTCTTTTCAATAGAACAGCGGAGCTTTGGAACTCCTTGCCGCAAGAAGTTTTGCCTCAGGCTCACAAACTTCGAAAATTCATAGTTAATGTTAATTAGTATCTCCTATCCCTTGATTCACGCGGTGTTCTCTGAACATTACAAGGCTCCCCTTTCGTGTTAATCTGCACATGAAATATTACGCTATGCAATCATTCATTACCCACGAAAACTTTTTCGAAAACTGCTAGAATAGAATTAAATTTCGCAGTTTTATGATCAATATCGTGAAGGAATATAATGATTGAATAATACCCCCATTTGCGATTTCCAGGTAGAAAGTCGTCGTGGGTACCTAGTAAAGCATTGAAGGGGATCACTCATAACAGCAAACCAGATATTCTGGCACTAACATAAACTAACCGAAAAGTTTTTTTACAAACGAATCAATGTGATCTGCTTCGGTTTAAAAATACATCCTTTCAGTAACTGATCTGCCAGTACACCTGGTTCTTTTCATTAATTCTCATCGTGAAGAAATTTTCGCTTCAATACTGCTCATACCTCATCCTACTGATTCTGCACGTGGTATTCGTATGGCAATGAAGACTCATATACAAATGAAAACTTTCTACAGAGGTCAATCAATTGATTACCGAATTGAAACCCCTCGCACTCGACGCGCTTTGATAGTGATCATATAAATTTTTCTCGTGATTGTGCTAATTTGATTAGCGGCATGCGCGTTGAATGACAGTGATTTTGAATTGGTGTTTGGGCAATGATATGTGTTGGAACTTTCGATTTCTGAAAGGCTCTGATCTTACCGATTGTATGTACCATCCTATGAGTCCCAGTTCAGGTACAAATGTTCGAACTTTGTCGCCTTTGAGCAAGCGACACCTTATGAAAAAGGCTGAACTAGGTACGTGATCATAAGATCATACATATGCAACGAGATTCTCGCGGATACTAGAGAGTATGATCCAATGAAAATTCATTGAAATTTCAAAAGAGTCTGATTAATGATCTCATGATGGAACTGTTCGTATTAACTTCGCTTCCGACTTGTTTCTCTTCCTTATTCTATATTCGAATTCAAAGTACAAAATTATTACTATTATCTCATAAACAGTTCATACTTTCTATCCAGACAGCGGCGGCCTTAGGGGGTGGCGAACAGTGCAATCGCCCGGGGCCACGCTCTTGCAGGGGCCTCGCGCAATAATACACCCAAGCAAATTTCAAAAAGTATATATTTTTTTAATTCAAAACTTTTGATTTTGATCCTTAATTATTGTTACGAGCTAGGAGTTTCGATTCAATAAAAATTCAGCCACTATAGTAAGAGAGCTTCGAAGTCTTCCTGTATCGCTTGTATCGCATTCAAATTTTAAATATCCCGCGCCTCGGCGCCGTCGCCGCGCTTAGGCCTAGCTAAGCTAGGGAAGCTTGGACTCTGTATGATTTAGGTACCCTGTGACCAGACGCTACATGAGAAGTCCGCTAGATGTAGCCTCTTCTATCGTCTTGTACTGACGAGTGGCCAAATAGCCCGAGACCGGTCAAATGCAGGATTTTCTTCTGTGCACTGGCACCGGTCGGATGTAATTCAATGCCCTTCGTGGTATTAGCCAGGAGAGTAGTTGTTTTCTGACAGGTGCCAGCCGAAACCTACTGTGTAGGTAATTCGAGACTGGCCTGAACGGATTGTTCGAAAGATGATTTGAAAACAAATTAACTGAAGTCTACCCCACTATCGAAATAGTCCTGAGAATTATTGCCTCCACACCTGTGACAGTTGCGTCTGTTGAAAGGAGTTTTTCGAGGCTTAAAATTATCAAAACATATTTGAGGAATTCGATGACACAAGATCGGCTTTCAGCCCTTGCTATTCTTCCAATCGAAAATGACGTAGCTCATTCGTTGGATCAGGAAAAGCCGCAAACATCAATTTTAAAATTTATTATCTCTGTATTTGTTAATTTGGTAAATCTTTCTATGTATAAATATATGAATATTTTAAAACTCAAATTTTATTCATTTGTATAACTTTAGCATTTCTCGTCAAACATGACAAATACCTAAACCAAATAACCAGACCTACTTTCGCATCACATACATTTCACGAAGAGCAAAGGGCCTCGCAAAGGGCCTGCCGCCCGGAGCCTCGCAATGGGTAAGGCCGCCGATGTATCCAGAAACGACCTGGAGGCTTCTATACACATTTACTATAATTGAAAACTCTCAATCTCAGTATCACTGCACAACACTTAAATGTCCCTTCCTGTACAAACTTGCTGCAGTCGAATTCAGAAAAGTTGGTTGGAAAACGATATCTAGGTAAATAGGAAATTTCAAATAAAGCAAGATGTCTCGATCTCTAAACAAAAATTCACAACGATTTGACATTTGGAATAAGGGAAGAATTATAAAAAAAGGTGTTGTTCCAGTTCTCATCAAAATCGCATCAGCACCCAAAAATGTATGAAGCACAGATCTGATCTATTCCAGTTGAACAGCAAAAAATATAACACCAAAAACTTTCAAAACATTATAGTATATACAATTTCGTATTTTCTCTTTCACCGCTCCCTCTTTCTCTCTATCTTTTTCCTTCCCCGCCCCCCTTGTTCTCCCCCGTTATGATCAAGATTTGGTTGTGATCAATCCCAGTAGTGCCAATTCAATGTTTCATCACAACAAACACATGAAGAAAATTCCACTATGGAGAGTCCCATATAAACATATTTCAACTATGAATGAACGCATTTTGTGGTTTTCCTCGCGTTTGTCTATCCAGCAGATGGCTGGTACTCAAATATCAGCTCCAAAGGAAGTATATATAACAAAGTATTACTTCGTGAAAAATAATGATTCCTCAAGCTTTTTGACGTTCATTTTCAATTTTCCAGTTTCCATTCTGGCATTTTCTTGATGGCAGATAAGCCGATATTCAACAAAATCTCGAACTTCTGTTCCAACGAAATGTAGTACGGAGAGCGGAACGGGATGCTATCCGGTTTTGCATAAAGCTTGATTCGTAGACAATCTGGTAAACTTCGCTAGCCAAAAACAAGTGTATAGTAACAATTAATTCTCAGAAACTGTTCTCTTTTCGAAAACAATTCTATGAATCATAATGTTTGGAACGATAGTTCCCAGAATAAACATATTTTAGTAGTACGTGATATGAATACAAAAGTGAACCCGAACTAATTGAAACCTCCTCAGTGACTTCTTTCGGACGAGTCCGCCACAATTCTTCTCTACATAAAATTCAAAATATGCTGTTTTCTCAAATGAGCGACTTTCAAACATGACGTTTTTATGATGTTTATGTACGGAAAAAAACTACTGCAGTCGATGAGTCTACCGACTCCAACACGTTTATTTCACATGGCTATATTCTATGATAACAACATTTCTGAGTTGCAAGATTGTTTTTGGGAGTCTTCGCTTACGTGGTATCGTACCTCACTCTCTTCTGTCTCTACATATTAGGTATATCACATTTGCAGTTATACCGCAAAATAGATATGACAGGTAGTAGAACTGATGCGAGAGTGTCATCCCTATTGACTAGGAAAGAATAAGTGGTAATAAATGGTATTGGCTCATTAACTGCAATAAACTACCCGATTTAATCCCATTGTGTACAACTTAAGGGTCTAATTGGTTTTATTATAATCAATCAATACCATTTATTGTGAAAACTACTATAAGTGAACCTTCTCCTGCTTCGAACAGTTCAACAATTGGGTTTGGGGAGTTGTTCTTTGTAAACTCTTCTGAACTTAGAAGTTGGGGATACTTTCAGATATGCTGGGACCTGGTTGTAGAGACTGTAAATATTGTAGGTGAAGGACCTCCTGAAGATGGCAGTCCGATGAATTTGAGGCGATATTATTCCCCTGAAGCTAGTATTCATATTGTTAACATCACCACGAAATGTTATTTCATCGCAAAGATAGGGAGGAGTTTTATTGGGATTAACTTTGTGAAATAAAGTCACAGGGTGCAATTTTCTCCTAGCAGTCGTACTAAACCATTTCGTGTATTTCAGCTCATGTGAGATGCTTTCATATTTTCTTTTGCCTTAAATATACCTGAAACAGACAACGACGACAATTGCGGAACTAGACGAACGTTACACCCATACTCAATCCCTCAAGAGATGGGATGAAACCAAAGGATGCAGTTTTGCCAGGATCACCTTGGGCGACCCTGAGAAGCTGGATCCGAATAAATATTTGGCGATGACCAGGAAGAACCTCCGTTCAACAATGGGATTTCTGACTGGACACTGTCAACTAAGGAAACACCTCCATATTATGGGGCTAGTGGACACACCTCTATGCAGGATATGTGAACAGGAAGATGAAACTGTCAGGCGTATCTTATGTGAATGTCTGGAGCTATCGTCGATAAGAGAGTGTGTGTTCGGTGAGTCTTGGTCTACACCTGCCGATATTAAGGAGATGTCCCCTGGAGACCTGTCCTCCTTCCTGGATAAGGCAGGTTGGACAATGTCCTAGGAGGGCGACTCCTTGGGAGGATGTACAATGGGCCATATTGTGGCCTAAGTGCTGTGGGTATATCTCACCCTCCCTACTCTACAGATACAGATACCCGAAACAGGATCTTTGTACCCGCTGAATCCGATTAATTTCTAAACAGGGACCACGAATTGCATCACAATAGTTGAAATGAGATAGTACTAAGGATTCAGTGGGCAAAATCTTTCATAACATGTCGGGATTGATTCGGGTACAGCATCATTCATGTGTACGAAAACTAGATTCGCATAAACATTTTCTGAGATGAACAGTTTCTGTAGATTTTTAGCTTATTGTTTTTTTTTGTCTGATACATCTAGAGGTTTGGTAGCTTAGAAATTCAATGTCAGAATGATTCCAGATACGTGGTTATTGTCTGATAAAGAGTTAATGGCAGACATTTGGGTGCGTACAATAGCTAGAAATCGTCCAGTAAGAGGAACTATCTCCGGGGAGATTCGAAAGGTTAGTCAGCTTTTATATATAAAATAAAGCTCTCAAAGGAGTTTGTCAATAAGTGAACATAAAATATGTGTTTTTTCGTCATATTTCAATGGTTATAGGTTCACCGAAGAAATGACTCCAGACTTGATGGGTACATTCCAAGCTAGAGAGAAACACTCGCAATGACCGAATCACCATTATAATGTGTTTGTGAATTTTAATCAAGTCTTGTAGAATGGGAGGATATGTCACCTTAAGAGAAAGGTTGAGATCCTGGGTTGGCTCACGTTTTGTGGATACTTCATTGCAGGCCCGAGAAGTTTCCTTTGATAGAGGAAGGTTCAGATGTGTGGAACCACGTACAACATAGACATACAGCTATATAATATGCTGCCTGTACAGTTTCGAAAACTACCGAATGCACTTTTCAAACGCAGACTGCGCAATATCCTTTCTGAAAGCACTATCTACAGCATTACAGAATATGAAACGCTCATTAGGGAAAAGGGAGACGTTTTCAGCATTCATCCATGAATTTTATTACGAATTTCAATAAATATATTTTAAATTAATGTTTTAAATCAATGACGCTATAAGATTCACTTCTAAATTTTTTTTAATGTGTTATGTATATGTTTTAGTATTCTTAGGATCTATATAAAACCAACTTCAATGCAACGATATAAAGAAATCTCTATGTACTGTTGTAAATTGTAATCTTAGGTTAAGCATTGACTATTCCTATACAATTGTTATTGTCACCAGAGGAAATAAACATTATTATTATTATTATTATTGAAGTTTGATATTTCATAATCATGAGATGATGTGGATGTGTCTGAGTACACTGTTTTGAATGCAATTGCGGAGGCGGAGGCTTAGCGTCCATATCACCACAGAAATTTTTCTGCTCGGCTTTATGCAATAAGGCAAATTTTCGTGTGCCTAGATAATGGTAATTATCACAGTAAGTGAGCTCATTCATCGAACACACCAGCCAACCCGGTATTATTGTGGATTTCTAGGGTTTCACTAGAGACACTCAAGAATAGTAGCTCAACCTTGCTCGCGCAAAGCTGTGTCATCTCACACCAAGGGGAAATATGGAAGAAAAGATAAGCCATACTTTACAAATAATGTGTGAGCCCAGCATAGTTGACCAGTTTTATTATGCTCGCTTCTTCCTTGATGACAATCAACTATCTTGCTATTGTATTCACTACTACAGAGCATAAGCATTTTTATGCCGCCTGCGGCGCATCATGAGTTCTCAAACTGATATGATAGACCTGAGAGACCAATAACATCCAATCGAAGAAATCAAGCGAACCATCATCTATTCTACACCATTTTCTATTGTAATTCAGAAAGTATCAATTGTAATACATATCAGTCAACCGTATTCCAGGAAATATCGTAGAATTCAGATATTGTGAATTGTTATTCAGGAAAAGCTAAGAGGAGTATACGTTTTATCGGAAAAACAAAAGGCATCTACCACTAGAAATTGTTTATGAATTGTTTTATAATTGTACGTTCCGTTAACCAGCTAACGAACGTCAACCATCAGAAATTGAAACTTGTGCAAGCAATGGATTAACGAGGTCTTACCTTCTAACGTGCGATCACCCAGCACGTCGGCCTGGCGGGGATTTGAATCCTGTTCTTCCACTTAATAGGCGAATGTGCTAATCTCTACACTACCGAGACCACATATTAGATTGCCTCATCTGCAACAGGTTTCAATAGAGTTAATTGTATAGGCAATGGAAGTCTACCACTCTTCACAATTATCATTCAAATCATATAAATCAATTGAAATGAAAAATTTTGTTCTTTGTGGATAGTAAACTTCGTTTTGTACTTGAATACTTTTCAATTGAAACAATAAATTAATATCGCAGTATAAGGTAATGCCATAACAGAGCTGAAACCCTTACAACCTTTTGAACAGTATCATCTCCTGTGAAATAGTGTGACTTCACTCCCTCAGATCGAACTCAGCTTCGAAACCTCACGTTTTTAGGACTCTTTATAACAGTTGCCAACATAGAAAGAGGTCTTTGATTTTTCAGCTGTTACTAGGTATTGTGTAGACACTTCATTGAGATGATGAGTCATAGTTTCTTGCAAAAAAACTGAATTTGGTTTAACAGCAAATACCACTCTACAGTGTCTATCGATTTTTTTGAACTTCAAAGCTATCATTTTCGTTCAATACTTATTTGTGAAAAGCTTTCCCTATATCTGATATTATGCCAAAGGGTCTTAAACGAAATCTGTTCAGCAAATTAGGAATTGGTTCCAATAAATTGATCCCCTCCTCCAAACAATTATTTGAACAAATACCCTTCATATCTTCAGTAGAGGCATCGAAGACAAGGGGTATTTCTGTAGTTTCACTTGCTTCTTCGGAAACCGCATGATGAGGTGAGTAAACAACCACAGGACGGATCTATGGTTCAAACTCATGCTGAAATTCATCAAAATGGTCCACAATTTTTCGGAAAACTTTTTTCACAGATGAAACTTTCATTGCTGTACTTTGCTTGTAGTTATATTCGCGTAACATAATCGTTTTTGTCATTTGATAGTTCTCATTCTGTGTGTTATGGGGTTTGAAACGAGATGAATATTTCAATTCATCACCTTCTCCATGTATTTGAATGAGGTAAGTACCTTCGATAATGAGAGATTTTTTGTTGCCAAGTTGTTCCCATTATTACACTATTGGCAGACATATGTTGTCAAAACGTGACTTCCATCATCAATTATTGTTTCTGGTGAATAAATGAAATGGTTCGTCTCATATCATTGTTACTTTTGAAAATTAAGGAGAATTAGAGAATATTCAATATCCTTGGGGAGTTTCAATCATCTTTATTGGAAGCGTAACTCTAATGATATAATCTCGTGACATCCCGATCGGAAATAATTAAATTTTCTACCAACTCAAAATTTTCAAGGGTATGTTCGAAAGGCAGGTTCTTGTACATGCAAGGGTCGGGGCTAACTATTTTGGATGCCGAAGCACTCTGGGGGGTATCATACTGATTTTTAGTTTCATTTCATTTGCTATTTCAACTATAAGAAAATCCAGAAAACCCATTCCGGTATGCAGTACCCGATCAAGGGCTCCAAACAAACAGCATTAGTTTGCAGGCAACCAACAACTGAAAGATTGCTGCCGTGATCGCAAATTGAACTGGTAGTGAGAAATCTGAATCGTATATAGCTATATATATATATATAGCTCAGCTACCTTCCTATTGACAGAATAGTTTTCGTAACTTGAGGTAAAATTATTATTTCAATTATTTTTGTTATTTTGACTTTTCTTTCTGTATTATTCTGTCTCCACCCAATGGCAAATGACTACTTCGTAACTTTCTAGGGATGACATACCAATAGGATTATATCAGTCGTTATCCTTGTATTATTGTTCTCTCTCAGCACAGATCCCAGGGACTGAATTCTTGAGTTGAATACGTATAATACATTGATGTTGTGTCGCAGTTGAAGACAGCTAATCCAGATTGCTCTACGTCATTTCACTTGGATGAAAGTAAATTCGCATGACTCAAGAATATGAGGACATCTCGAACTAAAAATGTATTTGAGGATACCAATAGACTCCGGGGCAATCGGGGGGCGGAACGGAGAGGGATATTGGGATAATAATATCCTAGAAAAAGTAAACCTCAAATAGATTATTATGTTCCTCGACATCGTATTAGAGATTCATCATAAGGTAGACTTTCATATCAGACGAATAACAACGACCATGCGAATGACTATATGAAATCATTATAATATACTCAAATGCGCATGAATTGAACTCGAATCTCCCTTCTACTATTCGAAAGCGCATCCTGTATACTGAATAATGGTATTCATCTAGTTTGCCCTTGATTCATTCCGGCCTGTACCAAAGGCCGTCACCATATCCGTCCGAATCTTGTAATGTTAACGTGAAACACTTATTATGCAGTAGCAATACTTTACTCTGGCATTGCAGGCTCAGCTTAATAGAAGCCCCAGCAACACTTAATATCTGGCGTCGGTAGTGGCACTCCTGCATTATTAAATACTATATCAGGCTGCCGGTCTGCCGAGAATTACTCGGCAGATTGCGCTCTCACCCGGAGGACTGAAGAATATGTAATTCAATATATACATGCTATTCAAGAATACATGGGTAGTAGTAAAATGTTACCAGCTCCCGTTCTCTCTTCGCAGACCTACGATTCTGAAAGCATCGGCAGTAGTGACTTACAGGAAAACAGCGAGAAAAAAGCCATCGAAGGGTTTTGTGAGGTGAACCAAAACTAATTCAAACTTGTCTTGTGGAAGTTTGTGTGTTAATAGATGATTATGAGCACAATCTAAACTTACAATTCCAATATAAAGTCACGTGGACAATGATCACAGAATTGGTGATAGCAATCTAGTCCAGAAATTCTACGAATGACCCAATGACGAATTAAAGTTTCTGGACAACGATATGGTTTTTTAAAATTTCACTTTATTTTCAAAATGAATACAATTGCTCGTTAGCTGTGCTGGATCAAACGCAAAAATTCTATAGTACAGCACCATCCTCTTTATATAGATATAGTTATGAACGTGTAGAATCAGCACTACGTGCTTATAGTAATCAATCACGGTATTCATAGTCATATTCTAACAGAACAGTGGCGTTTTTTTGCATCCCTCCAACTGATGCAGAACATAACCTAAAAAATACCTCAAATATTATGAACCGTTTTCTCGTTTGACAAAGAAACACAGCATCCTGTTAGTATAAGTTGAATTAGTGAGTTGTAGACGATGGGAAACCTATCAAATGACATCAACTGAATCGAGAATCGTCCTAAATGACGATGAGAGATCGCGTTTATTGTTCTGACTGCGTTTCTATAATATACGAAACAATTCAAATTGGGTCTATAGTTAGACTTTGTCAAATTAAAAGAAAAATAGGTATTATCGGAAAATATTGAAAAATAGAAAATTTTACGATACATAGCGAAAGTACGGGAAAGAAAGCCTTCTCAGTAGTGTTTGATTGCCCAGCCATGGCAAAACCTACATAATTCCTTCAGAACTCGAAGTATACCTGAGATCGAGAACTGACATGTCAATTCCACTGGAACTGGGTTTTTTGACTGATAACATCAAAAAAGTGACAATGACAAATCTTCTTGGGTTCAAAAGACATTTATTTCTGACCGGGATATTATAAGCTTATATCGTCATAGTTACGCTATCAATATAGAGGGTCATAACTCCCTTGGGACATTATAGATTTTATAATTCCCTCTACCTTTCACAAGTAAAAATAAAATGATATATGTATATATATATATATATATATATATATATATATATATATATATAGTGAGTAGTAACATTTTTCCGTGTCAGCCAGTCCAGATATATCTTGTATTCTTTTTGGTATACGGCTTCACTTTTCGATGGAATTAATGATTCTCTTGCTTGTTCAACTTTTTTCAGAATATCCTCCATTATATTTGGGGTAGGAAACACGTTTTTACCGCAAACACAGCTTGATAACAAAGTTCTGTTTATAAACAAGTAAAATAGCAACAACCTAGCAACAAGAAAACTCTACTATAATCAACGGTACCTGATTCAAATATACCGGGAAGGTAATGAATTGGTACATTTTTCCGTTTCAAAAATGAACAAAATTTTATTGAAATCGGTCAGAAATAAAATTATCTATGTACCACGGGAATTAATAAGCCTTAATAACCTCAGGCAATTGCTGTCCCTTGGGCCAGAGGCCCTCGGGACGCAAACTTTGCCATCGGTAATTAAGGCCCTCCTAATTCCCTTGATACATAAGTAACTATTAACACATATTTGAATGTACTTCAATTCTCTTTTGATCATGAGAGAAAAAGTAAGTACTGTTAGTCTTTGACAAAAGAAACCAAATGGTCATCGTCTATCAACACTTCTATGATCAGGATTCGTCAGTATAAAAACAGTGGTAACTCCATTCGTTTCATTTCAAAAATATTAATTTTCTCATGTTTAATCGATAATATCTCAAAAATCATGTTGCTCAATGTTTTCGATCAGGTCTGTATCATTTTCATAATTGTGACAGCTCTCTTCATCTCACCCTAAATAGAAATTTGTTCATTTCAGCTTATATTTTCAACAAGCACATTGCCTTTGTAGCGACATGCAATTTTTTCGCAATTATAGCCGGAATTTAATCGGCACTAGAGAATCATTAGAAATTTTACAGCCTTAGACAGTTGCGGCGGCATAATTTCCATTTCATTTATGCAACTGTAGGTATACTCAGTGAGGGGTGAGCTGTCCAATTAAAAGTCGCCATTACGACCACAAAAAATATTTCATTCTCCAGAGCCATCACCTCCAAGTCGGGTATTAGATCCAAACCTTGACTTCCATTCCGAATATTTTCCTAACAACTATTATTCTGAGAATAGGAATAAATTCGAATTTTATATGGAAGATGAAATATCTAACCAAGATGATATTGGAGAAACAAAAACAAACATAACTGAAATAATTCCCAATGATCTCGTTAAAATAATGAAAACGAAGAATTATTCACAAGAATGGTAAAATCGAACATTACAGAAGAAAAAGTTAATTTTCCTGGCATAACTTCAGGACCTCGGTGGAATTTTGAAAAACTTCATTTCTAACGAAACCGATCATGAATATGAACAGCATGAACGAATCGAAAAAAGATTTGATATAAAACAATTTGCAACTCACGAACCTGAACAAAAAGGAATAATTAGCAATTTATGTTCAAAATTTTCCTATATTTTCTATTCAGAAGGTGACGAATCAAAATTAACCAAAGGAATTGAAAATAAAATGATACCAAAGACGCATAACCTATCTTGACATAATCATACCGATAATAAGGATATCATAAATAAGAAGTGAAAATTCATGTTTCACCATGGTCATCCCCTGTAGGTGTTTTATTGAAAAAACTTTACACCTCCAGGAAACAAAAATGAAGAGTAGTGGGTAATTGAATCACGATTTACTGAATTAACTTGGTTTTCATCAAACAGGAGAAGATGAGAAGAAATGTCAAAAAACAGCTTCTTTCATTGAAAACGGCCATTACGAATGAATTCGTTCCAAGGTGAAGACAATATACTATCAAACCTACATCATAATTAACTATGAGAATAATATATTATGGAAATCCATTTATATTATTATATATATTATTCAAATGATATTTTAGAAGAGAGCACTTTTGCTCGATTGAAAATAATTCATACATCAATCATAATATAAAAAGATCTTGTTGATTCTTAAGAAATATCAGTGGAAATGCAGTTTTTTTCATCTGAAAGTTGAAAAATATCCATCATCACTCTATTCACACGATTTTACTTAATTTTGAAAACTATAAAACATAATATCAGTGGAAATTAACCTACCCCTCCCAACTATTGACAGCAACGCTACTGTATGTGAAGGGTAAATATTTCAAGATTCGTTTGAATTGGCCAAAGCTCCTGAAACGGACTCACTTCTTGCAAAGTATCATAACATTTAAGGAACTGGTCTCATCAAATGGCTCATGATTATTATCACCAATTACTTCGAATTGTAATGGGGAATCAAGAATTAAAATCATTGAAACAAATACAACTTTGAAATTGAGCCAAGGTTGTAATTCATTCATTCATGTGTAGTATAAAAAATTAATGTCAAAAGAAAAACATACTCTGACAGAAATATCATATACATAAAGAATTTGAGGAATATTAATACCATATTAATGATAATTAACACTTCCTGAAAATAAACCAGAAACGACACCGTAAAAATTGAAAAAGCTCAAATGTTGATGATTTGAATGACCGCCATGCCCCCGCCCCCACCGGGGTTGAACGCCCGGGATGACGTGATCCCATATACAATTATCTGGATTATGAACCTCAACCTTCATTTCCTTTCACCCTTGCCTTCTCAAAGGCGATCGTCAACCTGCTGCTGAGCACTTCAGCAAGATTGATATCCAACCTGCTTTGGATGGAAATCAGCCTTTGGGTGCTATTGCTTTCTTTTGTCTGTAGTTATTGGAACGACAGCTTGATGAAAAAAAATACTCAGATCATTCTTTCTCAAAAGGAGCCATACCAAAACAATGGAAAGAAAGTAATATAACACATGTCTTTGAGTCTGGAAATAGAAAAGATCCAAGCAACTATCGATACATTTTAGATAATCGAAACCTAAAACTTATATATACATATTTAATTGAACCATTATTCAGATACTGTATAGAAATATGGGGAGGATCATATAACAATGCATTACAAAATTTGAGAACTACTCAGAACTGCATGCTGAAAATAGGTTTCAAAAAAAATCAACGTTTCTCCACTGATAGGCTTTACGAAGAACTAGACATCTTCAACATTGATAGACTACATATGCACCAATGCTTGCTATATATGCATGAAAAAACAAAACCAACTATGAATCCCAACAAAACTATTTCAACCCGATTTATCACGAACCGATCGATTGATATACCGCTATTTAGGAAAAGTCACTCCCAACACAGCCTCTTTTATATAGGTCCAAAACTATATAACAAACTACCACTTCAAATAAAAAAAAGATCCAAACTCAGTTCCCTAAAATACCAAATAAAAAACAATAACAAGGAAAATAGAACAAACCTATAAAAACACACTCCTCAATTCTACTCAAAATATCGCTATACCATTCATTCCTATATTTTAATAATTATATTCATACAAATCCCAGGACAAAATTGGTTGCGCCTCTCCAAACATCCAAACATAAAAAAATATATGTATATATATACATGGTGAGTTGTTTTTTCGGGTTTCATTCCGTGTTCTGTGGTTTTTATCCTCTGAAGGATAATTGTCACAACGTTTCGGCAAAGTCTCATTTGCCATCTTCTAGGTGATGATTGAGTTTCGACCTCTGAACTCGAAATATATATATATATATATATATATATATATATATATATATATATATATATATATATATATATATATATATATATATATATATATATATATATATATATATATATATATATATATATATATGTGTAGAAATTGATGTTTTCACGGATCTTCGATATGCAAGATGAATTTTCTGGGTTTTTTATCCGTCAGGTATCTTCTGATTATGTTCGACGTTTCGAATTCCATTTTGAATTCATTCTCAAGAACTGTGAGACGAATATCTGTCCATACCGTCCTGGTCAATCACTCCCCTTACGAAGTAACCAAGCAAGAGTAAGCAAAGAGAGAATCATTATAAATACCAGTTTCCATGGAGAACAGACAATTGAAGTATTTGCTTACTCTTGCTTGGTTACTTCGTAAGGGGAGTGATTGACCAGGACGATATGGACAGATATTCGTCTCACAGTTCTTGAGAATGAATTCAAAATGGAATTCGAAACGTCGAACAGATCAGAAGATACCTAACGGATGAAAAACCCAGAAAATTCATCTTGCATATCGAAGATCAGTGAAAACATCAATTGCTACATAATACCTGGATGGGCAGGATACAACCTTAGAGAGCGGCTGACGATATGATCATCAATAATATCGGACCTAGTCGGATGATAACTGGAGAGAATCATTATAAATACCAGTTTCCATGGAGAACAGACAATTGAAGCCTTTGCTTACTCTTGCTTGGTTACTTCGTAAGGGGAGTGATTGACCAGGACGGTATGGACAGATATTCGTCTCGTAGTTCTTGAGAATGAATTCAAAATGGAATTCGAAACGTCGAACAGATCAAAAGATACCTAACGGATAAAAAACCCAGAAAATTCATCTTGCATATATATATATATATATATATATATATATATATATATATTACCTTTCCTCGTGCAGAAATATGCATTACAAGCATTTATGCTTAGGTAATTTCTGTACAGGACTATATATCTGTAATCAACGATATAAATTGTAAAAATGACAATCATGGAATGAATTAGATGAGCTACTCAATGAACCTTCCGTCAAAAAAATTTATGGTTTACATTTTCCAATTATCCTTGTCATTTACTTCATTGTTTCATACTGCTTTTGTTAATGTGAAAGTTTAAAAAATGTAACTATTGGTACCATAACATCAAGATGGTCTATCTTCACCATAAAGGAACAGAAGCAAGTTTCGAGTAATTTTCAAATTATTTCCAAAAAGAAGACCCAGCTACCAAGCAGGAGAGCCTATCGAAGAAGACATCGAACTGAACTCGAGCTTTTCAGCAAAGAACTATGCTTGAAAGTTGGTGTCACGAATAGCACGAAATTTTTCAATGAAAAATATGGAAAAAACCCTTTGCTAGATATCGTATATCAACCAATTGCGCGATATTCTTTCAACGTTATAATCAGCCAGACTACTCTGAAAGGCTCTTGACTCATATTGAGAATGAAGAAGACTGAAGGAAAAAGCTTTCAATTTGGGAAGAACCAAGCTACGTTTTTCATTTGAGAAACACAAATGTATCCATTCGAAGAAAATGAATAAACTTTCATTTGGTGAATGAAATATTTTGGTTTGATACGCACTTCGTTCAAAATATATCAAAAACTAAATCGTGGGACTTTCTCATCTTCCTAAGAACTCATTCACTGAACGTCATGACTTTCCCTATGTTCACTTTCATGTTCGGCACTCTGAACACGCTTCCGAAAGAAATCCTGACTTATAAACACTCTGTACCCTCTTTTCGGACACTTATCGACTGAAGTTTTATAACTCTTCACATAATTACTCTATCTATTAATAAAAAACTGATGTTTTTCCAGTGAACGCTTTTTATGAAATAAACGCTTCAGAGAATAATGAATTTCATTTGACTGATAAAGTCATATTAAATCTGTCTCACTTCTTCAGAGCAGCTATCTCGACAAACTTAATAATTTTCATTAGGTGAGATGTTTCAGCAACTCATATTTTCAAATCACACATTCATTATTCATTTCCCATCGTCCCACCTTACATGATCCGATTACCGTGGATCTTGTCACACGCAAAATGACAATTTCGTCTATTGGAATTTGAATACCAAATCTATATAACAGCCTCCGTTTGGGATCCCGTTGCCGGAATTATTTACACGAAGTATTAGGAAGCCATGTTTAAGCAGCTGCAACCGATAATCTGTTTATACCGTTCTCCCAAAGCCTGATCAGAGTTTCCACTAGGGTTGCACATTAAATGACGTTTTATCTGGAAAACAGACTGGGTACATTTGATATGCGGAATTAGGGAGCAGACAATATGTTTCCTATGAATCGCACACGATAGTGGAAAATGTAGAGCCTGCATAAATTACGAGCCGTAGTTCTGGGGCAACTTCAACAGTAAAACATTATTCAATATTCATCATACTTCGGCTTGTTAGCCTCCGTTGTTTCATTTCTATAACAAGCTTCAATTTGCGCTCACTTCTTTTTTATTCTTTTCGGTGAGATGCGAATTTTGTTCCATTAGATCCAATAAAAAGTTGGAAAAATGCTATATTTCTGTATTTTTTACTTTTTCAGAGGATAGGCAATGAACCGTACATATCATCAACTGTAAAAAATTCTTGCAATATTCCATCAGGTTCGGAAGGTTTCTACAGCTAGCTGAATCATCATAGGATAAAAATTAAGCAAGTATCTATTACTTCTTAGTCGTTGAAACTACCAACCGTAGGAAGTTGGCATACCTCAAAATACAGGATGCTTATCAATGCCATGTTGATATTCTGGAAATAATCTTCGGGTCCATTTTGAGGAAAACATTTCTTATAAACATATGTAATGAGTGACAAAATGGTTAAGGCTTTCGCGGCCGAGGTTATCAGTATAACTACTTCTCTTCGGGCTTGAAGGCCGTCGTTCTTTGGAATTTCTTCCCGACGTTTCGCTAGCGCGAGTGGCCAGCTTCTTCAGAGGCTTACTCATCTCCGATGACTAGTAGAGTAAGCCTCTGAAGAAGTTGGCCACTCGCGCTAGCGAAACGTCGGGAAGAAATTCCAAAGAACGACGCCTTCAAGCCCGAAGAGAAGTAGTTATACTAATATGTAATGAGTATCTCAGTTTATGCCCAACAGGATGCTGAATATTCGAGAAAAAAAACTGATAACTTTTGTATGACTATTCATTTCAAAATGTCGCATGTCAAGTCTACTAATAAATGATATGGGTTTGGAAAAAGGGTCAATTATACAGCACAGCCGTGAAAAGTGTTTTTCTATCATCAACCAGGATTGGAAAACCCAATCGTGTTGACATCATTCCCCGCCAAGAGGGCGCTATCTGCTTTAAGAATCGAGCTAGCTATACGCTATTCTTCTTACGACTTTATTCAACTATTTTGATGAGAATAATAATAAATCGTCTTTATTCAATTGAGAAAAAGCGGGGTGTCAGCAAGTGCTGTTTTTCTCTCATCTATTTCTCTCGCCTATGCAACATCGGTGTGAAAATAATATTGTCATGTTCAGTAATTGAGTCAACGAAATTCTATCAAATTCTGATTGAAAGTACTCTGAATCAATAGTATACTAAATGTCGAGGCAAAAAGTGAATCATTCCTCTCGAGAGAAGTATATTGTATACCGATTCTGAAAGTAATAGTAGGGTAAATTGGGTTGCGAAGCTTAGATGATAAAAAGAAAAGAATGTTATATAATGTATATCTTTTCATCGGTGGGAGGAGCGGCTATAGACTTTCAGAAATGTAAAAAAAAACTGTTGCATGGACATACTCGAGTGCGTGAGATAATGATATCATCTATGTCCTACATATTTTTGAAAATGTACGTATGTTAATCTGATTGTTTCCATGGTGGGGGTGGTCGTACGTAAGGGTTGAAAATGACAAACAAAATTTGGATGTTAAGTGAACCTAAAAAAAAGCTGACGATTTGGATGTGACACAGACTCGCGGCCGTTATTAGAATGTGAACAAAAAATCGTCATTTTGAAATACACAAGCGCGTCAGATCAAGATATGTGTAGTTCATCTTTACGCCCTAGACGTTGCAGTCTCATAATCTGACGATTATCTGGAGGGATTCGCCTATTCCGCCAATTTGTTTTTTTTTTAAATCATTGAACTCAATTAATTGAAAATCTCAGGAGGAAGCTTGCAAATAAAAAAGTGTATATTTTTTTAGTGGAATACTTTCATTAATAAGAAAATATTTATAAGCAATTAAATTTTTAAAATTTTTAAACGTTGGATATTCATTGTAAACAATATCATGACATCAACGGGTCTGTGTGATCAACTGTCATGGTATCATGGCAACAAAAACCAGAGTGGGGACGGAGTGAGGAAGCAATATATAGAGAAAGAGTGAGAGAGAAATAGAAACGTGGAGAGGGGAATATAGGCATCATGTAGCTGCACGCATTAAACTACATCGATGAATTTTCATTATTTCGGCTTGTGGAAATCGTCAGATTATATATTTTTTGCAATTCTTGAATTATTCCTTCAAAATAAAAATAAAATGATCTGGAGAATTTCGAGATGACGTTTTTTTTTGAACTTTGTAGCCCTCATTCTTTTTTAGGTCACTCTCGAATTGTCAGATTAGTGGAATATATACGTTTCAGGATGTAACTAACTCACCCTACCTTAATCTGATGCGCTCGAGAATTTCAGATGATCAATTTTTTTTACTTATCTAATTCTTCATCCTTGAAGGGCGGCCATATATATATATAGGGCTCATATATGGTGGAAGTACTTAACCGGGTACGAAGTATCCCCCTGTATATTAATCTGCCGCGCTTTAGTAAATCCTAAAATCCCCGCTTGGGCTCGCCGATTATATGCTATTTTTCGAGACAGAGAAATTTTAACCCCCGCCGAGATTTGTATACTATTTTATTCACGATTATTCGAGTTAATATCATAAAATGGAGAAGAAATGAGTATTCGCAATTTCAATACATTCTGTGCTTCTATACTTCGTTCAACCATCCTTTGCCGTTACGTCATACGTTGTCCAACTTTATCTCTCATTCATGAAATGGATGAGACGGGATTATGACGTCATTAACGTATGTCTAATGTCGATGTGAATTTTATTTGTCATTTTTGACAGTTCAGTTGTCATGGTTTGTATTTCTGGTCATTTTCGCCTTTTTCAGTTAATTTTTCATTGTTAAAATGTCTTTCCGGTATAATGAGAAAGAGCAAAGCTTAAATTTGAAGTTGATTGACTACTTTTCAAGAGAAAGAGATGCTGGAGTGCCGCTTCTACCGTTAAATGCAGTCTACAACGTATGTATCTACCTATGTTATGCAAAATGTAAGTCTTTATTGATTTGATTTTATTTAATTCTATAGCGTGTTGCTGATGCTCCAGAAATATTTATTAGAACTGATCAAAAACTAGCTACCAGTGAAATGATAACAGATAAAGACTACAAAATCAAAGTTCATGCCGGACATGTTTCTGCTCGAGGATCATCGATTTATATCATACATCAATATGCAATAGGAACAGCAGTGTATGCGATGTATTCTGCAGAAAGGTACATACTAATAATAATTTTGAGGTTGAGTGTAAAATAATATTCAACTAATATAAGACAAACGTAAAACAGCAGAATACGTCACCGATTATGACGTAACGGCAAAGGATGGTTGAACAAAGTATTGTAAGTACCGAGGCGTTGCAAAGTGCCAAACGTCATGAATCTTCCAACAAATTGATATTACTATTGTCATGTCTGATTGGTCTCTGCCTAGCAACAACTTATACGTTCAGTGAACGTTGTGGTTCAAGAATTGATCCCCAGGATACTTCCATGTGAACCGGAACCTTCACCATATATTAAAATAAATTGCGTGTGAAGTAGCGTTAGGAGTAAGATTCTGCTTCTTCACCGGTCAAGTATATGTACGAAATGTCGCAATCAAGACTAAAATTCTCAGTCTCTCCGAATACGGACAGAATTTGATCCGTCAATAAAATCATAGCGGAAAACAATAATCATTATAGAGCTCTCTATAACAATAACAAATACCTGGGATAACTGTGCGAAATCGGTTTCTGGCCAATCACTGCGATAAATATTCCCTTTGAACTCCATGAAAATATTTCAGATTTTGGTCGTTCGCACAAATACTGAGGCCCGATTCTCGAAACCGCTCGTTCAACGAACTTATCGTTCAGAATTCAAGTGTATAACCTACCCCAAAAAGTTGCTGCGTTGATTGAAAACAGTTCTTTCCAAATGAAAATTCCTCATATATTCAAAATTTTCTTATTACAAAAATATAAGGAGTAAAATATCCATACAATGTGGCCATTGAGTGAGTAACAAATGGACATTACTCACAATAAAAATGTGAGTACAACCAAAAGGTAGTGCATGTTCAATAGCCTTATCGCATAAATTTAGAATAGCTTCAAGTCAATCAATGTGCAGGGGAGATCAAAAAACATTAAATTTGTCCAGGAATAAGGTATCCTTCCTTATGGGGATACTATAAAATTTTATTTGTGAAAGTTATGGGCTCCTTTGGAATTTTTGGGCTGGATAAGCCACACTGGCTGTGGAAAAACGAATGAGGAAATCAGTTACCTTTCACCTCAGTAGTATACAGTCGAATATTAGCCATTTTTAAGTTTTTCATATAATTTCAGTTCATCATCAATTTGCATTCTAGCAGTATTCATTTTACTACCACACTTATCAATTATTGTAGCTTGGGAATACCTTTCTTAGGTTTTGCTTCGTTTGGTTTTTTATTGATATTTTTGTAATGTTCGTGGCATTTAATTGATTTATGATCATCTGCATTTGTTTATTCTGATCATTTCGATATTCTTATTCGGATTCATTGCTCTTATTTCAGTTTCAGTATTCGAATTAATAACATCCCCAACAGGTTTCAGTAGAGTAAATAGTAGAGACGATAAACGTTTGAATCAATGCTCTAAAGTAATGTTTGGTTTTCAGTAATCTTGTCTTTTTTTATCCTGTTCAGGTCTATTATAGGAAACAGCGTTCTGAAAAATTGAAGAAAATGAGGGATTCAACTCAGCTGCTCGTCCTCACAACAATCGTCACATTTTCAACACTACCCAAATTACTTCAGTAATTCGTCCGACAAAGAATGACCCCAGGTCGCCGTGTGATAATCAAACAAGAAGAACGACGGGATTGACGAAACAAACTGGGATTATGGGAATGGAACATCTGTTGTCACTCGTAAGATTTATGCCTGTAATTTGGGTCGTGTCGCCAACTTTACCGAGCGCTGTTCAGGTGTACTAACTGAAGTTGACAAGTATAATTACAGAAGTGGATATATAATCACCTGAATTATAAAAGTCTTCCCAGAAGACGGCCAAGCTGGCATTGAATGCTGAAAACTTCAGACAATGGAATCCTCTGAGTGGAATTAATGATGATCATTCGTTATAGCTGGGTAGTTCTAAGCGCTAATATTTGCATATTATTTTATTCTGTTTTTTTTTGTTGGAGTTGGCTGTCAAGTTCTTCAGCAAATTGGACTTTACTTCAAATCACATACGAAATATTCCTTTTCGTGAAATTATGAATGCGAAAGTTGGTGTTTAGGTACATAAATTTGAAATTTTCAATATCAATGGTTGAATTTTTTTTTATTGAAAAAGAACATAAACGTGCGCAAAAAGTATATAGGAATGTGAAATGAGTTATATGTGATGTAGTGTGAAAATACAAAGGTATTTCATTGGTTTTATTGTGCGAAAATGAAACTTGAAAATGCTCTCCACTGACCTTTGAAGGGCCAAAACTTCCGGATGAGGAAGGACCACCGCGTTTTGACAAGTGAAGATTTGTGTTATATGCATCGAACAATTTCTCGAGATAATACATGTTTATGCAAATGTTTTAAAAGCTCTTGTTACAGAGAAATGAAAATATAGACTCCAATTGTAATTTTATTCGAATAATCTTGTTTTGGGAAGGAAAAATTGATCAGAGATCTGAGAATTTTCAATGGTTTCTATTCCTTACTTCACCTACTTCCTGCGGAAATTATCCGAGATCTATTTGCATAAACTTGAATTAACAATTCACACATAAGCAAGCAATGAAATTATCAACTACAATGTAGCTAGCGTTCTATTGGACCTCCATTCCGTGTGGACCACGAATAGAGAAGATTATTCTAGCACAATCCGAAAAAATAAGAATTAATATTGGAATATATACAAGGGCAGATTTTCAATCTACCACGAAAAAGTGCTGCGTCTATTGAATAACAGTTCTTTCTGGATAGAACAAGTCCAATTAGTCAGCAACTTCTCGTATAACTCCAATTTGTCAAATGTATCTCTTCAATATCTCTTGTTGACAATTTTCGTGATTGACATTTGTCAAATATTTCAAATTTGAAATATCTGACAAATGTCAATTACGAAGATTGCCTACAAGAGATATTCACATTTGAACAGGAATTTGCGTGTAAGTTTTGAGAACGGAAGTGAATATAGTTCCCGAAACGTTAAGAATAAGTATTTTCTCACACATATATATATGAGTTCTTATTATTTTTTTGATGGGCAAAATTTGAGTTATACGAGAAGTTGCTGACTAATTGGACTTGTTCTATCGAGAAAGAACTGTTTTTCACTAGACGCAGCAACTTTTAGGGTTAGATTGAAAATCTGCCCTTCTACACTCGTATAGATTCCAATATCAATTCTAATTTTTTCAGATTGTGGTAGGTTACAAATCCAGAAAACTACGGAACAAATATTGACCCACCACAAAATAATGACGTTCAAAGTATTATTCTAACCTGATTCTATGAAAATATTTTTGATGAATTTCACAACTACTTATCTCAAAGAATTTTTTTTTTTAGTCGAACAACCATTTTTTGAAAATTGTTTTGATGAAAATATACACTACAAAATTGTAAAGCGTTACGTAAATCCAAAACTTCTAATGGTGCACTGTTTTCAATTCGTGCGTGATCGGCAACTTTGAAAAGTGGTGGATCCGTGGGATGTGGATGAAATCCACTCTTTCGACAGTTTGCAACGAATTGTTGGGTTGTGATTGAAGTAAAGAATTGTCTATGAACCCTTATCAAATAATGTTTTGGATCACTGTGAAATCCCATATTGTTCGTCCAGTGAATTGAAAAGGTTGAGAACGTGAATTGGGAGGATTTATTAGCAATTTTCCAGTGCTATGATTATTGAGGTTATTTTTTACAGAAAAAATCGATCTCAGCACAATGATCTATTCTCCAGAGGTTTTGGAATCAATCGATTCTACTAACATAATTATTCATGTTTGAACATCATTTTTTGTGATGGATTGATATTTGTTTAGTTGTTTTCTGGGTATTGTAACCTACCACAATCTGAAAAAATAACAATTATTATTCAAATCTATACAAGTGTAGAAGGGCAGATTTTCAATCTAACCCGAAAAGTTGCTGCATCTATTGAAAAACAGTTCTTTCTGGATAGAACAAGTCCAATCAGTCGGGGTAGATTAAAAATCTGCTCTTCTACACTTGTATAGATTCGAATATTAATACTTCTTTCAGATTGTGGTAGGTTACAATACCCAGAAAACTACGGAACAAATAATTATTCATATTATTCACAAGTACCATTGAGCTTATCATGAAAGCTCTCACACTTCTATATATTTTAGTTTCTTTATATCAATCCTGATATGATTTTGACACTTTTCTCAAATCTGTCAAATTTCTGTAGAGCTCAAATCTCACATTTCCGTTTTGAAATGAATATATAGTGTGTTTTTCATTCTTCCCCTTGTATGACATATTTCAAATTGCTTCCATTTCAGGTATTTGTACATTATATGAGAAAATGTACACTTTGAACGCAGGTTCTATTGGCACACTCCGAAATAAATCCAGATATATGTCTGAAATTAAAGTTTTGTGCTATTACGTGTGTTATTGTCACAAATCTGCATGTTGCCAAAGGCTGAAAATTACCAGCAGACCTCATGGTGTGTGGTCTATCCGTGGACTGCAGTTTCGCCCCATGGATTCAGTAGCACGGCAATGACCCCATTGGAACAAACTAATGCTAGAATGCATCATGACGAGTGCTGGAATTTGCCATTTGGCTCATACCTCTACGATCCAACGATGAGCGTGAGCTAATCGCCATATCTTGGTAGATTGACAAAGCAAAGAAAGTGCTGAAAGTGCCCGGCATAGACCTATAATATGCAAAAAATGCGAGATTCACGAGGAACGTTTGAAACCGAAGTTTACTGCCATTACTTATTACTGTCACTTTTGTTGACAACAAGCTCAGCAGACCCTCTCAGAATTTTCATTTGGGATCCTCTGGGCAGGAGGTTCCATTTGAAACCACAAATCTTTTATGCATGTCGCCAATGGCAGAAAATTGTTCAGTTCATACGAACACGATCTTGCAGTTTATAATTCGGACATGACCTCGACTCTCTCCAAACATCACCACGAAACCTGTCACAAAATTGAGTTTAATAACACAAAGACCATTTCCACAACAAAAATAATCCACTCCAGAATAATTCACGAAGCAATAGAAATCGAAAAACGCCCTGAATGCCCCAACAAACAAGACGACTCACAAAGACTCCCCAATTCCTGAAATCCGTTACTGTCTCATCGAACGACCTCCTGGTCCACAATACCATTTTACACGTCGTTTGACCCTTCTTCAGCTATGAATCCCATACCTCCATACATACAACATCAATATTCACTTTATAATGCTGAGAGTTGGGGATCAAGGAGACTTAGACCCCGGCGTCAAGTCACGCGAAAGTCTTGATGATGGCTCCAAAGTGGGAGACTCAATATAGTCAAAATAACGATTCCAGACGCGGTTCCACCGGAAGTTTATATATTTGGACCTATCAACAAGACTTTTGCGTGACATGACTCCGGGATATAAGTCTCCTTAATCTTCATCTTTCATCTCAACAACGTGAAGAATGTGGTTGTGTGAAAGACCACAGTCTCCACCCAGGGACAGAGAACCCAAAAAATCAATTTCATGACATATCCCGCCCCCAGAAAAATACTCAAACAATATCCAAATGGAAACTAGCAATACCGAGCAAATATTGTTCACTTTCTTGATGATATTCCATATTCAAATAAAAAAAATATATAACTACAAATGATTATCGATATTCTACCATAATATAATCTCAGACCAAACTGAAAATCGGTGTCTATTTTTTTCATCCTCTCATAATATTTCTGTGAATCAAACCCAACAAAGAATGTACGATATGCAGGAAATCATCATGATTTATGGTTAGTGTACAATTATTGAAGATATTAGATGTATTTCGATTTGTTGAATCATATGACATTTTAATGATTTCCTTTGTTGAGGTACGTTACAGCAACTTGCGTTACTATTAGGTAAAATAGTGGAGGATATTCTCGATGAGGTTGGTTCTTTATTTTTCGAGGAATTGTTAACATAATCTTTCGCTACTTAAGACAATTGCCAGCCACCATGCCTCTTCAAATCCAATAGATCCCCCCAGCATCGACTAAAAATAGTTGCCGAAGATCTGCAAAAAACAGTGTCCTGTTTAGCAATTAGGATTTTCTAGTTTGAGAAATTCTGCAATATTTATTGGTATACTGCCTTCTTTAATTATCCCAACGGGTTGTTTGGTGCCTTAACTTCAAACCGTGCATTTTGATTACGAAAACTGTGCGATTTTTTCACCGTGCGTGAAGAGCTATTTAGGGAGGATGCGTTTCTTGTGTTTTCGCCTATTTTCTTTAATAATAATACAATCACATTGTATTATTGGGGTAAGCTATTCATATAATGATGGAAAGAAAAAGTTAAAACTGAAAAAAATACTACTCATTCAGAATACGAACTGAAATTTGTTTCGAGAACTGGTCTCCTCGTAGTTTTAAAATCTTTTTATGAACACGCTTTTATTGAAACTTTACCTAGAGATCAATTACCCTATTACCAAACTGATATTTTTGCACTCGACGCGCGTTTCGCTAACAAGGATAGCATCTTCAGGAGAAGAAAATTGATACTGCAAAAATATCAGTTCGGTGTTAGGGTAATTAATCTCTAGAAAAACTTTTACACCAAAGGTTCCAATCTCATCGTTTATACGCTTTCATTAGCTTGGTATGAACACGGTTCTGACCAACTGTGAAACGTCGAAATCATTTGAATTTGTGTATATTGATCAAGGACCGATGACAATGAAATAATATGAAAAAACCATCGTCTCGACATCCTTACTAGCGACCTTGAATAGAACGAAACTTTTGGCGAAGGAGCCAGTTTGCATGTCTCGGTAAGACCGCACTCAATCAAAAATAAATATTGACAATCCACCGAAAGATTTGTGGTTTTCAATAGTATTATATGCTTCTATGAAATTTCTGCGACTTCAAGACGCTCTCCATGATGCACATTTTGGTGCTGATAGTGATGATAAAAATCTATAAATGCATGCTTTTATAAAAAATCTGAATGAAAAATGAGAAATAAATAATAAAATTTTTTTTTATATATTTGGGAATTGTGTAAATGAAAGAAATGCATCGCAATGTAAAAAAGCTTTTCAAGTAATCCATTGACACCACTCATTTTTTACATTACAATAACATTTTTATTCACACTATTCTCTATTCAATAATTGTTATTTATTACTTTTTATTTCATCTTTTCATAAAAGCGTGTTTATTAGTTTTCGAAACTCTTAGTTATTTGTCAATAAGAATTAATTGACCTCCCGTCAACTACCAATCATTGCGGGTGCGCTGCGTTGCACCCACATTTCGTAACACCCACAGTGCATAACACCCACATTTCGTAACACCCACACTCTCCGAACATACCCGAATGATGCACTGTTGCAAAATTTACCAGATATTCTGCAATTTTCTGTTAACCCAATCTAACTTAATCTAACTAACCTAACCTAGAAGAAGGATGAATTTGGCAACAGCACATCATTCGGGTATGTTCGGAGAGTGTGGGTGTTACGAAATGTGGGTGTTACACACTGTGGGTGTTACGCTCTGTGGGTGTTCCGAAATGTGGGTAGAACGAGATGATCCCATCATTGCAGTTCAGTTTTTTCGTTGTTTGAAAGGTATTACCATGGAACCATGGACATTATAACTAATGGACTGTCCCTGAGAGACAGAGAGAGGACTGTAGAGTGTCTAACCTCAAAGCGAATAAAGAGAGGTTAAGAAGGATAGTATGTCGAGTCCGGTATTATCATTCTGTCCTTCACAATATCACTTCAATGTGCATATCCTTTCCCAATCCTTTAGTTATAATGTTTATGATTTGAACCGATAAACTAAAAATAAGATAATTGACATAAAAAACGTATATGTCATACAACCCTTTATCATGATTCCCCAATTATATGGTATCATACACTCGAATCAGGAAGTTCTAACCACCCTCACATCCAATAGAACAGCATTGCTCCTCTGGGTGATTCGGAAGTTTCTCGAAAACTCATTAAAGAACACTACAACTACTCGTACATATATATTGGCTCTGAAACCAACTGGGACTTCACACAGTATTGGATGTACGGAACTCAGAGAGAGATGTGGCTTTTCGGTTATCGTTACATTCTCTGAGATTAATTCGAGAGTAGATCAACTAGATATAATTAGGTAGTGACATTTTCTGCAATACATACATTTCAAGCTACGAAGCATGGAGAGGAGCAAATAGAAAAACCAAGATAAAGAATAAATGGAATTGGAAATCTACTTACTAGCTATGCCAGGCACTCATAAATCAAGAAATATGAAGAAAGTTAGGCCGTGGCATAACCGCCTAGGTAGCCCGAACTCATTTAAGGATCATATCATGTACACAAGATGGTTCGATTGTTCACTGAGTATTCCACAGAACGAATCAATCCTGGATAATCAGATAACATTAAAGAAATATGTCGCTTCATGATTTAAGGGAAAATGCAGAAAAATCTTGTAGGAATATTCTATAATAATAATTTATAACATTCGAGAAATATTTAATCCTACTTGAGGAAGCTATCGTATAGCGAAACAACTGTCGCGGTTTCGTAAACTTATTGCAAGTGAGAATCATACAGGAAACACTGATTTTTTTTCAAACATGGATTTCCATCATTTCCATTCAAACGGATACTATGAATGAGTTAATAATAGGTCTGTTTTGGTCTGCTGTCCGAACTGTTTCAAATAGTCAGAGGATAGTCGTTCAGTTGATTAGTGAACATAGTCTCGCGTAAATTCTCTCTCTCCACAATCGAACTACTGATTTAAGACGACCCTCAACTGTGAATACTAAAAACCAGAACAAACCTAATAGTCGTTGATAATGCCTTTATAGGACGCAACTGCAATAGTTAGTTACAAGAATTAGGAGTATAAAAACTCATCAGGTTATTTTTTTAAATTTTCACATGGATAAATGTTTGGTGCTGGAGTAATTAATCTCTAGAAAAAGCTTTCTTTTACACCAAAAGTACCAATCTCATCGTTTGTTGCTCTTGGCCTTAGGGCCTAGACTCTGGGGAGATTATGAGTGAATAACTCTGGAATATTTCAAAATGCTTCGAAAGTTTACACATGTTAATATTCTGAAAGTTGGCCAGCGTTTCTACCATTCTATCATCAAAATATATATTGAAATTTCAGTATTATCATTAGAAATTTTCTACACAGACTCCTTTGCTAAGACGTTCGTTACCTACTGTCATTAAGCACATACTCACATCTTACTGAAAATATTTATGTAGTTACTTTTTCCACAGTATATGTTCACGTTTGAAATGACCTATTCCTCCTTAACATTGTCGACAGTGGTGGAATTGAATTTAATTAATAATGAACCACTGCTATTGAACCAACATCATGACGGAAAATGCACGAAATTTCCTCCTTATCTTATTTCACTTTTCAGCATTATATACTTTCCCAGTCACTTACTTACGAAATATTACATCATTCATTTTCTTTTCCTGGTAATTTTGAAAAAAAGAAATTACCAGAGAGATTCACAAAGTTGCGGCTAACTACAAAGCTGTCGAGATAGTATGGTGAAACAGTGTTGGTTATTCTCCATTATATTATTTCAAAATTATCTACCGCCTTCCATGACTTCCATTACATATACATCAAAGTGATAGATACAACGAAGCTTCGGATCTGCCCCGAACACTCAACAAATTATGTGAAGTTATCTTCTGCTCAATGATCTCGTATCAAACGGAATGAATCAGTGGATATCAGTTGAATGATACTAATATTTCGGAAAAAATAATCATGTAGTAATTTCACTGAATGCAATCACAATAGTCTCACAAGAATCTCCTAGTATCATTTTGTGAAAATAACTGAAAAATAATAATTATAATGAATGATAATAAAACATAGCAGGAATATAATATTTCAATGAAATCAAGTTCGGTCGAGTCATTCCATATAGTGCGATAAAGATGATAATGATAATATTCATTCACTTACATTAAAAAGACACCTGAATAGAAATGAGCGATAGCAATACAGATCTATCAAATTATTGCGTTTATATAACAGCAATTTAATCCCAAATATCAGTTTTTTATTTTGAAAGTGCTCACTTAACAAAATGCAAGTCGAGTGCGAGTGTTTTAAGTTTGATGTTTGAAAACCGAGCTTCGATGAATATTATCATTTCGAAAACCAGAAATACCAACAGAGTTACCTACGTTCATACTGGAAAAAACAGTGACAATTTTTTTTTAAGTATCAATTGCTGCGACTAGTTAATCCATTAAAATTCACCGGGTCAAAAAATCGTTCTTTTTCACCAATTTATTCATTTTCTTCCACTTCAGTAGTCTTGAAAAAACTATTCGAGCAACGCCTTATTGAAAGTAATTGAATGCATCACGGTGGCGTTCTACGGCGCAGTCTCTAATCTTTTTGACATTCTTGCTGCTGATTCAGTCCACGGTCGGGCAGATATTTTCTGGCTGGCTCGTTGCGATAGGCAATTCTTGATGGCCTAGATACTAGACTTCGTAAAGCGTGAAACTTTTCCTAGAGACCAATTACCCTAACGCCAAACTGATATTTTTGCTCTCGACGCGCGTTTCGCATCTTCAGGCGAAGGAAATTGATACATCAATTTTCTTCTCCTGAAGTTGCTAACCTTGTTAGCGAAACGCGCGTCGAGTGCAAAAATATCAGTTTGGTGTTAGGGTAATTGATCTCTAGGAAAAGTTTCAACTTTCACACCAAAGGTTCCAAACTCATCGTTTATTCGTAAAGCATATTTACATGGATTCAGGTAGTCTGGAGTGATAACTACTTTTTCTGGATTCGGAGAATTTTCATTAATATTGATTACAAAATAATTATTGATAACAAAAACGCCAACTTTTTGAAAATCAAGAAGAAATTCTACATATTCCAAATCAGACTTTTGACTGAATACAGAGAAGACTCACTCGAAAGAGGAAGCAGTACGCTGGAAATTGTTGTGGTGAAGTAGATCAGAAGCAGAGGATACACTTATTGAGTCAATACCGCTAAAAAAAAGGTCAAGCATTATACCACCACTATTTGGTATTTCATTGAATTGAAAAAGATTCAAATAAGAGAAACTTTCACAATGCCTTAGAGTTTTCAGGACAATTAACATTCTTCCAAGATGCCTCGGGTAAGCTATAGTCACCAAAAACAACAAATTTGTGATTTGGGTATATCAGAGATAGTCGTTCAACTTTCATACACTGATTTACATTGACTTATTCGCTTGAGCTTGGAGGTATACATACAAAACCAATAATGAAGTTTTTTTTTTTCATATTTTATCTCAACAAAGACTGTTTTCACAGCAGTAGTTTGGACCTCCAAGCGACGGGCGTCAAGGGTATCAATAATAGCAATTAGTACACCTCCACCTCTTGATTTGACAGTGGTAAAACTAAAACGATCCAACCGATACAAATTGAAGGCTGGTAAGTGTGTTTCTTGTGTAGACATGTCATCATCAAGCCATGATTCGGATATCATAAAAATATCATATGAAGTCTGAATAGTTAGATTGTGAACACCATGAAATATTGTCTCTATACCTCCAACATAATGATAGTAACAGCTCAAGACACTTTTCGATAACTCATTCAACTTGTATAAGGATTTAGCCATTTTCACAAGTTCTCTTCACTATCATAGGTATTCCTTGAACATACATAATTATTAGGTCTCTTTCACCAATGTTATTTTGGTGTTGAAGATCACTTCGCAATTCATTAAGAAATTTAATCGTTGAATAACCATGATATTGTATTCAAGTTGTTTGCGTTCAATGTATTCGACCATGAATGATTGAAATTAATCATCAATTCGAGGTGTAATTTTATTTCCTGTTGCGTTATTTTTCACGTGACTGTTACCTGGTTCCTCATTTTTCTTTCTTTATTTTGGACCTGAACTTCATGATCACTAACTCTCTTCACAATGGCAGGTAAGTTGATAATATTCTACCTTCATGTTGGGCAGAAAAATGGCATTATACTTGTTGCCATCGTGATAACAACAACTTTGGTGAATCAGTCGGAATAATTGAACATTAACTAAACCTCCAGAGCCCATCCAATCAAGCTGAACAGTGTTTCAGACACATTTCAGGATCCCCACTCGTCGACGCAGATGCTGATATTGGTTTCCTGAAATCGCATGATGGCTGTAAAAGAAGCGCAATGCAGACGGATATACTGACAATTCGGTAGCTTATAAGATATGTATTCATTGATACATTATCCCGATGGAAAAAGAAGATGAAAATCGAGAAGCAATCAAGATAAACCGAATGATATTAGTTCGAACTCATATTATTTATATTATTCTACCCCATTAAAATATGTCAGGAAAAAACTGATAGTGGTCATGAAATCAATGAATCAAAATAATAAAAGTTTTGAAAATCCAATAATGATAATCACACTTAATAATGAAATAAAAAACAACATACAAGGTGATTCTGAATTGATGATTTCAATTTCAGGTGAATTCATTCAATCAATGAGCGTGTGTCTTTTAGCGTTTCGAGAGAAATGTGGTGTCATAGTTTTAATGTGAAGTGTTTTTGGCAATAACTCAGAATTTGAAAGAAGTTTATTTTTTCAGCCCCAGTTTCAGCACTGATGTCTTTACTGATTCGGTGAAATTTGAATAAAGTTTGGATTCGTTTTTTGAGTGCAAGAAATAATAATGAGGAATCGACTTCATTCAACTGGAAAAATCTGAGCATTGGCAGAAAGGGTTTTTCAACCAAGGCAAGAAATCACTATTCACCCTTTTGTTTAGGAGTAAAACTAAGGATGATACAAAAACTCTTGACATCTTTAACAAGTACATATGATGTTAACATCAAACCTGTTTTCCGCTCACCTGAATTTCTTCTAGTGTATTTTTTCATATTATTTTTCCACCTCAGAATGTTCATCTCCAATACTAAAAAATGTTGTAAAATTGTTCGTTCCGTTAACCAGCTGACGAATGTCGACCCACAGAAGTAAAAACTTGTGACAGCAATGTATTAACGAGCCTTACCTTTCAACGTTTGATTACCCAGCACGGTGGCCTGGCGGGAATTTGAACCCCGGACTTCAGCTTGAAAGGCGGACGTGCTAACCACTACACCACCGAGTCCAGAACCTATGTCATTTCAATTATTTGCCATTTCACTGTTCATTTCATCTATTGCTTTTTTTGAGTTCATCAACCAAAATTGTTTTTACAGGTTCTGTACAAACCGAAACTGAATGGGATAATAATTGGACCTTATAAGATGTACGTTCACAGATCCTTGTGGGTGCTCTATTCCCCAGAAGAAAAAGGGAAGTTTGTATAGATTCTCCGGGAGATGTCAATTCGATACTTTTTTTTTTTCAGCCAATCTCAACCAGTACGGAGTGTGAAACTCCCTCAAAACTTCATAGCAATCGCCCATTCGCGTCATGTTTCAAATGAAGCTGTCTCTCAACGAAATTGTTTTTTCTCCTCGCCAGTAACCACCTTATTAAAACGACCGTAAACTTCGTGCCGTGCAACAAGCTATAACTTATTAGCCGATGCCATTTCCTGTCATCTTCTCTGCCCTCCTCGAAACGTATTGCTCTCCTGGGATAACAAGTTATTATCTTTTTGACCTCTATCATCTCCTTTAAAAACTTATGTAATCCAGGCTGCTGTCCGTATTGGGCTTGGAGATTGATAAACTGGATTTATTCTGGTGGTGGGAATTAAATGTTATAGCATTCGAATCAAAGGGAAAAATAGGTCGAGTTGTCGGAAGCAGTTATTAATCCGGTTCACTTTTTCCCATTCGTGATAGATCTACGAGGAATGTTTTCGAATATTTTTCTCCAGATTTTGAAAAAGCATAAAATAACTCATCTCGATTACGAGAAAAATGATTTATATAAGGTATAGTAAAAGAATATTTTTTTGCTTTGGAACAATATTCTCCACTAATCTCTAGGACTATATGTCGATAATATTAATAATTGAAAAAATATCAGGTCATTACTGGATTCGCTCGAATCGATTCTAGATTTCCTCGCCCAGCAGATCATCCAAAAATATCCTCCGAATCATTTTTCGATTCGAAAGCTAAAGCCTCACACTAACAAAATTCACTTACCTGAGCAAGAAATCCCAAATAGACCGGGCGGAAGAGACAGATTTTCGGACCAATTTTTTACAGTCTGCCTTTGGTATAGGAAAAACTTGAATCTGAAACAAATCATGATCTGCAAAAAAAATTACGCGCTGCGTGGTACTTCATAGCTAACCCAGATTTTGTTCTTGGTGGAACACACTGTATACTTCCAAAGAGTATGACTCATAAATTTTCGTTATTCCCACGATAAGACTAATACCAGTTTTTCGCAATTATTCGGCGCATTTGTATACCCATCTGCATCTTTATTTACTTCTATTTCCCAAGGCAGACTGTAAAAAATTGGTCCACAAAATCTGTCTAAAACTTTTTTTCACAAATATGTTTATTTCTATATGGTGTATGAAGTTTTTCAAAGTCTCTTGGTAATATCAATATAACTAGAAGTCTTGTATTTTTTACGTCGATTTGGAAAAGAGGAGGTAAAAAAGATCCTTAGAACGGTTCGAGTATTCAACTTCAGACAATTCAGACAGTTCAGACAATACTTCTCAGTTTCTGAAAGAGGTTTTCCTGTTGAGAATTTGCTTCACATGAACTGTGTCATGAAAGTACAATTCTTATAGGAGAATCACAATGTTAAATATTCGTTTTTCTCCTGTAGGTTCGAAACTCGTGAATATATCGAACAGGCCCCTTATCGGTTATAATTGCACAAGTGCATAAAAATTACCGATAATTTTGCAAGAAAGCGTGTTATCTAAAAATTGCAAGAGTTCATTTTCATATTTTGGCGAAAGTTACGAAATATGAAAATAACCGAATGTAATTTGTGTAAGATATCACGCTTGAATGCAAAATTATCTGGTCTTTTTTATGCACGAATGTAATTCATTGGAATATTTCACGAATAAAGAAATTCTATACTTTCCTCTATAGATTGTATTGAGTACTCACCTAAACGCGAAATGTTTTTTTATTTTTGAAGTCTATCTGTCATTTATTTGTGTTGTTCACTGGCGTCTAGCGATACGGTTTCGAATGTGTTGTTATGGTGACTCGATACAATGCATTTACCGCTGTAAGTTTTCGTTACAATGCATTTACCGTTGTAAGTTTTCGATAATTGCATTGCTTTTATGGGACATTTTATATATGAGGGAAATATTTTCCCAAATGAAGTGATTATTGAGTACTTTCATTGCTCTCGTTTCGTGAACTACACATGAAGCGGCAACGTATCATCAAAACAACGAATTAATTATGAAAAAATTCGTGTTCCATGGCAATGATTTCACAATTTGTTTTCGAATACAGATGCTTGTTCTTTGAAAAGTCAGCAAACAGCACTTTCTCTAGTCCTTGTAGTTTTCACGTCACATCGCATCATCAGTCATCAAGATGATTCTCGGTGATTCTCAACTCCTTGAGGCCTCTTTATATCCAGCCAATGGCTAATCAGGTCTATCGGCAACGGAAATATGATGGTGGAATTTTTCTCAGCTGATATGTTGTTCAGAGTTTGTAGGTATCTCAACTTGAAACAAAAAAAAAGACATTGCAAGTTTGCAAAAAATACACAATGGTTGGAAAATATAATTCATATTCTGAACTAAACTTTTTGTTACTCATGTTGTTGTATCTATGTAAACAAAGGTTTTATCTAAATACAAAGTTATGACTTCCTATTCAACTTTTTATTTCAAGAAAGAAATTTCAACTACCTCTGTGTGACAATTTTTTCAGTATTCTGAATCAATGCATATTCAAAGTCCCAAGTCGAAGGCCATTTTTTGTGAAAATTTACTAAGTTTGTTTTCCTTCGAGTAACCGTATTTTCAATTCATTTTTATTTTGATGACCCCACTTTTTTTAGCGTTATGTTTGACTTATGAAAATGAAAATTGCCGAATCTGGGCTAGTCTGCTGTACATCACTGCTGAGAAATATATACACAGGATATTCACTTGTTCACCAAAAAGGAAATTTGATCGTTTCCCGAAACTGGTCAGCGACCCTTCCTGGCTGGCGTGTTTAGTAATGAAAATCTTCTGCACTGCAGTGAATCTGATTTATACATGGTGTTGATAAGGTATGTACTATGAATTCAACAGACGATTCTTTAGATAGTTTCAAGACGAAATGTTTGTATAAGCATGTGTCCGCAAATCCTTCGTTCTCAAGATACAGGGTGTTTAAATTTAAAAAAAGTTATTCGTAAATATCTTAAATATCCTTTATCTAATTTTGTTGTTATTTGGCATTGGTATTTATAACATCAAGGAGCTAATTTAGCCCGAACGAGATTCAATTAAGTCCAGTGGCATTTTGAGCGAAATTTAACGAATATTTTTTATTTATTTATTTATTTATTTATTTATTATCAGCTTCAGGATACAAACAGACTGCAGTCCACAACAGTATCCACTAAGTACATAAAAGTTTACATCGATATTGTATAAAAAGTCTGAGTAACATATATATACAATACAAATACAATGAATACAAAGAAGGGAGGTCATCAATTAAAAGATATGTTTCTTATTTGTTTCCGGAAATTCAAAAATTTACAGGAGAACAGATCAATGTCAGAACAAAATGAGTTATAACACTGACACATCCTAGAGATTGGAGAATTCTGGCACATATTAGTTCTATGGTAACAGATATAAAACAATTGTCTACTTCTAGTAGGCCTCGCGGGAACGAAAAACGGGATTGAGGACAGAAGATCTGAGCAGTCAATCAAACCATCAACAATTTTATATAATATATGTAGATCATTATGCTTTCTTCTGTTTTCAAGGGTAAGAAAATTGTATGGTTCAAGTAAACTACTAGTGTCAGAAAGTTGGTAATTTCCCGTCACTTTGAAATTTAGGTATCTAACAAATTTGTTTTGAATTCTTTCAAGTCTAGTTATATGGAGGCAATACCTTGGCGACCAAATGGTTGACCCGAAGTTCAGTCTACTATAAATAAGGGCAAAGTATATTTATTTGAGAGCTTTCACAGATCTAAAGTCTCGGCATATACGAAAAATATATCCCATTAACTTGTTACATTTTCCGGCTATATAGTCAATGTGTAGGTTGAACGACATTTTAGAATCAAAAATTATACCTAGATCTTTAACATTACTTTTCTTAGTGATAAGTTCATTGTTGATGTAGTAATCGGTTCTGATACCCTGTATATTTTTGGTGAATGAAATTGCTGAACAATTTTTTATTGTTGAACAAACGGTTCGTTTCACAATAAGCCGACAGGTTATTCAAATCTTGCTGGATCCTCTCGCCATCTTCAGGTTTTTCAATCACAAAAAATAGTTTTAAGTCATCAGCATAGAGCAAAAATTTACAGTGACTGAAACACTGGTTTATGTCGTTGATGTAAATCGAGAACAATAATGGTCCCAAATGGGACCCTTGAGGAATGCCAGATGTTACATAAGATGGTGACGATTCCCACCCGAGAATCGAGACTACTTGTGACCTATTGCTATCATAAGATGCTATCCACCTCATCAGATTGCCGTGCACCCCGATTTCAGCTAGTTTCATCATTAGAATATTGTGGTTAATTTTATCAAAAGCTTTGCTGAAATCGGTGTACACGGAATCCACCTGTAGGCGCGAGTCCATGCAGTAAGAAATGAACTCAGTATAACACAACAAATTACTTTCAATTGAACGTCCCGAAAAAAATCCATGCTGTTCTTGCAGAAAAGAGACCTTACACCCTCAAACAAGACATCGTAAACTATGGATTCAAACACCTTGCTGAAAATGCAAAGCTTACTGATACCACGGTAATTCTCAACATCATTTTTATTGCCGGAATTTTTAAATATAGGGATCAGATGACATTTCTTCCATATAGTAGGCAGTTCACTAGTCTGAAGTGACAAATTGTACAGGATGAACAGCGGCATTGATAGAGATTTAGCGCAGTGTTTTATGAAATACGATGGTACGCCATCGGGACCAGCTCCTTTATTTTCATCCAAGGATGAAAGTTCATTCTCAATCTCTTCAACAGTGATTTGTTTGACGTCTATAGTTTGATGGTTAATATTGCGCGGGCTATATATTGCAAAAGTATGTTTGTGAGGTTCGTACACTGAGCGAAAGTAGGAAGAAAATAATTCACATATATCTTTGGGACCTGTAATAATATTACCGTTATCAATCATCTGCCCTGGAATATTATTGTTTCTTTTATTCGCAGAGGCGAAATGCCAGAATTTTTTTATGTTATCGTGGACACTTATCTCAATAGAACCAACGTAGTTTTTGTAATCATTTTGGATAGAGTATTTACTTCTTTTTCTCAGGTCCGTGAACATGTTATAATCATGAGGATTATGATATGTTTTCCACTTTTTGTGAAATTTATTTTTTTCTTTGATAAGGTTGATGGTAGTCATAGAGTAA
>JAVJAQ010001208.1:0-236198 GCA_032362365.1 Zygogramma bicolorata | reverse complement strand
AATATATATATATATATATATATATATATATATATATATATATATATATATATATATATATATGTTGTTGTTGAGTTCGGGTTGAACCGCGTCTGGAGTTTTGTTCTCGACGTTTCGGCTCCGATTTTGGAGCCATTTTCAAGAGGTGAATGTGACTTCACGCTGAGGTCTCAATCTGCCTACTCCTCAGGTGTTGTCACAAGGGGCAAGGGTTTGTGACTTGACGCCGGGGCCTCAATCTGCCTACTCCCCAGGTCTCGTCACGAGTTCTTTCTAAGGTCTCAATCTGCCTACTCCTTAGATCGAACTGAGGTATCGAGGGATGTTGGGTAGGATTTATAGCAGCGGGTGCTACTAAAGGACCGTCGGATGTCTTGGTGGGGACTGGGCATCTGGAAATTAGGGGTTTCCATGCAGTTGGAAGTCTCTGGCCGTCGTCACGTTTATTTAAGCAGGAAGGTCGCTTCTCGATTTCGATGGCCTCGCGAATTATACGAGCTTGTAGTGTTTTTGCTGTGGCGATGGTCTTAGTGTTCGCAAAGTCTATATTGTGTCCTGTCTCTTGATGATGTTTGGACAGAGCTGAAGATGGGTCTGATTTTCGGACAGCAAGTTGATGTTCGTATACTCTACTTGTCACACGTCTGTTGGTCTGGCCTACATATGTTCTATGGCAATCAGAACATGGTATTTCATATATACCCTGTGATTCGTTGACAATTTTGTCCTTGGGGGAGCGGAGGAATGTGGAGATTTTGTTGCTGGCTGTAAATATCGTTTTTATGTCCTGTTTTTTGAGAATTCGACTAATTTTGTCAGTAACACCTTTAATGTAGGGAAGAAAAGCTTTGTGGGGAACGTTGTTGTCTGTTGGGTCTCTGGGGATGGAATGAGAAGTTTGATGGCGGCGGATGGATCTGTCAATTTGATGGTCTGTGAATCCATTTTGAAGAAGGGCTGATTTGAGTTGGGCTAGTTCCTGTGGTTTGTTATGGAGGTCTGTGAGGTTGATGGATCTGTGGATGAGGGAATTCACAACGGAATTGGTTTGTGCTGGATGATGGTGGGAGTTTGCGTTAAGGTATCGGTTTGTGTGTGTTGGTTTCCTGTAGACCGTGTGGGTGAAGGAGTCATTGGTTTTTGTGATGAGGACATCTAAGAATGGAAGGGAGTTATTGCTTTCGATTTCCATTGTAAACTTTATATTTGGGTGGAGGTCGTTAAGGTGATCAAGGAAATTATGGAGAGTTTCGGAGCCGTGAGGCCATATGACGAAAACGTCATCTACGTATCTGAACCAGCAAGAGGGTTTGTGGTCGAACGTTTCAATGGCTTTAGTTTCGAAGTCTTCCATGAAAAGGTTTGCAAGGACTGGTGAGAGGGGAGAACCCATGGGGGCGCCTTTCACTTGTTTGTAAAAGGTACCTTGGAATAGGAAGTATGTACTGGACATACAGTGACTGATGAGGTTGAGGGTGCCTTTGGAAATTTGGTGTTTGGTTTCGAGAATGTTCAATGTATCTGATAAAGGGATATTTGTGAATAAGGACACTACGTCGAAACTCACAAGGATGTCGGTCTGTTGGATATTGAGGTTTTTGAGGATTTCAATGAAGTGGAAAGAATTTCGTACATATGACGAGGACTGTTCTGCAAGGGGTTGGAGAGTATTTGCAAGGTGTTTAGCAAGATTTTGTGTTGGAGAACCGAAAGCACTGACAATGGGGCGAAGAGGAACGTTGGGTTTGTGTATTTTTGGGAGACCATATATGCGAGGTGTGCGTGAGGATTTTTCCCGGGGGATGAGAGCTTTCTTGGTTTCGGTAGGGATATTGGAGTTGTTGATGAGGGTCCTGGTTTTCTTCTCAAGATAGGTCGTTGGGTCTCTGTCGGTGGGTTGATATTCAGGTGAATCGAGTAGTTTACTCATTTTATCAACATAGTCAGACGTGTTGAGGATAACTGTGGCGTTGCCCTTGTCTGCTGGGAGGATGATCAGGTCTGGGTTGTTGTGGAGACTTTTCAGAGAATGTCTCTCTGCCGGTGTGATATTGGATTTGGGAAGTTTTGCCCTCCTGAGGGTGGTGGCGATGTCTTGTCGGGTTTCTTCGGCTATCATTTCAGGAAGGTGAGTGATAGCAGATTCGATTTGGGTGATGAGTGATTCGGTTGGAATTGAGGTGGGAGTGATAGAGAAATTGAAACCTTTGGATAAAATGTTGTGTGCATTTTCGTCCAGAGGGGTGTCGGAGAGATTGTGAACTAGGACTGGGGGATTGGATGTTGATGGGTTCGGATATATATATATATATATATATATATATATATATATATATATATATATATATATATATATATATATATTGCACTGGTTCAAGAGGAAATTCAAGAAAGCTGCTGTCTACATTCTCAACAACGTTGAGTTTTCAGTCACCCCTGTGTTGAGATCCGGAATGTACGGAGGTCGCTTATCCAAGGCATGGACCGACTTCGGCTCGATGAGGGAGAATCTAGCGCCAGAAAAAAACCGATAAAGTGCACTTTCAGTGGCACCCGTGCTCCTCATGGTCAGTACCGTCCCTTTCCCCAATATAGGGAAATCGGTCTTTATAACCGACCATACCACGAAATATTGTCAGTCATCACCCGAAGTCCAATGCGGATACTAACAAATGATACGTCATGAGTACACTCAACTTTGAACTTGGTTTCAATATTTATTCATAATGTTTCATTCATTTCTTTAGTCAAATTCTTTGACTAATATTTCACATGCGATATTTGAATTTTCTTGTCACAATATTATTCCATTCATTTTTCATTTTCATTTGTTTCCATTTATATTTCTTATTCGATATCTCAATTTTTTGTTACAAAATTATTTTCTTTGATCAATCGAATCGTAAATTTTACTCTTGACAAAAAAATCCCTTTCATCCTTTTGTTTGGATTTGATAACCTATTTGATTTGTATTTTTATCCATTCGTTCTTAGCAACAGGTTTCGAGAAGTTGACAATATAGACAATGGAAGTTCGAATCATTACCATTCTGTATATATTATATTCTTTGTTTGTTCGGTATGTTGAAAAACATATATGGGTGAAAATTCAAAACTCCTGGAAGTGCCCAACAGTGAACATAAGATGTACATCAAAAGCAGACAGACTGGTAGTTGTATTCATCAGATCATATTCTTACTGCTGAAGGGGATCACAGAGTAAAATGATATGATACTCAAATGATGGCAAGGGATAGGAATGACAGAAATCGAAAATTGAAGAAATATGCTTTTATCGTGCTATCTGGGGCACGGCCCACCTCTTCAGGTTGATTGACAGTCATTTGATATCTGAAGTTAAGCGGCGCCGAGCGCGTTTAATACTTGGATGGTTGACCTGAAGCAGGACAAGACCGTGTTGAAAGCCCATACAACTGCAGCAAAATAGCATATCATAGCTCGCAGGCAATATATCAATGAGCACATGACATATTGAGGATATGCCGTCCTTCGGAGGGGACATAAAGCCGACGGTCCCGAGTCCATGGATGTTGGGCTCGTAAAAGATCCCTACTTCTGGTTGGAATACTAGAGGGTTCGGAAGAAATTTCCGGTTGGGGGAAGAGTGCTCACCGGCCCCGGTGATTGGCCTTGGTAGCGCAAATAGGCCGACGTTAAATAAAAGATTTAAAACAAAAGCATGCTATCTGAAGATAGCTGCATTCCATCGAGGTTCATCTTTGACATATTTTCGAAAGCCAACATAGAAGTATGGTATTTGTCGATGAGTTTTGAAAATGAAAACTGAAAAAAGTTTTCTTCAAGGAAGATGCACGGTATATGAATCTTCCTATGTGGTATAAGGAATGAGTTATGTCTCTCTTCTTTTACAAATCGGGTAATATAAAGTAATCCTCAACGAAGGTTCAAGGTTTATCAAACGCATGAAATTCATTTTGTTGATATGAATCGATACCCTGTGTTTGTGAACACTAGCTGGTCTGAACCGAATCAGGCACGTCCATATTACTTTTTGACTCTTGATGTCACTATAAACTGTTTGTGATTTGTTTGGTATCACAGGTTGTCTGATTGGATTAAGATTTGCTCTTGTAGCATTTTGAATCTCACGGAAATTAACACCACCTCTGGAATTCAGAATGACTTATTCAGTATATCCATCAAAATTTGAATGCGAAAATTCATTTTCACCCTGCTTTGACAAAAACATACTGGGATTTGTTTTGGGGGCATACGAGACTGTGATCATGGAAAACTTCAACTTTGCTTCCATGATATGTATGCGAACAAAATCAACTCCTCATTTTTCATCAACCACAAAGCAACATTTCTATACAAATTTTACCTTTTCATTTCATTCAGGTATTTTCAATTGACTCATCATGGCCCATAATGTTATCAAAAAAGATTCCTCTACTAGATTGAAACATTCAATGTTGAATTCCATCGTGACAGGAAGTTTCATTTCATCCTCAAAATGAATATGAAAAGATTCAATTGTAGCGTAATACGGAAGTTCCAGATTCCCCGAGAAAAGTCAGTAAAGTTCTGGGAAATGTATAATTATTTATCATTCTTCCAGTCTGTCATTGAAATTCCTTCTAGACTTTCGCAAAAATTCACTCAAAGCCAAGAAACTCAATAAAGTTACATTCAAACGAGTCGTTCGGCCTCACAAAGGCATATTAAATCAATTCAAACTAAATTCCAGTGGCTCTGCAAACAGAACAATCAAGTTACACCCAGACGAAATATTAAAAGTTGCCATTACCGCTTCCGAGATGGCAAAAATGGTGAAGCTTATTTTAAGATTGAAAGCTTTCGAATGTAATCGCATCTTTTCGCATCCACTCCCCATTCAACTTGCTCCGATAAAGTACCAACCCCTTACTTGGTATCCAAGTACAAAATTATATGAAAGGAATTTCATGTCGTATTATAGCAGGAATGATATTTCCCGCTATTCAAGGGCTGAATGAAACGGGAGTCAGGAAAATACACAGACGATGCGTTTCCGCATGTCTACCTAATGTAGAATTTTCCTTCAACAATGACATTCAGATTTCAGATGTGGAAGCTCTCAGCGCGGTAGGGAAAGAAATTATATCAGAGCTGGTATTCGGAGTTGAATGAGATGATTAGAGAAAGAGTTGGAAGAACTCTTTTTTTCCAAGAGTTCAGGAACTCGACCTCGAATATGAAGCTTATTAAGATTTGGTCTGGCGGAAAATTGTGAATGCTTACTGAAGGATTTACGAACTCGTCATATTACTAGAATTCTCCCCACCACGCATGGAACTCTTCCGATAACTCGAGGAAATGGGAAGAAAAAAATCATTTGGAACTTCTTATAGTTATAATAATGACAACAGTGATAATGATGAAAATACCTCCTATTTCCTTCGAAAATTAGATAATTGTTTAGGGCACGTCACTCAGAAAAAATTCAAACAACATATATTGACAAATTGTATTCACAACCATTCGATTACCTATGTTCTTGTTTCTTTGTTTCAGTTAGTCACTGACAAGAATATAATAATAGGGGAGCCCAAGCGGGAATTTCGGGATTCACTAAAGCGCGGCAGATTTATATACCTTGTACCCTGGTTGAGTACTTCCACCATACATGAGCCCTATATATATATATATATATATATATATGGCCGCCTTTCAAGGATGAAGGATCAGATTAGTAAAAGAAAGAAAAGATCATCTGAAATTCTCGAGCGCGTCAGATTAAGGTAGGGTGAGTTAGTTACAACCTGAAACGTGTATATTCCACTAATCTGACAATTCGAGAGTGACCTAAAGGAAGAAGGAGGGCTACAAAGTTTAAAAAAAAACGTCATCTCGACATTCTCTAGCGTGGCTAATTTTATTTTCATTTAGAAGGGAATGATTCAAGAGTTGCAAAAAAATATAATCTGACGATTTCTACAAGCCGAAATAATTAAAATTCATCGATAAAGTTTAATGCGTGCAGCTACGTGATGCCTATACTCCCCTCACCACGTTTCTATTTCTCTGTCCCTCTTTCTCTATCTATTGCTCTCTCACTCCGTCCTCACTCTGGTTCCTGTTGCCATGATGCCATGACAGTTGATCACACATACTCGTTGGTGGCATGATATTGTTTACAACGAATATCCAACGTTTTCAAATTTCGAGAATTTAATAGCTCATAAGTATTCTCTTATAAACACAAGTATCCTACTAAAAAAACATACATTTTTTTTATTTGAATGCTTTTTCCTGAGATTTTCAATTACTTAAGTTCAATGATAAACAACAAAATTCAAATTGGCAGAATAGGCGAATCCCTCCAGATAATCGTCAGATTATGAGACTGCAACGTCTAGAGCGTAAAGATGAACCATATATATCATAATCTGACGCGCTTGAGTATTTCAAAATGACGATTTTTTTTTTCACATTCTAATAACGACCGCGAGTCTGCGTCACATTTAAACCGTCAGATTATTATATAAGAGCATTTTTTTAGGTTCACTTAACATCCCCTTAGAAAATCTGACGCGCTCGAGATTTTTTTTTTTTTATTTTCAACCCTTGAGTACTACCACCCCCACCATGGAAACAGTGAGATTAACATACGTAAATTTTTAAAAATATGTAGGACATAGATGATATCAATATCTGACGCGCTCGAGTATGTCTATGCAACATATTTTTTTTACATTTTTAAAAGTCTATAGCCGCTCCCCCCACCGATGATAAGGTATACATTATGTAACATTTTTTCTTTTTATCATCTAAGCTTCGCAACCCAATAGGTCTCTATGAAGCTCGAGTAAATCCCGACTTAGCATCGTGGGCTACTATAAGGAAGGAAACAATTTTTCCGCCTCCCTCTATCCAAAGTACACCTTTCCTGTCCTCATCATAGGGAGAAAAGGCGTATTTTTCAAAGGAGAAAAGTAAAGGTGACGTCATGGTAGGTACGTCATCCCAGAAATAACTGCAATGTACTGCAATGATGACCTAAACAATATTCTATTATATGAGTTTAAATTTTACCGTTTATTTACCAGTATTCTGCAAAATTGTGAGAAATCAGTAAAGACGGTAAAATAATTTCAAGAAGTAAATATATTAAGAGAATAAACTTTGAGTGACAAATATTCTACAGCAATACTTCATGTTCATTATTCCGCAGAAGTTGCCTGTAAGTCACGGTAGCGCAACGAGTTGGTACACGGCTCGTTGGTATTAGTTCGAATACCGGTGTCGGCAGCCCTTAATTTTCTTCATTATTCTTTGTCGTGTTTTTTTCATTTTCGTAATCTCAGAATCATCCTATACTCTACCCACTTCTTTGTTTCAGTTCTTTGATGAATTTTGTTTGTTAGTCTCATACATAAATTATTTAAAAATAACTTGTTATTCGAGGAAGGAGGAAAAATAATAATATGTATAAGATGGGGATAAAGTGCCTCTTCCTCCATTGAATGATTACTAGTCCATTACATCCTTGGGGGAAAAAGTAGCTCTTTCCTCCCTTGTTATATAAATAGCCATTCCCGGTCTCTTTAGAAACCTCAAACCTGTTTCATTCGATTCGTCATTCAGACTCATCGGATGTTCATATCCCCGCTAACGTGAACACACACAAAAAGTTTCACAAACCAAGCTAAACCACCCACACGATATTATAGTTACTAAACTATCTCAGTACGTAACGTACAAAAAAGATATTCACTGTCTCCATCGAAACTCCAGTTCTCTCCAATACTAACTCGATCTCCGAAATCAGATATTACTGCTGATGAGTTAATGCATCAGCCATTTTCCTGAGTAACAGCATCAGTTGCACTGTCACTCAGTCAGGGCCATTCAATTTCGATTGTTCGAAATGCAGTGAAAAATCTAAATCAGACTGTTTTTAAATGCACATTATAATATTTTTAACTTTTGCGTAAGTGTATAACCTTTACCAATAAAAAAAACTATTGGAAACGTCATGAAGTTCGTCTATTTGCAACGCCTACTTTCAACACGAAATGTATTGAAATTATTCAGAATAATATTTTTTTTTATTCATTTCATAGAATTATTTCGAATCATTGTGAATAAGATACTACAGAAACCTTGTCAAAATAAATTTTATTTCTTGAAAACTAGTTCATCTTGGTTTGTAACCTATATTTCTCTGATAAGTTTGGTGTTTTTTTTCTTCTATAGATTTTGCCAAGGTTGGGATCATCAAAGTCGAAGAAAAACCATTGTTTTGCCAACGTTTCGAATTTTATTGAATTCATCATCAGGGCTCTGTGAAAATGTATTTATCCCGAGAGAAAAATATAGCTTACAAACCAAGATAAACTATTTTTCCAGTAAGAAATTTAATATTTTGACAAGGTTTCTAGATTATCTCATTCAAAATGATTCGAGATGATTCCATGGAATGCAGAAGAAACGATTATATATGAAATTTACTTCACATTATGTGCTTCAAGAAGGCATTAGAAATAGACAAACTTCTTGAATTTCCCAACAAATGTCGTTGTTGGTAAATTCCAATATAACTATTGTAGGTACATGCATGTACAATGTACATATTGGTTTGTGAATGAATACGTTTGACATGCCAATTATATTGCACAAATTTCAGTTGGGTCACGAGGTTTGCAGTATATAGGCAATATTTGGGACATTTCCTGCCACCATAAAAATTGATTGATGCTGAATGCTGATGACCACCAATGCGACATATTGTGTACAAAGGAAAATGGTTAACGAAAAGGTCACGTTTTATTTGTGAAAACTCAACAGTTTTTGTTGAAGAGGATTGAGGTTATAGTGGAGAAAGTATGTGGGAACTGAAAAATCCTACCTTGTTTTGTATCACTGCCTTAGTGTGTACTCGTTTGTGGGTATATGCGAGTACTCGGTACCGTAAATATTTATTTGTAGATTGACGTTTTGAATAAAAAACGACTGGGTTGGAAAGATTCAGAGGAAGTCGTGAATAGTTATTTGTATACTGTATTGTTTTCGGCAGTTACTCTGGACAACTGTCGTAAAAAAATTGCCGGCTGTCACCCTGGGTAAAAGCCGCAAAATATTATTTTTCGGCCTCTGTAGAGGCTGCGGAGTACTTGTTTCGAAAAGTTATTTCTCACCTTGCCTTCTTCTGAGTGAACAATTAGCTACTTTCAAACCTGAAATTGCGTAACAAACAGACACATTTCCGAATGATAGTAGATTTATATGCGATGCCTATAGCCTTCAAATTTCCAAAAAAAATTACATTCTCCTCAGTTCATACTATGTTTTTTCGTCAACATGAACCCAAAAAAAATGCGAAATATCGACGGTGGTATCTATTCTTCTCTGAAAACTCGAACTCCTGTATCATAACCAATACAGCAATAATTTATTATCCAACTGGAAAGCGGAGCATCTCAGTCGCATTACTCCGGTAATGGGATACTTTTGAGCAGATTGAATTACGAAATCAATAATGAGATGTTCGTCCCACTTTCCAGCTGGTGGTGGTTATATTGAATTGGCTTCTGAAAGATTGAATATTAAAACGTCTTCCATCTCGAATTACAAGTTATAGAAGTTCGAAAGAAAGGGTTAGGTTCGAAGGTAGGTATTTCTAAAATAGCCCGAATATAACTATGATTAAATGAGGCCCCCTCTGATGAAAATGTTCTAGACGGTGTGTTAAACTTGACTTATGCAATGTAAATGAACAAAGAGAAGGGCATGATAGATATTTGTATCGCAGAGGGGTTTGAAAATGGTTTATCTATCATTTCGAAGAGAAAAAGTTTTACCTGAAAATTCCTGAATAATGTTCATTTTGTTGATTCTTCAGGATATGAAAGTTTCAACCTCCCCAGTGATATGGATAGTGATCAAAGGATCAGTGGAATAGTGGTTTGTACAACAAGATTGTATATGGTGGCCATATCGTACGAGGAAGAACTCCAAGAACGATGCCGTAGGCGAATGTTCAAAGCTTCGAGGGTGATATGTGGCCAATATCCATTTGAGTTATATAATTGATTTTTTCTTCTGCCCGGTGAATTTTTCAGTACTCTCTTTCAGGTATCATTTTGATAATCAATTTTAGATATACTGTATTTTTTCGTTATTATTGAAAAACTCAAAAGAAAAAACTTATTGAATTCAATATTGAACGATATAAATTGAATAAGTAATGTCAATTGAAAGATATTACGAAAAAAATTGGTTTTGGTGGGACACGAACCAACATCTATATAGTGGACTGTCACAGAGGCCGTACGCCTTAACTAACTAGCCTATTTGAACTGTACGATTTCCGTTGATAATTATTGATGAGAATGTCCTTCGATAACACAAGAAAAACATCAATTGTGACAATTCAAACTTGACTCAATAAACTAGAGAATATTTCAGATATAAGTACATTTTTTATTTTGGCATGAATGAAACAGCTTGGATTTCGTGTTTGTAGACATATTAGAATTGTGACGTTTCAGCAAGGTCGTCCCTGGTAACCAAGTATTTTGTTCTCTGTGATTGGTGGAATTTATATCCAACCTTGTTTGGATATGAACTGATGACGATTCAGTTAAATAGAATCGTCTACTTATTCGTTCAGTAAACTATAAAGAAATGAGCATATTGACGTGAGGGAGTAGAAATAGTTATTTATGTATCAAGGGAATTAGGAGGGCCTTAATTACCGATGGCAAAGTTTGCGTCCTGAGGGCCTCTGGTCCAAGGGACAGCAATTGCCTGAGGTTATTAAGGCTCATTAATTCCCGTGGTACATAGATAATTTTATTTCTGACCGATTTCAATAAAATTTTGTTCATTTTTGAAACGGAAAAATGTACCAATTCATTACCTTCCCGGTATATTTGAATCAGGTACCGTTGATTATAGTAGAGTTTTCTTGTTGCTAGGTTGTTGCTATGTTACTTGTTTATAAACAGAACTTTGTTATCAAGCTGTGTTTGCGGTAAAACGTGTTTTCTACCCCAAATATAATGGAGGATATTTCGAAAAAAGCTGAACAAGCAAGAGAATCATTAATTATATCGAAAAGTGAAGCCGTATACCAAAAAGAATACAAGATATATCTGGACTGGCTGACACGGAAAAATGTTACTACTCACTATATATATATATATATATACATATAAGCTTATAATATCCCGGTCAGAAATAAAAGATATTTTATAGTCTTGGGTAGTTACCCTTTCAGCCAATCAGGACTCAATTCTATCACTATGAAATTTAAAAGATGAATATTTCGAAAAATTTCCGAATGAGAAACCGAACCACCGTACAACCTGCATTACTTTTTTTGTGAACAATTGATACGTAGGAAGTTGGTTGTCGCCTGCATAACTGATAGTGGCCCAACTTTTCTGATGTTCTATCAGTGTAAGAGCCAGTGGACGGCAGACATGACATACTTCAGAGAACTCCTAATTTCGTCCAATGACCCTTTCATGCTCACTGATCATGAAATTGGCACTAACTGATCCCGACTCCGCTAGGTTGAGTGGTACGTGGGAGGAAAAGCTACAAAAATTAACGGATTTCAAAAATGATTCAGTAAAGCTGCAGCTTGTATATCTTGTTGCAAGCAGCTATGGCAGTTGCAACATAACGGCGAGCACTGTTCAGAATTGAAAAAAAAAAATTCAAAAAAAATTATGTTATTTGTAGTTCTAATATCAGCGTATATATTGAAAGGCAGGCGTTTTCGAGTAACACTGGTATTATGTCCATTGAATCTGCTTGTTATTGAGTTTATCAACGTATGGATTCAACACTGGTGTAGATATATCAGTTGGTTACCAGGAAATTACTTTTACATGTCAGGGTTTGGAATCTCAATATAATCTATAGAAATTTAATTTATGGTTTTTTTTATTTGAAAAATTGAAATTTAATAATGTTGTGACAAAAAATATTGATATTTCGGATATGACATAGAGAATGAAAAAATTAAAATGAAGAAATATTTGAAGTATATGAACATAAACGTTGAAACCAAGTTTCCAGTTGAATGTACCCACCAACGATAAAAACGTCCTGAGTACACTCATCTTGAAACTCAGTTTCAACATTCTTTCATATTTCTTCATTTAATTTTTTTGACTCACTATTATATATTCAATATCTCAATATTTTTTGCCAAAACTTTTTTTTTGTGAATCAAGAACTTAAATTTTTTTGACCAAGAATCCATTTCAACTCTTTTGTCAGGATTTGATTATCTTATTCGATTTGTATTTCATAAGTTGTTTTCCTTTTTTTTTTCTAGCAACAATCTTTAATGGATTAAGTAATATAGACAATGCAAGTCCGAACCAATACCAATCATTTTCATAGATTTCTGAACCGCAGGAAATCTGACAAATTCTCACAGAAAGTCCTAGCCAAAACCACTCAACAAAGAACAATGTCAACCACATTCAAGCAAACATCTATAAAAATGGTCGAACTGATCGTCATCGTTTCCATTGTCAGTGACATTATCATCGTAATTTACAACGTTGACAGCTCAACCGTCATCATCATTATATCGTTATATTTCTCGATGATGTAGTAATCTCATGTTTCAATTCGATTTCCTCACCCACTTATAATTGAAGAGAATAACCTCAGCCCACGGACTATAAAAACCATTAATTTCGTCCAGCTAGATGACAAACCAGTACTCTGCACGTCCGCGGATATATTTCAGAGTTATCCGGAATCCCCAGATATATCGAACAGACGATAGCTTGAAATACCACGAAATGGCTGTGATCTTGTTAACTAGAATTTAAATAGAGCGTCCGTAAATTCTGATTAAGTTCTGGATTCCGTTCGAGATTAAAGCGAAACCAGCAGCGAATTAATCGGGTATCCGTAGAGGAAACGGATTCGTGCTAGGCGTATGCGTTTTATGCAATCCGTGAAATGTGAAGGTATGTGAAAGGATAAAGACGAAATCATTTTCACTGAACAGGGATGATTTTTCGCATATTTTTCCTATCTTTGAAGTACATTACTGGTAAAACAGATTATTTCTAGAATAAATTCCCAGATCGAGCATCTTAGCCTAGGCAAGATTTGCCTGTCTTGCTGTGTGCTTGATCTGAGGATTTTATAGGTTCAATGTACATTTTATATTTAGTCGTGTTAAGTATGTGAGTAGATAACATTATTACTATATATTTGTCGTGGTTTTTACAATTTAAAGAAATACCTATATATTCCTGAAGAGGTTTTACAGGGTGGAGCAGATGGTTCAGGAAGGTAGGTAGGAAAAATAGATATAATTTTTTTTATCGAATAGAAGTCGATTTCAATATATCGTGAAATATCTTTGGGTTATTTGAAATATACTGTTTTGTTTCAATGTTAAATTTTTTCTGGTTCGGAATTTTTCTTAGGGCGGTTGGGATAGTATTGAGAAATGTAGGTCCGAAAAAGAAATAAGATCTTTGTGTCAAGGTTGTTTTGAAAAATTGTGTATTGAGTTTCATATTTGTATCTGATCTAGTTATTCTATTTTTTATTTGATGGAAATTTTTATGGTTCGTGTACATTCTTTTTAAACATTGATGGGCAGAAAGTTGTTGGATGTTTAATTAATATTTTTGTCTCTTGGTAAATGATATCGGTAAAGTAACGTTTGTTTTTTCTCAAGATAATTTTTAGGATGGTGTTTTGTGTTGTTTGGAGAATATTGAGAGTGGTATTGTGAGCCTCGCTCCATAGTGTGATGCAGTAGGATAAGATTGATTCAACTAAAGAGGTGTATAACATCAGGAGGTTTTTAGTTTACATGATATCTCTCATGGTATAGAAACTATGGATCAGGGCTCTAAGGCGTTTGTTGACATGTATTATATGATCTGGACATCTTATATGTTGATCTTTGACAACTCCAAGGTATTTGATTGATGATACTTTTTCTATAATAGAGCATTTGCATCGGTTTTTATTATTGCAGTGCATGGAGTGTAATTTTAAGTGAAAATTTTTTGGTTGGTTCACAATATTCGGCGTAAATGTTACGAATTTAGTTTTTCTAATATTCAATGTAAGTTTATTCAAGTTCAACCATGTGTGAGTCTTTTGTAGATCTGTTTCAGCACTACGTTTAACGTCTTCCCATTTTTTCCTTTGAAGATTATGGCTGTATCATCAGCATAGCATATAAAGTGTCCCCCCAATCCTGCTACTTTTGCAATACTATTTATGTAAACAAAAAATAGTATTGGGCCCAATACTGTTCCCTGTGGTACCCCTATTTTAAGTTTTGATTCTGAACTTATTTCGTTTCCTTTTTTTACTCTCTGAATCCTATTAGTTAAATAGTTAGACACAACATCAAATGGTGAACCACGAATGCCATAATGGCTTAGCTTGTCGAGTAATATTTCATGTAAAACAGTGTCGGAGGCTTTGGCGAGGTCTAAGAATACTGCTAAACATTTCGATGATTCGTCCAAAGCCCCGACTGTTTGTTTCTAGAAAGTCTGTGACTGCATTTACGGTGTTTGAGTTCTGAATGAAGCCATATTATCTATCAGTAATAATGTCGTGTTTGACGAAAAAATTCATTAAATCCATTGAATCCATAATTCAAATATATGGAAGTCTTCAACGTAACGAGGAGGATGAAAAGCCTATTACAAACGAGTGAAAAATTGTGAGCACGAGGCGATAGCCGAGTGCGGCAATTCGCCAGTGTACGTAACTAGCCTTATCCTCGAGTTGCGTACTGTACTTTTTCCACTCCCATCATACCTATTGGGTAATTTCACCTAGTTTAGCACAAAGGACCCCGCAAAATCCGAATGGAATTTGGGTCTCGGTGGATTTTTTTGAATTATTGATATGTTGTAATCCAAGTAATTCTCAACGAATGTTAGCGCCAACCCCAGAAAATGAACAGTGACTATTCATTTTTGAAACCAGGAACGACATTTACACCTGTTTCATTGTAGATGTAGATCAACACCTATTATTATAAAATGCAGAAAAATTAATCTGAAATGCATCGTCAGATATTTGTATAGACATGAATTAGAGAAACAGCACTTTCTCATGACTTTCTCCTCTCTCCCGAAGGGAGTAAAACAAAAAAATTGATGAATTATTCTGAATTTTTGATGTTATGCAGTTCATGTTATTGTTAATAGAAAATAATCGGGTGATGAACCCGATATATGGATAGTCTTTATGCTAGGGGGCGTTAAAGTCATATCTTGCTCAGAATAGACTATTTATTATAAGAAGGGATCGATGATTGTACTTTTTCAGTAGCATATAACGATGAGTCCTATTGTAATCTTCAAAAAGAATAATTCTAAAACCTTCCACTGACCCCCCAACCCCTATTTCAGAACATTAATAAAATAATTCTTGACTTCTTTTAAAGCCGTAGCCAAAATATATGCTTCATTCAGTTCAAATCATACAAACATCAACAAGTTCAAAAATCAACAATTTGAATTTGCGGTGAGGCCTGATTCGGATCAACTTATGCAGGCCTGTTGGCGGCATCCAGTACTACATCCAATAGCGTCGTCCAAGGGTATCTGGCATTCGGTACATGGCGTGCGAATCCCAAGAACCACAACACACTTGCCACATGTGCACAAGAGCCCAAAGTTGTTGCCCCCGTTTTGCAAGTGCAGTAATATCCATAAATTGGCGCATCCTCGTCTTCATCTTGCATATTGGGGTTGAAAGCAATCCAAAGCTGATGTTTGGAGAGTCTGGTGTATCTTGAGTAAATGCACATTCTGATAAATCCAATCTCATTGACATGTTCATCTAATTCAATAATTTCACCCTCATCTATAAAAATAATAATTTTTTGCGTTACATAGTACGTAGTGGGGAAAGAAGGGGTGGCTATTTTTTTATAAATGAGCATACCCTAATAAAACATTAGCTACAATGAAACGAGTGAAGATATTATTTCTAGTTCTGAAAATAAATACTTTCGAGCAAGATGCGATATTAACGCTCCCTATCAACAAAACTATCCAATTTTGGAGTTGATCACCTAATCAATTTCTATTCACAATAATATGAACTGCATTATATAACAATTACGAAAAATTCAGCAATTTCTTTTGTTCTGCTCCCTTCGGGAGAGGGGAGAAAGTCATGGAAATGTGCTGTTTCTCCAATTGATATGTATACAAATATCTGACGATGCATTTCAGATTAATCGAGATTCATTTTTCAGCGTTTGATAATAATAGGTGGTGGGGGAAAGGGGTGAAGAATTTTTTACAAAAGAGCACAATCATATTATACAACATGATCTACAATGAAAGAGGTGAAAATGTCGTTCCTGGTTTCGAAAATGAATAGTCTATTCTGAAAAAAGGGTGATTTTAACGACCCCTAGCGGCAAGCTGTTCATTTGCGTTCATTCATGGTAACATTTGTTGAGAATTCAGAAAATTCAGAAAAATCCATCAATTTTTTTGGTTTTGTACCCCTCGGGGGGAGGGGGGAAAATCACGAAAAAGTGTTATTTTCCTAATTACAACATTTTCAAACATCCGGCGATGCATTCCAAAGTAATCCATACATCATTTTTTGCGTTTCATAATGGGTGGAAGGGATTAGAGGGGGAAGGTGAAGATTTTTTTTTTAAGAGCATAAGCATATTATGCAACATCATCTACAATGAAATAGGTGAAAATGTCGTTCCCGGTGTCGAAAATGAATAGTCTATTTTGAGAAAAGGGTGATTTTAACGACCCCTAGCGGCAAAACTGTTCATTTTTTGAGGTTGACGCAAGGGTAACATTTTTTGAGAATTACTTGGACTACATCATATCAAATATTCAAAAAAAGCACCGAGACCCAAATTCCATACGGATTTTGCGGGGTCCTTTCTTCATCATCCCTCATTTTCAATGATCGCCCGTAGATTCATGGATATAACTAGATTCAGTAGCAATCCACAAACTGTTGAACAATAAATATTCTGAAAATATGATTTTCACAGAAAATTTGAAGCGGAAATTTGGTGAATTTTGCTTTTGGACAATTTAATGTAGTCATGAGATGAAATTTATTAGGTTAAATGTTACAAACCATTTCAAAAGAAACTTCCGGAAGCGGCCGTCATCAATTTAGAATAGACGTGTATTCTTAATGAGCCATTACATAACACATGTCAATAATATAATAATAATAATAATAATGTTTATTCATAAGCATAGAATTTCTTTCTCAGAAAGATACATGTGTACAAAAGGGGGGTGTGAATAAACAGGCAGGAACCACAGAAACTGATTCATTTCAGCTTGTGCGTGGAATGAAGAATTGGGTTTGTGTCTGATTAGTAAATTAAAAAATATGTATATATAAAATAGTATGTTAGTAAAAACTCTTACATCTAGCTTTGGGTAAAATCACATATAATATTTGATATCAACATAAGAAAGGAAGTCAATCAAGTCTATTTATTAAAATTTTTAAATGAGTTCATGAAATATTAATTTCGAATTCTTTACCCGGGGAACCAGTCGATTAAATTGATTTATATTCCGTATTTAATGATGTTATGAAAAAATTTGAATTCTTTTTCTAAAATCCAGTTTTTTGATTTCATTTTGAATCTGGTGAAAGTTTTACATGTTTTTATATTCATAGGTAGCATATTAAAGAGTTTGCTCCCGAGGTAAGCACAACTACGTTGGCCTATAGTTTTACTACATAATATTGGACAATATGAGTTCTCGTTTTGCCTTTTTTCATAGTTGTGTGTTTTCTTGAAAACGTTATTAAAAATTTTTTGACTATACAGCTGTCTAATGTCACATACATTGGCTTCATCAAACAACCTATCGGTAGAATAGTCTTTAGGTTTTCCCAAAATGATTTTCAGTATCCACCTCTGTACTATATTGAGATTTTCTAAGTGTAGTACCTACACTGTTTTTAGGTGAGTGATGTCCAAGAATTTCTTCAGATAAGGTATCTTGATAGAAGTCCCCTTATTTTACTTACATTATGTTTTATCTGTAGGTCCCAGCGGAAGTGCCTATCTAATACTATTCCAAGGTATTTTATCGACTCAACTTCGGGAATCTCGGATACTTCATCAATTTTCAGGGGTCCTAAATTTGGTAAGCTGTTTGCATACGAAACAAAGGGTAAGTATTCACTTTTCTCTATATTCATAGTGAGTTTATTATATTGAAACCATTTCTTTATTATATTCAAATTTTTTTCAGCTTTGGTTTTCAATTCGTGCCATTTTTCGGCTTTATACAGTATAGCAGTATCATCAGCGAAACTAATAATTGTTCCTTCACTTTTGAGTGTCAATAAGTCCTGTGGTACCCAAATACGTCAAATACGTAATGAACGATTTAAAATAGTGAAAGATAATTCAAATCGATTCAAGTGTAGAGAATCATACTTCTAGTCTACCCCGAAAAGTTTCTGCGTTCATGTTCCTTCTGAATCAGAATAACGTTCTTTCAGAGTCAATTGCACGGCTCTATTTGATAAAGGTTCAAACTGAGCTAGGTTTCATCACTGCGAAACAAGGAATATGATCGGCAAATCCATAGCAAGAAAACCTAGTTTAGATAAACCACAAATAAAACCAAGCGGTGCAACTGGCCATCAGCCTACAACTTCTCGTATAACTTGAATTAACCTATTAATGATTGTTATAACCAATGTTCATGATCATGTTCTTGATCTGATAGAATCGAAAAGTTCAATATCGTTTTCCAAAAACAACACTAAAAAGCTCCTCAGGTACATTCAAATCCAAACTTGGACTTCGCAATATTTATATCATTTTTAATATGAAATGATTCGTTCATTTGCCGAACAACCTCACCTAATGGAAGCATTTTTTATCTAAAATCCTAATAACGAACTGACCATCATGGAATTTTTTTCTGTTTTCCTTTCATCAGTAGGAAACGTCATTATTTTCAAGTGGAGCTCTGCGAATGAGATATCCCCACCATCCTCGGTGATAGAAAATGGGGAACTGGATATCACGAAAAAAAAAATAGAAATATCTACTTTTTTTTTAATTTTTACTGCACTACTATTATTCCGATAATGCAAATAGCAAATACTAATTTACTAAATTTATTTTTACACCATTATTATAATTATATTACTAAATCTTTGGTACCTAAATGAACGGGAATATCGATAATAGTCACATAGAAAATGTGAATTTGAAAATACACATACTCTGGAAAAACGATGAAGGTAATTTTATTGCATTTCAAGGGATATCTTCTGATAGGCAGGACTGATAGTTGAAACAAGTGTTTACATACGTAGTATATCATGCAACGATTATGTAATGATGATTATTAATACACGAGCATCACCCTTGCAATTATCAACACAGATGACCCGACTAGTACCTAATTCCCACCGCTATTTTTGTGAGCTTGAAGACCTGTCGAACATCCCTTGCTCAGCGAATATGTTTTCAAAAAACCGGCAGTACTTTGGAACTCCTCACCGAAGGAAGTTTTTTTTGTGGCTTACAAACTTCAAAAATTCAAGGTTGATATTATTTTATATCTCGTCCCTTGATTTGTGTAGTGTTCTTTCAATATCACAAGGCTTTCCTTTCGTGTGAATCTGTGTATAAAAAAAACACCAAGTCTATCAGTTCAAGAGCTTCAGATAGTGATGAAATATATTGTTCCATCAATTTTATTTTCATGGAATCTAAATCGAAAGGATGGTTTTCGAGATACTTGAGCAGAAATTCTACAGAACAATGTCTCCAACTGGAATAAAGTTCTTGAAATGGTGAGTTCTAGGCACACATTTCAAACAATTATATCCAGAATGAAACTTGCTGATAAGCTAAAACGGTAAACAAACCTAAAACTACCAAAAAACGGAATTGAAACAAACAACGCAATTAAATCGTGCGAGATAAATAATAGAATTTGAATAGACTTGGACTCGCAATTTTCGCAAACAGAAATGAAAAATTGACGGACAGTAAAATGTGTTTTCCCCCTTCCAGTCGAATGAGAACTCTTTTAATCTTCGTCGTCTATGTAATTAAAGCGAAACTTTTCGCAAATTCTTAATTAAAAACCTAATCTGCTATAAATTGCAGTCAGATAGTACGTCTGAGTGATCCGAAAAAGTTCGCGGCTCGTTTTAGAGGTTTTCGTCCATTCACACTCGAAAGTCTCGGTGCCAACTACAGCTTTTCATTTTAAGAAAACCCTCAGTACTGTTTGAACCTCGTTATTTGTGGTGGACAGAGTTGGACAATTTCACCACTTTCGTGAATTGAATTGAATTACTTGTAGTCTTTGATGTTTCTTTTGTTACTGTATTCATACAGATGTAAAAGGTTCATACAAACAATTGCCTACGAGATTTTCACATCTAAGGGTTTCCTGAACCTAACGTGTTTCGCTATACAATAGCTTTCACAAGTAGGAACATCCAACTGATTCGCTCTATTGTCTGAAAAGCTGTGTAGTCAAGTCTTGGAAGTAATATACTCAGTTAAAACAAATGAATAGAAGGTTTACATAACGTTGACCTATATAGGCCAATCTAGTTAGGAAATTTTCAATTCCTTGAAACAAAAAAAATTGTATATAATGCATGTATAGAAAAAAAAAGAATGATTCAAGCTTATATATCAAAAACAATAAAGACACAAGTTCAGGGTCAGATAGATCGGGAGTTGATATATTATTGTTTGGTTCATATCCTATGTTTTACGTCGGTCAAACGGGAAGAACATCTAATATACGCGTAAAAGAACACATGAATAGTTTTAAATGCTGAAACAAATTCTGCATATGCACCTCATCTCATTACAGAGGGACATAAGTTCAACTACGAATTCATTACCAAGAGAAGGGTTTGAAACTCAATCTCTCGGAGAGTTTGGAAATCAATGAGTGTACCCAATAAATGATCAGACCTAGTTGAATAATTCGCCCCCGTTGAAAATTTCTTTGCAGGAAATCATGTTGATAAGGATGAGGCATCGGGCCATAATTGTGTTGACCATCGGATATAATATTCATTGTATGAATTTGAATTGAAATAGTCGTGGTTCAGTAGACTCTCAGATGGAAAAATCTCACAGACAACTGTATATGATTTGTTTAATATGGATGTTCATCAATTATGAGCACTTCCATCAATCAATGCAGATTGACCTCATAGTTATACAACATAGTTGTTCAATTTTACCTGATCGATTGTCCCTGCACTAGCATACCCAATTACATTGAAATTTCAATAAACCCTTGAATATTTTTGCCATCTGTTCATTTTTATAATGATACTTTGTAACTATAAAATAAAACAGATTCGTATTATCATTATTATTATTTGATGACAGTTCAAATAGATTATCACACCTTTCCTCGTCCAGTACCATAAGTTATCCGAACAATTTATTGCAGTTTGAGAATTATAATTTACTACAAACGTTCCACCACCACAGGGTCAGTTTTCTCCCGAGTCCCATGAAATGCGGTGAAACGGGAGCAGAATGAATGGTGAAACATTCACCAATTTGCGAAGTTCAGTATCCATATAACCTGTTATAACGGTTTCAATTCATGTCCGGTACCCTCTTGTCGAATTGATGAAATGTGGGGACAATGAATTGTGCGATTATTGGTTTCCATCGGTAATAACCTGCCTCATAGGCTAGGCGTTATAGGACGTTTATATTTCGTCGCCTTAGAACCAAATTATGCTGTCCACTTTTTTAGAAAATAGGGTTTTCTCTTGCAATTTAGTCTATGTCCAAAGCCGTTTGCGCCAGCCAATATATTCCAAGTACGTTTATCAAGTATAATATTGTAAGTATACCGTGGCTGCTTTATTCTATGTCCACTCAACCTTGCAAATATGCGGACCAAAATATACTGGTCCACTATGAATTGAGGATAAACCTAATTGTTTTTTAGCAGTAGTACTGCTTTGGATAAAAAACAAGAAAACGAAAATAGATCCCAAAATATGAAAGGACAAAAAATATTAGAAAAAATTGCGACAATCCGGTCAGGAATATACAAGCTGCAAGGGTGTACCTCATTTAATTTACAATTAGGATATCTAAACTTCCAAACTTCAGAAATACTCCCCTGTAAAATTTTCAAAACTGGACTTGGAATAGTTTAGTTCCAAGGCGATGATTTGTTAGTCTGTTTGGTTATAGCTTATTGATCGGAAGGATGGTCCACTTTTTCATAGCCGGGATACCCGTTCAACTTCAAGGAATTGATGAATGCGTATTGGATCCGTGTAATTTCAAATTCAACGGGGTTATTTCTCTGAAAAGATATGACAGTGGCTCTAAGTGTAGAAATATTCTCAACCAAACTTCAAAATATGAACACCAAGTCTCGTAACAATATTTTCGAATACTTATAATAATAAATGGTTACTTTCATTCATAAATGTTCTGGACAGGTAAATAGTCTCTTATGTGCCGTTTGAAGAGAATATACACAGTTGTTTTTGATTTCTTGGGAAGGAAAAGGCTCAGAGATAAAATAATTCGTTGGTTATTGTGTTCCCTGGTGCACCTGTGTCTCTTGCTGGTGGACATGAGATTATCACTGAATAATTTGTCGTAGACTCTGCTCCTGGCTATCTAATACTCTTGGTTTGGTTTTAACTGCTTTCATAACTGGTTTCATTACTAATTCAGCCTTTTGAAAAATGTCGGTATCGAATTTTGCTTTTTCAACCCAAGCCAACAATTCCAAACGGTTATCCTCATCATTCGTTTTCCGTAACCTGGATATTTTTCTGTCGCACTCCCGATCACTTTCATATAAGCTTGCATTGTTATGTTTCTATTTTGCTTTCAATAAATTACAATGGTGATTGTTTTTGTCTTTCTAGGTACATGAATTTTTCAATTTTCCCTATCCAAAAATTTTCATATATTATTTGTGCTTCTTATAATTTGTAAAATTTTCTTTCACGACCGGTGTTTCCTATGACATATCTTTCCAATTTTGACAGCATATTTGGACTTGACAGTTTACTAGTTTTCTGATATAGAATGTTCTGAAATAATTTTGATCAGTCATTCACAATTTGCTTCAAATGACTTTCCTAGACTTTTTCTGTTCTTTATAAATAGTTTTCTGGTAGCTAATAACCTTTGTATTTGCAAATACTTATGCGTCTTTCTTCCGGGAACTATATAGCTGTTTTCGAAGAGATTTTGGTGCAATACGAAAGCTGTACACAATCAGATATTTTGGTACTGAATTCAAAAGAGCTCAGCCAGGAATTGGTTATGAAAGAAATCATAATGTTTTGCAGATATAGTAAGGTAACTCAGATCACGAATACATCATTTCTCTGGGTATTTATGATAATTCATAACGTGGATTTTTTTGCATAAAATTTTGCATTATATATATATATATATATATATTTCAATTTTCTTCATCATAAACAATAATAGTTATATTAAAATTGAATTGAACGGCTACAAAATTATATTCTCTAACTACCTTATAGGACAGGTTAACACAAAAATGGAAAATGTATCGGAAGGGCAAGAAAATCCATTCAATGCCTTGGACAATGAGTTGGGTATAAACCTCTGAATATAACAGAGGAGGCTTATACAAATCGAAATAAAGTTACCCAAACCTTCAAATTGAATGGAGGATCTACATCAAAGACAGAAAAACTTTAATAGAAAACATATTATCAGAACTGAAAAATAACAGCCGCCTAAAATACTAGTGAAATACGACTAAACAGGGTCGCATTGGGTACTGGCGCAAACTCAGTCGACTAAGGAACCAATTTGGCCAATAAGTGACATTTTCCATAGGGCCGTCCAGAAGCTGTGATAACTTTCGTTTGTTGGAACACACTGTTCACTTCCACACAATAAGCACCATTCATTTTGGAAACAGTATGCCTCCACGATATTTGTAATCTAAGGATATTATTTTTGGATACTCGGATTTGTATTTTCCTTAAGTATGTTTTCTCGAAGGCAGACTGTCGAACATTTCTTCAACTCAGGATAAAGCATTCGATTCCTTCACTCCAAGCAAGCTTATTCTTCCTCAGATAAAACTATCGAATGAGCTCATCAGTCGTGATTCAAACATATTTCTATATAACTGGACATCAACTGGACAAGTCCAATCCCATAACTCTGGTACTTCTAGATCAGAGCAAAGCATTTCACCGCGTTAACTTCGACCTCCTTTTAGCTAAATTACATTTCCTTGGACTCCAACCCAACTTCTTGCAACTGATGCACAGTTATTCGAGAAATAGACTACAGAGAGTTGTCCTAGATAACGAGTTCTATGGCTCTAACTTCGGAACTGTTTCAAGTGGTGTTTCCCAAGGAAGCATTCTGGGCCCCATACTTTTTACGATCTTCATATTTGATTTGCTGATGACATTGAAATAAATTTACCTCTCAAGACCAAGTTATTTGAAGAAAGCATAGGCAATATTCAACATGACATCGATGCGATTGTGCACTACTCTGAAAATCATGGACTAGGGATCAACCCAAACAAAACTTTTGCACTGTGCATAGGCTCAGCTAGACAATTATCTGACATTGAAACAAATTTCACCTCAAAATCAGTAACAAGAACATAAAGTGGGTGTCATCAGCAAAAAATCTGGGCATTCACATAGACAACCATTTTACTTTTTCCCCGCATGTCAGTAAAATTTTCGGTGAATATTTCTACAGACTGAAGTCCATCTATTCGTTGAAGTATGAAATAAGTACAAATAACAAGTTACTTTTGGTAAAATCATTGATATATCCTCATATTGATTATTGCTGCACTGTATATTATAATTATCTTCCACAATAAAGATAAATCGCAACGAATTCAGAATGCATGCATGCGTTTCGTATACAACATTCCCTATAGAGAACATGTCAGCCCTTCCTTGCAGCTAGTGACCAACTGAATATTGAAACTCGTGTACAATATTTGACAACTTTATTTCTGAATAAACTAATCAACATTCAAGTTCCTAGATATCTATATGAACTAATTAGCAAAAGATCGGATGACCATAACGTAAATATTAGAAATGACACACATTCACTGTACCAATTCATTGCACCTCTCAATTTGAAGGAAGTTTCTCCTACACGGAGCTGAAATGATGTATGTTACTCGAATACTTAGAATAATTAGGTAAGGTGGAAGAAAGCATTTCATGCGGGTCGTCTTGCTACGTCGAATTCTTCCTACGGCGAATTCTTGCTACGTCGAATTCTTCCTACGGCGAACGTCATCCCCTCCACTGACGTCATTGAAATACGAACGTTTCCGATGATGGTCCATACACCCCATTGTGGAAAGTTCGCCGTAGGAAGTATTGGACGTAGCAAGAATTCGACGTAGCAAGAATTCGCCGTAGGAAGAATTCGCCGTAGGAAGAATTCGCCGTAGGAAGAATTCGCCGTAGGAAGAATTCGCCGTAGGAAGAATTCGACGTAGGAAGAATTCGCCGTAGGAGTATCTGACGTAAGAAAAAATCGCCGAAAATACACGCCCTTTTCTCTCGAAATATATCACATCGCAGACAGAACAACTCGACAACGACGTCATCAGATGAACGATCTGTACCGAAGAATTCCTTTTTCGAATTCACTGTGGGATTCATTCATTTATACTCGAGATTGTATAACTTTCTGAAAGGCATTCTGTTGGCCACATGCATGTGCAACTTTGCCCCATATCAACCGTCTTCGTATTTCTTATATTATTTGAAAACATAATAGTGAGAGTTAAAGTTGAAATATCCGATATAGTCTGTAATACAAAATGTAATATTCATAACAATGGGCTATTTTTGACCTTGGATTTGAATTTGGAAGGTTATAGGAGCCCGAAACATTTGCGTTCGATATCCTCTGAAGTAGTGAACTGAAATGAAAGGAATATTTTACAAGCAAATTACCGTTTTTGGGGGGTCAAATGACCCATCACGAAACATATTTAGGACGATGTTGCTATATGAAACTACCTTGTAGCATTATGTCGTCAGTTTTCACTGATACAATCGACTATTAACAAGAAATAACTGATTGTCTCAGCGAAAAGAATCTAATGTCTTGAAGAAAGCCATATGAAAATCTTTAGTCCGTAACTCCCCATTGTTTGTTGGAAAATTCAGCCCGTTGAACCTCTAAAAAGTGACAAGCATAGTGCTGGAATTTCTAGTTTCATATAGCAGCAACGTCTTGAACACGATTCATGCTGCATCATATGTCTCCCCAAAAAGTGTTACGGACTTGGAGTGTACAAACCTTTTTTTACCACCTTAATACGGTGTGAAATCCAGAAGCGTCGCATTTTCACCTATTCAGTCAGAAATGAAACCGTTAACAAATGATGAGACGTGTATCGAGTTTGTAGAAAGAAATAAAAAAAAAGCGGTAATATTTCTTGATGTTGATCACTTCATGTATTATAATTTCATATTTTAATTTTGTTAATAATATCAATCAATATGAATGAATTCCACCGTGAATGTGAAAGCAGAGGAATTTCTCGGTGCATTCCATTTCATTGATGGAGTCGTTGACGAGATAATTTGACGGCAATGTTAACTAATTCTGAGGGACAGGAAGTGTTACTATGGTGAATTCTTCCTACGTTGAATTCTTCCTACGGCGAATTCTTCCTACGACGAATTCTTCCTACGACAAATTCTTGCTACGTCGAATTCTTCCTATGGCGAATTCTTCCTACGTCGAATTCTTCCTACGTCGAATTCTTCCTACGTCGAATTCTTCCTACGTCGAACTTTCCACTATGGGGTGTATGGATCATCATCGGAAACGTTCGTGTTTCAATGACGTCAGTGGAGGGGATGACATTCGCCGTAGGAAGAATTCGACGTAGGAATACGCAATAATTTCATGCTAACCTTGTCCCTTTGTGTAACTCATTGTGTAATATAATAGGTTTGTTCTAGCAACACATTTGACCGTTTGGAAATTGGTCTGAAGCAGTCAGAGGCATGCGCAAAATGAATTTCGCTCTCCAATATTCATTTAGCGCATGCCTCTGACTGCTTCAGACCAATTTACAAACGGTCAAATGTGTTGCTAGAACAAACCTAATATTGAATTGTAAACGATACTTAGCACAATAAACATTATTATTATTATAAGCAAGAAATGTTCAGCCACCGGCTCCACTAGTTTCTCATTTTCGTGGATCCGCCGTCCGGCCTATAACCAATCAAGCTCCGTCCGATAGGAATACAATGCACACTCCCGCAAACAATTCTACGAATTAGCATATAATCGCGTATTATAAGTGCATATTCCCGGCCAAGGTATGCGCCATTCCGGTCCTTATGGCTATTCAGAACACATTCCTGTAATAATCTGCATACATTGAGAGAAGCGGCATCGGCAGTCCGTTCAGTAAAAAAGGGCATTCGTATTTTATACGACCAATACGTGTATCGTTTCTGCGATATAAACGGCTATCCGGAAAATATATTTCCGTAAATCTTCCTTCCATTTCCTCTTTAATGTGATATAGATTCGGGTTCCTCGAATATAGTGGACTTTCCGTTGGAAGAGGTAATAATACTTTTTGGATTATGGATTAGGTTTATGTGCAGTATATTATGGTCAAGTTGTTTTCGTTTATCATACACGGCAAGTTTCATTGGTCTGATCACGACATTGTAGTATTCCATAACGAAACGATGAAGAACTAGAAACCGGATAGAAATACCACACACAATTCAACGCGTACATATCCAAGCACAATATGAACAACAATATGTGTGAATAAATACTCGGTCATATTTCTGAAAAAACCTATTATTTCCACAGAGTAGATGATCGTGGAGAGTGAAATACTCCTGGAGGATGAAATTTTTCACATTCGTTGTTATACCCGGCCAAATTACTGGAGCAAATTATACATAAAAGATTATACAACCACAGAAGCAAGCATGTGGCTTCTCAACAGCACGGTTTTGTGATGCAAAAATCAATAAATAGTAACTTAATTCTTTTCAGTCACAAAGTATTCGAAGCTTTGGAATCAAAGGCACAAATAGACATAATCTATATTGATTTTCAAAAGGCTTTTGATAAGGTAAATCATGACATTCTGTTGAAAAAATTGAATGAACTGGGCATGGTTGAAAGTTTTTAAGGACTCATGATTAGTTAGCTAAAAAATAGATCCTTTATTGCAAAATTTGATGGTAATACGTCGGGAAAGTTTTATGCTAACTCTGGTGTGCCTCAGGGATCCAATCTAGGACCTCTTCCATTTGTATCATTCATAAACGACCTTCCTTCTGTTTTGCAAACTTCTGAGTGCCTTATTTGCTGACGATTCGAAAATTTTTAAACAAATAAATACAGTGCGGGATTGTATAGCGCTACAGAAAGATTTGCATAAAATTGTAGAATGGAGTCAAAGGAATGAGCTATTTTTCAACATATCAAAATGTTGTGTAACAATAACCAATATAAAAGAGCCTATATATTTTGACTATGAGATGAATGGAGAGGTTCTGGAGAGGAAGCTTGAGGTAAAGGATCTTGGAGTTACATACAACTACAATTTTTCATTCAAAACCCATATCAGTAATGTAGTCAGCTCTGCGAACAGGAAGCTAGGATTCCTTATTAGGCAAATGTACCCTTTTGATGATTTGAAAATGATTAAGTATCTTTATCATGCGCTTGTTAGGCCTAAGCTGGAGTTTGCTGCAGTGATTTGGATGGGGGAATATGCAACGTCTCTTATAGAAATAAAAAAAATACAGAATAAATTCATCAGGTTTTAACATTTTGAAAAATACCATAAACGCAAACGATTGTATAAACGAATCTGGATTTGGAATCACTAGGAAACAGGATATTCCAAAAATATGTTAAGTTATAATTTTTCGAAAAAAAAAAGAATTATACAAGAATAAATATAAATATAAAAATATTCCATGATGCTGTGATATGCAGATTCAAACGAAAGGAAAGCCCTGAAATGTTCGGAGAACATCGCGTGAATCAAGAGACAGGAGATACGAATTAACATTAACATTGAATTTCTGAAGTTTGTAAGCTTCAGGAAAAACCTCTCTCGGCAAGGAATTCCAAAGTTCATCTGTTTTATCGGTAAAAGATCTGAGCAAGAGAGGTTCAACAGGTCTCCAAGCTCATACATGAGGGGATATCCGTATAGATACTGCCAATGGTGGAAGGATTGATGACAATTCAGCAGAGCATCGACCGTGAAAATATCTATAGAAGAGAGACAAGTCTCTGACCCTTCAACGATGTTCCAACGAAGTGAGCTAGTCTTTAGGAGTTATTTGGGACATTTATGGATTTGGGAGTGTTGCATATCTGGATGATGCATTTGGAGTACGTTTGCTTTCAGATCTTCTCCGGAACCCAAAGCCAAGGGGATGAGGATTAACGGTGCATTTTGAAGGCCCTATACTTAACCTCCCTGAATTTTGTCTTAAATAATAGAACAAGCTCAACAAATCTGTTTCTTGAAGGCATTGAAAGAAATCACAACGCATGTGATGAACTTCATTTTTCAGTAATTAATGAAAAATGAAGTTCATCACATGCGTTGTGATTTCTTTCAATGCCTTCAAGAAACAGATTTGTTGAGCTTGTTCTATTATTTCAACGTCCAGATAATAACCGTAATTACCGATAGCTACATCCCAATACAAATGTTCTAAAGCTACTCTTTATATTTCTCACCCCCAAGGCTATAAGCTCGCACTTATTTTTTCATTTCGTCTGTTATTCACAACTATTTACACCAAGGCCGACTTTCTGTACGAAGTTGGCATCTTCAGGAGAAGGAAAATTATACTATGCAAAAATATTCAATAACAACTTTTACTAGGGGATATCAAAAAAATAAAACAAAATTTTATAATATTTTCATAAGAATCAAAAAGAAAAAAGGGAGTAGGTAGAGTGAGATCGCAGGTAACCTTATCTATACAACAATTCGAAGTATGTGTTCATTCTGTGATACACAGTGTGTACTTCAATGGTAGCATCGAATTCCAAGTACCATTCGAAGATATCAATGAATCATCTGAGAACGTTTCATTTGGTTTCTATTTCTGTTTTTTTCTCTTACAACAAATATAATATTCCCTGGATAGAAAACAAGTTAAGGATTCTAAAATTGTTGTAATTGTTCGTTCCGCTAACCAGCATGGTGGCCTGTCGGGGGATTTGAACTCCGCTCTTCCGCTTGAAAGATGGACTTGCTCACCTCTACACTACCGAGACAATGTTAATCGAATTCTGGGACAATCGATACAAACAAGTCAAGTCGCCTACAACTGTAGTTATGAACTATATATAAGTAATGAACCCCCGACAAATACCATATATGTATTTCCGTACCGGGAAAAACCTTCCCAGCAAGGTTGGAACCTCTCCAAAGTAACAACACGTAGGAAGAATTGACTGATTCTACGCATAGTTTCAATTCGCAGAACATTTGAGTAACACGTTATACCTAATCTGGACACTACAAAGCACAACCTGTTCAATATTGTGACTGACTGGAATATGTTTATCTAAATGATAAATTCGTATGAATAAACGTAAACATTTTGTACGAGGAAGAATATAGTATAATTTTGGACTATGTACAGTAATGAACTGGCAGAAAAGACTCTCCCCAATAGAAATTAATGAAAATATCACAGTTTTTTCTACAATTCTTAAAGACAATGGTCTGACAAAACCGGTTTATAAATGTGGTTTTGTAAGCCTATTGTCATTAAGAATCGTACAGGAAACTGTGATATTTTTGTTAATATGGATTATTATCAGGTATTGGCCAACTCAATAAATTGTCTATGGTCTGGATTCCTGATCATACAGGTCTGGAAGGCAATGAAGCGGAGGACTCTCTTACGCTGTGAGTGTAAGATTCCGTCATTGACATTGCATAATGTTACAAATACTGACAGACTTCTGTCAGAATTCACCAAACTGTATGGCACCAAACATTTGTTAGAGATCAGCAGGGATGATCTACAGTGTCTAACAAGCTTTCTCACAGGCCCCTGTCTCCTGAATCATTTTGTGACAAGACTTGGACTGTCAGAAGATCCGGTATGTCGCCTCTGTATGTCTACTCCTGCCCCCGGACCTGAAAGATCATCCACCAAACCGATTGATCGGCTTCGATAAGGAGCCTGATTTATGGTAAAGTATGAATCTAGTGTGGGCCACAATGAACCCTACAGGGTTGCAGTGGAGGAGTCAGTCACGTAGAAACAATACCTACCTTAGCTATCATAATACTATAACTATGTTGATATAATGATACAACAATAACTGAATGGTTTCTTTCTCGATTTTATAGAAGTCATCATCAGCTCCCACGGAAATTGTCCAAAAAATCATCATCTTGCGTGTATTCGATCTTGCAGCATGGCTTTCTCTTTCAATAAAGCAAAATTAATGAGACAGTGCTCACATGATTACTACCATGGATCTTCGAATAAACAGGACCTTCACGACATCATTTCTCTGCCAGGACGAATAAGCTGATTTTTAAACCGATTAAATTGATGAAGATAAACCTGGATTTTGGTTCACTTTCCAGATACTATATTGTGTGTGTGTTCGATTTCAAAGTTTTGTAAGTTTACATTTTTTCTGGGAAAAATATCAACATATTTCTCACAAGTCCTCTCCTAAGCAATGAATGAACTTGAGGCACGTGGGATATAACATATAACCCCCGATTATTTCATCAATTTCCATTTCTCTTTGCTGATCAACCGCAAAAAACAATAATTCGTGCACGAAGATAAATCTCGAGTCGATCCGTTTTCTTCAAGCTTCTCTGCACATCCTTCTGGAATTTCAATTATCCCGATTCATATCTCACCTGATAAACGGTCCTAATCCGGAGTGTAACGGGCCGAGGTGATACCATTCATTAGAGATACTAAATTATCTCTCCGAATATGGCTCCTGCATTCTCGAATGCAGGGTAGTTGCAAGGGCACTCTCACCGGGTTTTGTTGACGGGGATGATTTAGGTAATGAGTATGTTTAGATTGGTAGCGTGAGGTGCAATCCCAAAAGTATTTATTGTTACTGGAGATAAGAGCAGGATTTTGCGCGAATTAGGGTAATCGCAAGGACCTCTTTCGTCGTTTGCTCGATCAACTTTGGATATCTTGAAGATGAGGTTCGTGAGAGATCCCAACCAGAGAAATTGTTTGATAATATCATGGTGCTGCAACAGTTTTATTTTGTTGTTATTTCATAATCACTTCCAGAATGCTAATAGATTATATTAGACGACCTGTGAACACAATGGAGTTGTAGGCAATAATACTGTTTTATAAATTTGTCATAGAAACGTAATACATAGTGTTTACATTTTTTCTTGCTAAAAACAGAAAAAAGGTCAATATTATGGTTATAAAATCCGTCGATTTAAGTGTAACACCATGTATATATATACCCTCAAACTACTAGCTAGAAGCTCCTTCGAAATTTAGCCTTCATAACCAATGGAAGAAGCTTCCTAGCCAAAACATCCTGATAGATAATACTTATATTCAAACTATGTGAGAAATCCCATGCAATATCTTCATATAATCACTTTTGTAGGAATCTATAGCTTTAAAAGTAGTCCGACTCTGCCGCAATACCATCACTCCCAGAACTCAGTTTTTCTTAACAGTTTTATAGGAGTTTTATAGTAGCTAAAATGCGTTAAAATGATTGCTATTGCGTCATTCTATAAAATAATTTGGTTTCACCAAATTATTTTATATTTTGTAATTCATTCTTGATTTATGTTATATGCTTCACATATCACACAAGTATCAGTTTAAAGCTCATACATCCTAGTTTTTTCATGCATGAATCATTTTTTCATTTACTCTTGCTTTTATTTTCCATTCAACGGAAGCATCATTCGATGTCGAATAAAAATTGAATAACACTTTTCTTGTCTACATTTCTCAATGTTATTTAGAAATTCAGATCATTTTTATTATTCATATTGGGCTTGGAAAATTCTCTTTTATTTCATCAATCGATTGAACGTCATTTTCTTTATGAAGCTGTTGTCATTTCATTGAATTTGTTGACTAAAGTTTGCTTATTTTCATGTGACAGTTCTTATGTCAATCGGTGAATGTCACTGCTTGTTATGATATACGGAGTATCTAAGAGATTCTTCCACAACGCCAGCCGATTACGGGGCATCTTCATATGGAATGATTCCAGTTGAAACTATGACAGATTTGGCATCGTGTACATCAATACATGGAAATTTTTTTTTTGAATGATTGCTGGAATGTTACAATTGAACAATATTGGAATCCAAAGGAATGTTTAGAGATATTCTGTTTTTTTCAATTCGTTCGTTTTTAGCATATCACTATGTTATAAACGGAACTATAGAAAAAGTATAGCGTTTTACTCAATAATAATTTACGTTAGACAATATAAATGCCAGCCACGTTCATGTCATCAAGAAATTTGTAGAAGATATCGAGTCTGAAATTTTCCTGGTAGTGATTCAGTTTATTTCAATACTTCGATTTGCATATTAACATTTTAATAATATCCGTATTCGGGTTCGCAATAAATAATCATCTAGTACGGTTCAAAATAGTCACCCATCCAATTATTGTAGATATATTCGAGACAAACCGTACACGCCTCAACAGTCAACTATATCATATACTTTTATTGAATGAAAGAAAAAATCGATAGACATGCAAATACATTTCAAAAAATGATAAATAATATTCGAAAAGCTGGAGAGCCGTGATCTGTATCCACAAACCATCTATATATTTATATATTTTTTTCAACTTTCATGATACCCCGATCACCCTTACAGTTTGAAAGCCATCCGCATCCTTTTCAGACTCTCTACATTCCTCTATGAATAGAATCCTCCTCAAAAGGCGATCTTCACCCAGTAATATGAATATCGAACGTAATTCATGTTCATTATGGAAATATGCTTTATCTCTGATGCAGAAGCTGGGAACATGTAAGGTAATTCGTTTCCATGCCATTGTAAATCTTTTACGAGGTTGGAAAGAGGTTGTTAGGTATTATAGAACGTTTACATAGATGAACATGGTAATATTTCACGATAATGGTTTAATGGGAATAATTGAATAGAAATTGAGAACGGGTTTATCAGAGAGCAATCTGAATCTGAGCGGTTTGTGGATATTCATTCTTGGGATTTTATTCCATGACGGTAAAAACATTTCAACTGAATTGAAAAAGGAATCACCAGAAACTGTTATTTGATCGGTATTGTCTCAATCTTTTTTTGGCAGGTGCGGAGTCAAGAGTTTGGTATGGGAGTAACGTCAGTGTTTTTTGCCGTATCATTGATTTCTTCAGAGATTCTTCAATCCCACGGTGTTCATGAGGAGAAGTAAAATAAAATAAAAAATTGTTTGAAGTCTGGCAAAATGGTTATGGCTTTCGCAGCCGAGGTTATTAGTATAACTACTTTCCTTCGGGCTTGAAGGCCGTCGTTCTCTGGAATTTCTTCCTAACGTTTCGCTAGCGCGAGTAGCCAGCTTCTTCAGAGGCTTACTCATTTCCGATGACTAAACATTTCGATTTCTTAAGGCGCATTTATATTGATGCAGGTAGTCTGGAGTCTTGATTACTTCTGTCGTGTTCGGGAAATAATCGTAATAATAATAATAATGTTTGAAGTCTCTTTGGTTCTTGTTGATTTCCACTTTCACCAATTCAAATATTATTTTCTGTCATTTCGTAAATCTCACTTGAAAGATTAATTTTGTGTGGAATCCCATGAATAATTCAAAAAATGATAAAACTCATTTTGTATTGCCTTGTCGGTGATGTTTTTTTAGGTTCAACAGAACTAGTATTTTTCTTTGTGAATAATAGCCACAGATTTTTCGTTGCTGGTATTTTTGAAAACCTTCCAGTTTTTCACTTCCTCCAATGTGAAATTTGAAGCACTCACAATCACATTACATTGGACCCAGTAAAACCTTTGTCGAATTGCATCCAAGGTCTTGTTGACTCCTAGATGTCCACCTGATTTACTGCCATGGATCTCTTTCAAGACATCAGTTATTATGTGTGTTGGCCAACCAGTTAGGAAATAACTTCAGAACTTCAGTTTCTCTGAGTGCACCCCACTGGTCTTTTCCAGGTGCTTATTTTCTGACTGGCTTCGGTCTATGGACTAAAAATTGGGTTCCCATTAGACCATAATAGGCCAGTAGACTAATACATGAGTTCTATTCAACAGCCGTGCCAAATCGCCAATTTTTTTGTAGGTAGTTTGGACCTCAAGGAATATAGTGTGAAATTTGTGGAATCGAGAAATGACGATTTCTGTCAAAAAAAATTATTTAAAAAAAACAAAAGACATATTTTGATGTTATTATCTTTGGAATAAGATTTATCGAAAAATTTTTTCCACAAAAAATGTGCGCAGTGATGAAATACACAAAATAAGTCCTATGCGAAAATCACGTAGAATTATTAGTTTGGCGGTAAATCACTGTTAAAAAAATTTTTTTTCAAAAAATTATTATTGTATTTACGAGGTTTATTTATAAAGAACTGTCCTCAAACTCATCCACCATCTGAAAGAAACTGTCCTGAAGAGATACCGGTAAGGTTTATCCAGCCATGTTATATAGTTTAGCAACAATGACCGATTTTCGTAAACCTGGCGTGTCACTATAGCATTTGTTCCACAAGACCGAGAAGGTGCAAGAAATCAGGGTGATTATTTTCAGCATATACATTCAGGATTTGAGAGAAAAAAATATTTTTTTTTTAACATGTTTTTCGAATTCGTAAGATTTTAGCTTATAAACAAATAGAAGTTACGCCTTATATATTCATGTTATTTGAAATATTCCTTAAGATTCACGTAGGTCTTAGCGAGACGGGTGATTAAAAGAAAACGTTTCAATATCTTTATTCTAGGCCGAGATACAATAATTTTTACGTTTGTTATTGTTTGAATAAACATTTTCGCGAAATTCAAGTTTTTGGGCATTCATAATAGTGTTAGGCATAATATTCGATATTATAGAAACCGTTTTGAGCTTTAATCTCATGGCAGATCATGATTGCATGATCTATCACTCGCACGCGAAATATACTGACGGCGGCCTCGGTATCAACATCTGATCGTTCCTGGTATTCTTCTCAATGAGTTTCTCTTCTGTCAGACTTCTGTCTGTGGTCCGGCAGCTGGATTCCCATTAGACCCAAACTGTCGGTTCAATTTCGGTGCTCTTATGGTTGAGTTTCTCTTCAGAGGTAGACTGAAAACGTACCCCCTCCTTTTTCCTTTAAATCTCAATGGTTCTTTGCTCACCTTAGATAGTTTCAACGTACTATGGTCACTATATATGTCATTTGTCACAGAATATGTTCCATAATTAGTTAGTCCCCTGAGTCAATGTCGAATGTCACTTCCTGTCACCCTTCCTGCCCACCGTGTAGCACGTTGGGAATTTTTCATTTTTATAATAATGTTTGAAAAAAAAAATTGATAGTTGAACCCTAATGGGCACCGATTTTAACTTTTATGTTCGTTCAGTGTAATGATTCACTATCGTTTCATATTTCAGCTCTGGAAGATCTTCCTGTTGATACTTGACGAGTAAGTAATTCAAATTTCATTTTCAAACAAATTTCACGACTATTACTTATTTGCAGGTATCGCACTAATGATGTCGTAAAAGCCGAAAGCGCTTTGCAATTTTCAATGAATATGTTTACACGAGATACGATTTTTCCCTGATTTAATCACTTTCTTGCAGTCAGCTGCTTTTCAAGCTCTCTCTTTTCATTATGCCATTCTCAACAATCACTTAATCCCATTTTGTCCACAATGCCATGAAAGCTGGTGGTCATTCGGAAATGTTCTTCCAGGTAGGTCTTTCCGCTCAGCTTTCCTTCCACCTTGAAAATTCTGCAACGTTCGCATCTTCTTGATCTTGTGTCATTTTTGCTGCTGTCGAATTGTCTGCCAACAGCCATCATTACTTGATTGGTTGCGTTCAATTCCATCACAATGCTCACAAGTATTCGCACAAGGTCTTCTGGACAAGGCATGTGAGTTGTTATCCCAGTCGATGTTTTATCTTGAATTGATACCGGTTCAACTTCCCAATCCACTTTGCCAATTATCCTTTTGGGGTATTCATCTCGAGTAATCACTTCTGAGCTGCATTATCTGTTCTAACGAGGAATTCTCTTCCATAGAGATATTTGTGGAAGTGGTCTACAGCATTGATTATTGCCAGTAGCTCCTTTCTTGCAATTCTATAATTCCTTTTCGGCTTGTTTGATGCTTTGAACCCAACTATTTTTTCCTGGCCATCGTGTTCTTTCGATAGTACGGCTCCATTACCATCATTACCGGCATCTGTGTAGAATACAAGAAACACCTAAAATCGGATAGGAGCATAGAGCTTTTCTCATTCAAGCTCATTCACTTTTCGATAGAAGTGGTTCTTTCAGTCGTTATAGATGATTATAGATATGAATGAATCATGTAGACCAATTTCCAGAGCGAAATGATTTTCCAAAAACCCCATAGGCGTTGCAGTTCGCCGTAATAAATGTGTCCAAGGAGAGAGTATGTTGAATTGAAGAAAACTTCAACTTTCAAATGTTTTTTGCTTCTATAGTTGGCTGAGATTGTTTCAATACATACTCGTATGGTATCGAAAGTGTCTTGTGGTTTATTTTTACTCGTTAATAATTCCGGAAAACAAATATATCATCAAATCATACTGCTTGTCCATTTACTTGCACGTGGGCTCGTAGTACTCTAATATAACGGTATGAAATTCATCTTAGAATAAGTAATATTCATTTATCTTTTCTCGTCACTCATGTCCGCTCAAACTCCCTCTCGAGTATACTTCATCGGATACCGAGACACAAATATCTCGTCTCATTGTGTATTGATGGATATGTAATAGGAGTTGCTGACTTGCACTTCTGATATTCTATAACGACCCGATTATGCCATCGTTAGATAGATATGTCAAGAATTAGGCACGCATACATCAGTAGGAGAATGACTCGGTAAATAATTCGAAATGAACTGACAATTCTCGTATGAGGGTCAATTTCTCCGACAGCTCGTATTGGATTAGACATGGAATTGGGAGATCTTCTTCAAGCGTATCGCCATGCTTCGAACTCGTGGCAGCTTTGCCAAATCGAGCTCAATACTTATAGGAATGTTCCTAATGAAATGAAGAAATCGTTACTGGATTTGATAATACTCCAAAACGGCTGATGCATGTTCCTTTCCCAATACCATACAGAGGTTGAGTGAAATTATAATTTATTATTTACCAAGGAGGAAGTGAATCATTCATTCCGAGAGAAAAATAATGTCTTTCACTTATTGTATAGTTTGAAAATATAATAATGCAGGTACATCTCTGTACATTTCGGTTTGGTGCTAGTAAATGCATTTCGCATGCCAATGAGCGACAGTCCAAAAAAATGGCTGATGAAGGTTACGGTTCATTTCTCAAAACTGAATGAGGCTTTGGTAATCGATGATAATTTGGGTTCTGGTGGGGAAGTGAGTACCTCCATCTTTTTGTACGTTTGGTATTAATGAATATAAATAATTGTTCAGTACTTTTTATCATTGTAGGAATGTTGATTATGTACCATAACATGAATACTTTCGAAAGAAAAAATTATCTGACAGCTCTCTAAGGGAAAGAATCTTGATATCTGCTTCCTCACCAATACCTACAAACAATACTGATTTTTTTTCTCAATCGAATATTGAAATGAATTTTATGTATCCTATTTGTTGTCAACAGTGATTATTAGTTACTTGTGGTTCACTGCATAATAGAAGTATTCACTTCACTACGGCCAAAAGGTTTTCCTAAATATCCAAAATGTACCCATTATGAAAAGTATCGAGCAAACCCCAACCGATATTGCGTATAACAGACTCTGATAATCAATTACCTATGGTTAATGGCATCAGTCAAAAAACCCATCGTCAATTGTTATATAGTCGATATTGACCTTGTATCGTAGATGGCAACTATCAACGAGAGGTGTTCATGTATCTTCCATCTCCGTACCGTTGCAGCAGGTATTTTGTTGGTACCATAGACTAGGCTAACGCTATTTATTCATTTTTACTCTAACGCTAACTCAATTGATCGCAAAAAGTAGTGAGATTTGTTGAGGTCAGTTTTTTGATTATCAACACACCTGAACACCAAATACTCGTGACATTACTAATATCCATTCACTTCTATAATAAATCACGACCTTCGGATTCTATTGAATATATAACTGGTGTTCGTATTTATTACTCAGATCAATATCAGAATATCGTTTTGAGTCATAAAAAAATTATTCCGAATTGAAGCTCGATTTTTGATAAATCATCGTTAGATTTATTATTCAAGTTGTAAGGAATTACAGACATTCTGCTCCTCTGCTTGATACATAAGATTTGTTCCTTACTGCGAAAAAAACTATCGTCACTCATGAAAATTACAGCTTAGCCAATTCAAATTGGCATGGTTATTGGTTCCACATCATTTCCGTGCCAAGATGAAATAGACATCCTGTACATTGTTTCAAAGACATTTCGTATATTGAATTGCTGGGGCATTAAATATATTGTTTGAGATGCTTCTGGAGATTGATTGTTGTACAGTCATCTAGGTTAGGGAGAAGCTGTTTCAGGTAAAATCTCATTTACTTTTTATGAATGATATGCATGTATCAATAGGGAGTGCTTCTTGATATTACTTTTTTCAGAAAAGTGTTCAATTTATTTCCTAATGAGTTTAAGAAAAGAATATCATAACTTTGTTCGTCTCAGAAAAATAATCATGTTTTAAAAAATAAAAACCGAGAACTTGGTTCAGTAGTCTTGGTTCAAAATGTTATCCGAAAATCAAATATTTCAAAGCGGATAAGTGTTGACTAGCTTTTTCGAAAACGTTTGGTGTGTCATCTGAAAAAATTCTATAATTCAATCATTAATCCACTAAGGAGTTCAAGGGGTATTTTTTTTTAATTTGAAACCAGGTTTTCTGAGCTACCCAGAATGAATTGTGATCCTGGAAAGTTAATTTTTATCACAAAACTAATCTCTATTTTGCCTTCATCGTGTGACAATATCCTGTGAATGTTTACAATTCATTCAGCTCCGTGTGCTCGGTGTACAGTGCCCGTCACACCATATAGTCAGGAAAATAGTTGTTTCAGAAAGAAACTTCCTTCCTTTTTGTGAATAAATTGAGCGCCTATGAATGAAATACATATATCAACGAAAAGTGTTGTTTTTTTATTTATATCAATTCTTCCAAAACTTTGCTGATAATGTTTTGAAATGAGACATATATATTATAAAATACACTTATTTCAATTTCGGTTCTCTTCTCTCATAATGCACTAATTATCGGTGCTTCTACATTGTATTGATTCCAATTAGATTTTGCCTTCATTAACGTGTTCACAACGACGTAGTTGCGGTCTGGCAAGGCCCAGCATTGGTTTTGTCGAACGGCACGGAATACTGAAAAGTTTGTTAGTTTATTACCTTTTGGTGGTTGAATTTACGTAACGAAAATTTCAGTTATGTTGCGGCGGTATGTTCAGTTATCACGGGTGGATGGTTATCTGGCTTCAATGCAGTAGAAAAAGGAAGAGCCATTTCTGATTTTTCCAATATTCTAGAACGATCCAATATGAGAAAAAAAATTCTCTATGATGGATGCTTTCTTTTTCAATATTCAACATGCTGTTTCAGCAGAAAAAGTAGACATCCACTTTCAATAGGAATTTCTGGTGTCTAGGTCGATATTGTAGATTGGCTGGTCAACTCGTCAGTCCAAAATAATTCACGCGCATCAATTATTGAAAAGACTATTTTCTATATTCTCATTAATCTCAGTAATATATATGGTTGACTAATCTAGATGCAGAAACATAAATCTGACTTCGTGGTTGATTCAGAATCTCATCCACAGTCTACACGAAATGACCAATTGATGTAGATGACACACCAGCACACTAACTCATTTGGAATATTGCCTTTTATGGTATCTCTCTATTGTCAAACACAGAATTATAGATGGGGTTCAACACGAAGCGCTTCTGCAATCGTCTTATCTTATACAGTTTTTCGGGTAATATAAAAAGGACTGAGGGTAAATACAATATATTCATTCTGCAAATGAGAATTTCGAAGTAGGTAGGTACAACGAAAGCCTAAATTGAAAGCAACGGCTCTCTCTCTACCTCACGAATTCGGTTTGACAAGTGCTTCATGCCCAGCAGAAATTCTCATCTGCTATAGTTGATGTGAGATTTTCTTACTTGTAACATCATTCCCCAGAGAAGAAATGCATTCAGACCAACAACATCAAATTCTTGATCGAAAACAATCATTGAACACCAATTTGTACTTCAGCATTGTGTAGGGTACAGAACTCTACCCCAAACCAGTTTTGAATTTTTATACTGAAAAATAATAGGTGGTAGTTCAAAGAACATAAACTTTCAAGGCCGGAGGCAACTGATTCTGAAGTGGTTTTCGGGTTTGTTTGCTGTGGTCCACAGGATTCCACTCCTGACGTTTCGCCTATAGCTGTGGTAGGCATTAACAAAGTCTGTGAGGTAACGGACGCAATATTCTTGTTCTCACAGTACATACTTCTGTCTTCACGTTTTGGTCCACTTCATATCTGTTTTCATGTCGGATGTTGTGTGTCGGGTATGTCGTATATGTTTTCTTTTATTCTATTGCCTCTTTGTGTAATCTCGGATAGTAGCTCAGAGTCCTGTAGAGCACTTGGGTTTCGTCAAAAGCAAGTATGTCATTGCCTTCTTCCAGTGCGTGTTCTGCCAGTGCCAAATATTCTGTCTATCCTAAGCGACAATTTCTCTTTTGTTCGGAGAGCCGTGTCTAGATGCTTCGTTTGGTGTTACAATGTAGATCAATCCACAGCTACACGGAATCCAGTACACACTTGGTGTTACCCACGGCTCTGGTTACCTGCATCGAAGAATACACGACCAAAACCAGTTAAGACAAAAAAAACACGCCCATCATTAGATTACATCAGAATCAATAGGAAGTAGTAATGAACATCGGGAGATAGACTTGTTTCTTAGGCTTCCAATTAAAATAAAAAGGCTTCCCAAGGTGCACAGAAAATACAATCAAGGACATTCTGCAGGGTACCAGGCACAGTATTACGTTGGTCAACAAACAATACGCTGTATATCGAATAGTAACCACAAATGTGAATTACAGTTATCCTGAAAAACTGGTGAAGTTTGGTTGATTATCTGCTACCGAAACGACCGATGTTCAGAGATCGGTAAGTCCGGTGAGTTGACTCATTCTTTTATTTTCTGTGTGTTTCAGCTGTTTGAAAGTTTGAACTCAACTGCGTGTTCTGTGGTTATTTTTCTGAAAAGTTCCAGCGCAATTGAAAGTAATTGGAATTTCATTTTCCATTACTTTTGTAAGGAACTGTTTCGGGTTCGAATCCCTTCTTATTTTCTCAAGACAATCAATCGTGAGCCATGATATGACATTTGAACCTATATATAATAGAGCTTCTGCAACTCGACCAACAGTCCTCAAAGCAGTGTCTCTGAAAACGTCGAATCGACCACAGATGGTTCTTTGAGGAAAGTATTCAGTAGATATTTCAAATTATAAAATTGAATTAATCAGTACCTAAAGGAATCTGGTGTTCCGAAATACCATTAAGCTAATAAGAGCAGATGACCTTCATCAATATATTTGTCGATATTATGTCAATTAAAAATATTCTCCAAGATCTATATCGATGTTAAATTCCATTATTTCCTTTATAAAATTCCGGACTCTAGGTCGGGGCACTGTAAAACATTACCATTGTAATATTTTCAAATATTACAATGGTTAGATTGATCGATCTCAAATGGTTTCCCCATTAGAGATTATCACTGATCGTAATTCCTAGCATCGAGATATTTGACTTTGTAGGAATAGTTACTCCTGACATCTGAATACTAAATGATAATAGATTGGTTTTCCTTGAGTAGAGACATGTCTGGGTTCACCTAGCATTAAATTCCACCGAGTTCATGTTACCCCATTCTATTATTTTTGCCAAGTCATCGTTGATTTCATTGACGTGAATGTTTCTTTGAATTTTTATTTCTCGAGCTGGTATGGGGACTCTGGAAGAGAAACTAGTATAAAGAGTACAATCAAACAAGAAACTTTTCAACAAAGCACACAACTGAGGAGGCAAACCATAAGATGGCAGTTGATAGAATGAAGTAATCCCGTAAAACCACTGGGTTAGTTCCAACCATAAACTGAAAAGTAGTTACCAGTGAGGCAACTCTGGCGATTAAAGAAACATACCCTATGTTTCACATGAGACTACCTACATCATTCCCAGACAGCACAATGCTATCCGTGGAATAAACTGAGGAGATATGTCTAGGATTTGAGGATATCCCTAGGATATGTGCACTTTGTACCAAGGATACAAGATATAAGGATATCTTGAGGATGTAGAAATTTGACTTCTTTCTTGATCCCCAGGATAATCTTCAGTGGTCCTCTTTCTATCATATCCTGAGGATGTACATAGAGGTCAATCTCAGGATTATATATATATATATATATATATATATATATATTAATGAAATTGAGTTGTAGCGGCCTTCAGACAATCAAAAATTCGAGTCTTCTTGCATTCAGGCTGATTTTGATCTGGGATTTGACTGGGAATCTGATGAGTATTAACAAATTTCCATTAGGTACATTGATAACTGAATCTCTTTCAGGATCACTATGAGAATCATTCGAAAGGAAACAATCTGAATCAATATGAGATGATAATGTATCTGTATCGGATTCTCTCAAAGATATGGTGTCTTCATTATCATTCCCATAATCTTGAATGAGAGCAAGTATTCTATCCATATCATTCTTTGCGTACCGAAAGTAAGTTGCTCTGCTTTTCATTCTTATTGATCATGCAGCTTCAATTATCTAGTAACAATGATCAAGTAGCGATTAACAATTATCACGTAGAAAGTAAAGAAAAAGAAGGCATCCATGCACCTCAATTCAACAATAATCAAAGCTTGTGGAAGGGGACCAACTTTAACCCCACATAAACTTTTGAGTAGCATTTTTTATGCATTTTCATATACCCTAGCTTTGTTTTGTGGAGTTGAAGATCGAAATTGAAAATAAAATATCATTGTTTTCCTGAGAAATTCCACCCAGAATCGTATCTAGTTTCAATTTCAACTCGCTCACATCCCACGAACATAAAAACAATCGAGAAAAACAAATTATCTGAAGGAAAATTTGGTTATGATCTTATAATCCGTCATAACCAGCCCATTAGAGACACATATTTCACAATTTAAGTGAGATAAAGTTAAAAGTTGTCCAACTCTTACTCGTTGCTTGTTAAATGATAGTTGATAATTTGGTTGCATGAATCATCTACAGTAAATTGGGCAGTTCAACTGATCATTGATAATTGTTACTTACAACGATATATAACAAATAAAGCACAGTAGGTATGTTGACGTTAATAAGTCAAGCAGTAACAATGACTGACCTGTATTCTTCACTGTAAGTAGTTATATTATAAAAACAACATTATATAACAATAACCACATACTACATCTGAAATGCCTTGAAACTTGAAACAACACAACACACGAAACACTGCTACAACCTAAATCCACGAAAATCGAATATTTTTCTGTGACTACGGACCACGGCGCCGTTCAGATAGCAGCACTTGGTTCCTGATTGGCTGCTGAATAAGAACTCGTCATTCAGAGCATATCAGAAGAGAGTATGCTGTATTCTCAAAGCTGATGTCTCCACAAAGGAAAATTCAGCTATCAGTATAGAACTCTTGTCGTTGAATCTAGCAAAAAATAAAGGAAAGTTGATGAAGATTGAACCATAAAATTGAATGTACTTTGCAAAAAATGATTATTCTCCAGAAATAATCAGCAGCTCGTGTCATTCTGAAAGACAATAAGATTAATCAGTCTTATTCAGACGTACATATTGGATATCGCTCGTTGAAATAAACACGACTGTCTCACTTCAGGTAATTACATTTTCCAAAAATTAATAGAATTTTTTCAATAATCAATATCTAACTCTTGATAAGGCCGGTATGGAGTTTTATTGATTTTGGAAAGTACAATTTTTCAATACTCATATTTCCATCTGAATGATTTTTTCGCGAAAAAAATTTTTATCCCACCATTGGCCCAGAGGAACGGCCGTGGGATATATTTGAACGTTATCCCAGGGTTGTGGAAAACTGGATCTCATTGGAATAATATGTAACCATATTATATATCAGGTTACTCCTGGGAAATATACATTTGGCTCAACCTGGGTTATGATGACGACTAAGGGAAAGCCTGAGGATAACCTAGGGATATTCTAGAAAGGTTATTCCATTATTGGATATCCAGGATCATTCTGGGATATCCTGAGGATATAGTGTGCTGTGTGGGTTGCAATAAAACATTGTTGTGGTACTTTGACAATTATTATTTCGTTAATTTGTCTGGATGATGGAAGCGAGCCTGGAATTTGAATGCATTGATGTTTCTGAATCTGCCAAATGACTATAATTTTCAAGACCTGGACAGTAGACTGAACTTACACAGGGCTCCAGCCCTAAGACTGTACCAAGCAAGATGAATAAAAACCCTGGTGCGTTGACCGATATGCTTTTGTTTAGCCAATTCCTCTCGACCTTAGAAATCGAAGAGTAAACTTACACTTTTTGATGGTAGGTGTTGTTGAGGTGGAGATATAAATGCGATTTTCTAAGGGTACATTTTCTTCGAGGCGGCAGCTGATACCGGCAGTCTCATTGGATAAACTCTTGCGGGATCTTTCGTTCACCAATAGAATTATCAGTATACGAAATACGTTGGGTCAAGTTTGTCTAACAAAAAGCTATTGATTTTTTTGAAATGTTTGACAGTTCGATTCGAATTTGAATGCATTTGAAAGTTCCTTCAATATTCGAAATCTTGTACCTAGTTCTTGTTTCTTTTCACGTTTTTCTTGTTTAGATTCCTTTTAAGTGTTTATCGTTGCTGTTCTTGTAATTGTTTGATTTCATAGTGATAGTTAGATTTATTATGAACCGATTTACAAAGCTCAAAATAAAACCCTTGCGTAATATGTAGGTATTACTCATCCCTCATATCATAGGCTCGTAATCACATTGAAATTGCATTTTTTTTAACACTATGAAGGAAAAAGTACTTACCTATCTTCGGTTCTTCAGAAAGTTGAAAGATAAGATATCAATACTTTCCACTTTCACTAACAACTATTGTTTCGGAAGATTCAAAATCACATCATAATCACCGAGTTTTTGATTAATTTTTCATCAAATTGAAAAGAAAAGGAATACCTAATAATCAGTCAAAATGTGATGACTACATAATTTCTAGCATTTCGCAGTTATCAAGAAATTGCATGCAAAACAGGAGACCATGAAATAAACATAATCTATAAATCTATAAATAATCGAATGGCCGTCGAGCAGACGGATATCATGGCATCACAGATTAAATTGAAATCACGTAAGGTGCGCCTCTGCTGGCAAACTCTCGAAGGCATCTCTTCAGTTAAAATTGATCAAAATCAAGAAAGCGAAAAGTCGAGAAAATTTGCTTACAATCTATTAGGTATAAATCAAAACACCAGGGTTTTCATTCATTCTGGTAGGATTCACACGCATCATAAGATAATCCATTTTTCCACAACACAAAATAAAACAAGCAAGACGAAGAAGTAAGTCAATCGACAATATATTATCCTCCACAGGATAGTTCAATTCTGATACTCCAATAAGTAGATACGAAAAGCACGCCGATGCGGAAAACTCTAATAAGACAATAAAATCCCTAGAGTCCGCAACTTGGCTGTTACTTTGATAAGTTGAGACGATTCCAGAGTGTGTTGTTCCATATAAGTCGTCGGCAGACGGCCACATATGCTGTTTATTTACGATAGGGAATTATAATTGATAATTCAAGTTTGAAACATGCCGTCGAAGTTTAATAAGCTTTAAACGGCAGACGCGATGAGCGCAGAAAATTGTTTGGAAGTGCTTAAGTTTTAGCACTCTTTGTCTAAACGAATATTGTAATATAGAGAATGAGTATGTGGAGAGAATTGAATGGCTTCCAGTTTTAGCGTGTCACATGTTAGGCTGGTAAATGCCGAGTGATATTGTTGAAAGGGTAATTTATGATCGAGAGAATGGGTACCTAGCTTGGGTTATTATCTGGGAATTTTCTTGTCGCTTGCGAACGATGAACTCTCGAAGTGGAAGGGAGGAAATTCCAAATATGTGCGAAGTTTTTCAGGATGAGGTTGATAGAAATACAGGGAACTGAATTGAATGGGTTATCCTTGTATAAAACATTTATCCACGACTATTATATAATGTACCCCTTATACGTACGTTTGCTCGACCTCAATAATACCCAATAATCCCGGCAGTTATTAATGAGTTAATAATCACTGCTTCCTTGATTCAGATATATGTTCAGTATAACTACTTTTTTTCGGGTTTGAAGGCCGTCGTTCTTTAGAATTTCTTCCTGACGTTTCGCTAGTGCGAGTGGCTAGCTTCTTCAGAGGCTCACTCATCTTGACCATTATTCCGATGACTAATAGTCAGAGTGAGTGAGCCTCTGAAGAAGCTAGCCACTCGCGCTAGCGAAACGTACGGAAGGAATTCCAAAGAACGACGGCCTTCAAACCCGAAGAAAAGTAGTAGTACTGAAAACCTCGGCCGCGAAATCCTTAACCATTTTCTTATCTATATGTCATATCAAATTGTTCTGATATTAACTCTATTCCTGTAATCAACGTGACAAATTTTTAAAATATGACAATTATTGATAACTATTAATGAATATCTTGTAATATAAATATCACCATGTGAGATTGAATACGTGATATTTGTTGAGTTTAATACATAGATAGGTACTATGAGATATTATAAGAGTATTATAATTTCTTATAACTATGTACTGTGCGTAGATGTTTTTGAGAATATGTATGTGATGTAACAAAATTTTCCAACCAAAACTTCAACCAAAATTTCTATTAGTCGCGTACTACGTTACTCGCGTATAATGGCTATTATTATCTGGGTGAGTCATATAACAGGATCGCCTTCTTTCCTAGATTCATTTGATAATAAAATAATATATGCTTCATCACATGATGAATTCACTTGCACGACTAATTATAGAATGAATATCAATTTGTCTTTTACTATATCCGAAGTCTTTGTAAATGTACGATAAATGCTCTTGGAAACCATAAAATAGGAGGGGAATAAATTATGTTTGTCTCTATCAAAAAGAACATTTTCAGGAATAGTGTGTCACCAAACAATATTCAAGAAGGAACATAACTCAAGAAAGACGCTTCGTCGCTCCCAGTGAACGCAGTGCAACAAGTGGGGGCACTTCGTCCTTTGCCACGTCGCCTTTGACAATGTCCACACGCAGATGTAGGTAAAACGGCGGGCTCAAAAAAGTGGAAAACCAAGGCTTAGAATGCCAGAATCCGCTATAAATTCATTAGGCACCTGCATGAAAGGTAACATTCTTCAAGTTATTTCTCACTAAATGGATATATAAGAGAGACCAGCATATGAATTCATTGTGGTACTAAATAATTTTCAGTTCTGATAGAGGACTCACAGAAAGTAATCCATTACGAAAAGTCAGGCGTTCTAACAGCTCTGTCAAATATTCCAACTGTCCTTGGACGTTATATCGACAGGAACAGACAACTATGAACACCTTTCAAAAAAATGTATTATTTCATTTTGGCAATCATCCATAATTCTTCGAAAAAGTAGCATATTTCCTGCCCAACCTGGGAAGTAAGTACTTCCCGGACTAGGGAAAGCATTTCAAACGAATTGAATTCCTTCAATATCAGCAATTGCTCGAATTTCCATATGCCGATGGAAATATAAGTTAGAATTTTTCAGTTAGTACCTATCTTCTGTACGAATTTCAATAATTGAAACAGATGGTTGATTTGAAATGGTTCACAATGTTTTGTTTTCGATAACCATCTGACGAACGTCAATCCCCAGAAGTTGAAATTTGTGCGAGCAATGGATAACGAGGTCTTACCGTTTAATGTGTGCATCCCAGCACGTTGTCCGGCGGGTAATTGAACCTCGGTCTTCCGCTTGATAGACGGGCGCGCTCAACTCTGAGTTAGAATTGAAATGTTTGATCTTTTGTTCTGAAGAGTTACATAATGAAGAAATTTTCATCACTGATTTGTTGTTACGTGAATTACTATCTTTTTAATTCGAGACACATTTCAAAATTCACTGAAATATTGAAAATTCTTACTTCTCATAATAAACATCACTTTTCACAAGTCAATTACGAAAAGTAAAACAAAAGCATTCAGTCGTTTGATCAATCATACATGAAAACCCTCATATATTCATTGTTGTGAAGAATGACCCAATTAGGACATTTATTTGGAAATGAAGTATCAAAATAGTCGCATTGAATGGTTATCACAATCTTACCAAAAATCTAAACTTTCAACATTATAATTATTATGATGATTTTGAACACCCAAATTGGGTTCAGTAAGTATTTGCACAGTAACTGCATAATATCTTTTTTTCTCTATAGTATATTCAAGAAAAAATGATTCATTCCTGCGTTCCGTTCAAACACCCCTACCAATCGAACAATCATTGCATCCAAAAAAAATTCAAATTTCAAAATGTTGTTTGAGCCTTCACCGTGCCGCTTGTTACTCTCATAATTTTCAAACGCCTTCAGAAATTTTTGATAGTTCAGAATATATTCAGTGTCTGCCACTCATAAACTTTCTTTCCAAACACTAAATGGTGACATATCAGCGTTGAAAGTTTCCGTTCATTTTCCTTTTGAAATAGACCGAATATCATCTCATTCTCCTTTCATTTGATAGTTGTCGATAGCGTTTATAATACTTTTCTCACTCTTCGGTGTACTATGTATTCTAAAGATTTTTCTGTCGTGTCTTTCGTATCATTTGTTCAATCCGAATCCTCTTTAATCACTATTTGTTTTATCATTAGTTGAACCGCGCCTGGAATCGTTTTTCTGTCGACGTTTCGGCTCCCAATTTGAAACCATTCTCAAGGCATCTTCTTGGTGCCGAGGTCTCAGACTCCTCAACCCCCAGCTCTCATCTTTACAAAATGAAGACTGTGTGCTTTTGTGGATAGAGGGATGGTACTCATGGCTATATGAGAATCCGACGTTGTTGAACCTCCAGTCGGACCCCAAGTAGGTCTGGTTTGAAAAGGATTAATTAAGGGATATCAGATATTCAGAAGATCCTTCCAAAACCCAAAAGTGTTTTTTCAGGGATGATGAAATATACTTAACAACATTCGACAGATATTTCATGGAACTTATATATGATCAATATTGATCGAGTATCGTTGATAACTGTGATAACTTCTGAAGTCTTCTCAAACTCCACCGAAGAAAGAACCCCATTGTTAATGAGATATCACATCACTGGAAGTGATTTGGGGTTAACTTTCTTTACAAAAGTGTATTATCAATTTGTAATTTTCAATGAAGTATGTTGTAGAGCATATCCAATCCATCTCGGCACAAACTCAAATACTTTTCCTGTTGCACACTGGTAGTGTAGACCACGACGAAATAAAAAACACCTTCAAGGAATAAATTTCAGTACAGTGAACAGATATAATAGGTGTATTTTATCTTAGTACACTCCACAGAGATTGCTGGGTATAAACGTTATTAGTTCTGTGCCAAGATGGATTGGATAAGCTGTACTTTATTGAATTGATCACCAGAGGCTCTGCCAGTGAGTACTCATCTAATTGATTGGTTGATTAGTAATGTTGCTCCATTCATTTATAAACCTAAACCTTCAAAAGGGCAGTGGAAAACACTGTTTCAATTTACTGAGCTGTTATATGTATATGCTCCTCCTTCCCAATGTCCGCATGAACTTTGTTCAGAGTGATTCATTGGAATTCGGTTATGCCCAAATTTTCTTTGTTCCCATGCCCGAGAGGTCCATCGCAAATCTAGACAGCAGACGAAAGCGTCTCATTACCAATTCCGATCAAGCAAAAAATTCGCCTCAATTTCTGAAATAATCGTCGAGACATCGCATCGCCTGATATTTCATGTGAATAATTGATTCATCTTTCGTTTCGGGTTGTACGCACATGTCGCGATCTTCGATTGTTATCGCAAGAGAGAGCGATACCGATCGCAGGGACATCAATCAGATTAGACAACGATACGGATTCCACGAAATAATTCGACGATTCCTCCTCCTGCAGACGACAACTGACTGTCTCCGGACTGCTTGATTCATGATGCCGTCTTACGGATGATTCGGTTTTGTCTGTCTGCAAAGACTTTTCCTGCTCCGCTGACTCCGTAGGTAGGTGACTTTTGATTTGGTCCAGTGGGTTCCGGATGATGGGTTGGTTCGGATGATCATTTTTGAATGCCGACATGGGAGTTTTATTTACATAAACGACTTTTTTTTTTCGATGGTCAAAAAATATATGACAATATTCGACGAACATTTTTTTTAAAGAAGACGTTTATCATCAATCATGAAATTCAAACGAATTCGGATCATCATTCCAATGGTTACATTCCTCATTCACCGGTGTTGACACCAGGAGTTACTATTTTTTTGTACACTTCAAGGAAAATGTCATTTCAAATATGCCGAAAGAAATCAAAGGGCTGTTTTACTACGTTATCACCCAGTAATTTTATTCACAATTATTCGAAATTGTGCTCATTCCTAATTAGTTTGAAAAGTGACCAATTGTTTACTCAGACGAAATCGGAAAAACACTTTGCTGACCTCTTGTCACTTTTTCGACCTCGTATTTTTTTTCAAAACCCCATGATACCTACGGAATTCATGAAGTAGTCCCCACCAAGGTATACACACCAGCGCTGTTATAATATAGAAATAGCTATCCCAAGTAGCACATCATATTGGCTGAACCCCGAATTCAGATCGGTTCAATATAGATACATCGTTAGTGAAAAACTTGATATTGAACAAATATGAATCAATATTGAGAAAACGATATTTCAATATGAAAATTGGTTTAATAGTGATAATACATGGGTTTGATAACTTATTACCAATATCAGAATTACCAAATCAGGTGATAATGAATAATATCAGTTCAACAACATAGATATATCAATATTGTCTGCATGTTTTGTTTATACCCAATTTCCAACTTCGGAATCCAATATATATTCTTCATTGTTTGGGAGCGTAATTAAAATATTGTATATCACATTAGTTGGCAAATTGACACAATACTGCAATTTAGTTAGATTTGCGAGTTCCGAGATTGCTTGAATATTGTTTTTCACAGTAAAATGGAAATATTCATATAGTCATTTTCGAATCACAACCTGAAAGGGGTATCGGGATTTTGAGAGTGATCACTTAGTATGTTCAAACGTATATCAATATTGGTAACGCAATATTCATGATGGAACTTTGCAAAATGAAATATGGCGAATTTCAATACCAGAAAATTACGTCTAGAACTTTTTGCACAGCAAGTTTGATATTCCCAATCGCCATCACATAAGACAGTGATCCTTCAGTGTTTTTCAAATATATTTCCATTGTTACTGAACTTTCTAACATTTCAGTATATCTCGTGTAGGTATTGCAAAACAGGGAAAACAAAATTAACCAGTAGTGTACCACAGGGCTCCGCCTTGGGACCAACATTATTCATATTGTATATTAACGATCTGGCTAATCTTAACTTATCGATAGCTACCGAAATTAAAAAGTGGTGTAATGCAAACCGGTTAGTTTTGAACACCAAGAAAACTAAGGTATTGTCATTTAAATGCGAAATCAACACTGTGTAATTGAATGACGATATAATCATCGAAACCGATAATATTTAATTCTTAGGATTCGAAATAGACCATGGTATGAGGTTTTAGGAGCAGTTTATACATCTAATGAAGACACTAGCCTCCGAATGCTGCCCTACCAAGAAATCAAATTTACATTATTATCACACACGGAATGCTATGCTGTAAGAACATAACGATTTCTTTCTTCAAAGTTTGAAAAAAACAATGAAAGCCTATCTTACGAAGTTCAGTTTCAAAACCCACTTTCGATGTTGTATATCTATGTTTAGTCATTGATATCATTATTAAATTGATAATCAATATCTGCAATATCTGATAGCTCTATTTCATCTTATGATTTGTTCAAATTTGTTTGTCCCTTTTCAGTCACTCGACTTTTCCACTATAATTCGCTACAAACATTATTCTCTAAGTAAAGAAGTGGATGAACTTTAATCAACTTCACTTTAGAACAATAACCGTATCCTAAAAGTTTTCAATTCTCAAAATGTTACAGAAATTCCTCTTGTAACGCAGATGAACAAATTTCATACATCGAAACATTTGTAAAATAGACTATTCAAAGGTGACGGACAGATGTCTTCTGTATGATCACGATAGACACGTTCATTCCATCTAACATCATGAAGCTAGTTTGCAAGATCTCTCTACGTTCGTTTCGCGGAAATCCAAGTGAAAAATTACAGTGGTTTCAGACATCCACTTGTTGGCAAGAATTTCAGATATTTGTCCAAATAGTCTAAATACGCTGAGCAAGGTGAACTGGTCTGAAACTTCAGTTAGTATTTTTCATTCCACTTCGGAGGGGGTTGAGAGTTTGAGGATAGTGAAAAACGTGTTCCATCAAACACAAAAGCGATCAGACTACATATCCAACTCAATGAGCCATACACCTCGATACCTATAAAACGGAAAAGACAAACAAATGAAGCTGCGAAATTGATTGTAGAATCATATGACGGAGTAAGCTCGCAAACCAGTAAGTAATAGTCTTTTCAAATCAGATAGAAAAGCATGTTGCATTTTGATAATACGATACATCCTGAAAACAATTGAATGTTATGTGTTTTTAAGCGATTTTGTCATCATAAGCAGGTAAGACGTGTAACACTGTTCCTTGAATAAGGTCCAAACTAAGGAGTATTCGATTTGTTGATGATTTTCTGTCGACAATAAAATATAAGTGGAATTTTCGGCAATGAAATGAACTGTTCCTACGCGAGAGATACCGACGCGATGTCAAGAAGAGTTGGTATGAAATGGGTCTACATTGATTGATATTTCAGTTCTAGAAGTTGGTGTAAGATCGTATCTGTCAAAGAGGTAAGAGGAATGATATTATTTTATGAAAAAGACATGCAGAATGAAATAATCTGCTTCTTTGCATATTCAACCAATCAGATTGTATTCATTTATTAGAGATCCTTTCACGCCTGCGAACACCATGAACGAATCTCAATGAGGAGTTTTGTACTTTTTGAATTTTTGAGCTGAATTTTTGAGTAATATTGGGACCATATAAAGAATCAGCAAAATCAAAAATTGATAATATTATCGATTCACATAACAATAGGTTTATATTGGAGGATGAGTAGTGCTTTGAGCCACACAAGCCATTTTTAGAGATAAATATGCTCTTTGTATCAGTTTATTTATGTGTTTTTCAAATCTCAGATCAGAGTATATTTTTATACCAAGATTTCTTGTGTATTCCAGAACAGCCAGTGATTGGTCATTAATAGCTATATTGGTATCATGCGGTGACAAATGATTTATTGGCTCAAAAATCGTCATGCTTCACTTGTAAGTATTGATGTACAGACAGTGCTCTGATGCTTTCTGTATGAATTTTTGTAGATCTTCACTGATGATATAATGATGTGAAGGCCTAGTCGTTTAACATGTACATTTTATTTCTGAAGATATTATGATATTTTTGGTATTATCCTTATTCAAGTTGGCTAATTGGTTTATTCCAAAGCCAAAAAAAAAACAATCACACACATCCTTATTCAATTTCAGGTTGTTGCATGCAAACCAAGCCTTAGCATTTTTTTTTTCGGTAATACTGGTGTTGTCGCTTAGCCTATTGATATCCGAATCTGACTGTAACATTGTGGTATTATCAGCGAAACAATTGACTGTACTGGGTAGAGAATGTTGAAAAATGTCGTTTGTATATATAACTAGAAGTATAAGTCCTAAGACCGACCCTTGAGGTATACATGGGATATGGTAGCTTGATTTGATAATGTGATCTCTATGCACACTGCTTGTTTTCTCGACAAAAAGTAAGATTGAGAAAACTCGAGGGCCGTTACCTGGATCCCATAGAATTCGAGATTTTTAATGAGGATATTATGTTTTATACTGTCGAATGCTTTGCTCAGATCCCACAAAGATGAAAAGGTGTGCTCTCCGTTTTCCAAACTGACTATTATGTATTGTGAATAACTGCAGCTACTTCAATAACTGTTGAGCGTTTTTTGAGGAAGCTAAATTGATCATCACGATCACTGCTATGTTTGTTTAGGAAATTCAGTGAAGGTTTTTCAACTGATATTTTCATTATTTCACCGGAAAGTGAAATGATGGAAATTGATCTTAAGTTATCAGGAGAGTTACGATCACTCTTCTGGAAAATAATTACAAAATTGGAATGATGGAAATTGGTCTAAAGTTATCAGGAGAGTTACGATCACTCTTCTGGACAATAGTTAAAAAAGTGGAATGATGGAAATTGGTCTAAAGTTATCAGGAGAGTTTTGATCACTCTTCTGGAAAATAGTTACAACTCAACTAACTTTGAAGACGTCTGGAAAATAGCCCCCACTGAAACAGCGGTTTATAAAAATGGTTGAATGGTTCAACAAGGTAAGCGCATGTTTCTTCGATTCTTCTGCTATTCAGATGTCATAAGAGGCAGTATTTTTAAGTTCACCAATGGCGAGCACTTCATCTTCATGTGACACAGGTGGTAGAATAAAAGAATCAGTTGGTATCGGAATTGTATACAATAATATTGTATATTCATGGTGGTGAATCAGTTGAACATCTAGAAGTTAACAATACCTTGGATAAACTACGTCATAGGTTTAAGTGGGTCCAATGTCGAGAAGATGTCGAGAGATAGTACCAAAGATGCCCAAAATGCAAAGCAAGCAAAGGTCCTAGATCAAGATCAAGGGGCGAGATGAAACAATACAATGTTGGTGCTCCCTTAGAACGAATTGCCATCGATGTAGCTGGAACGTTCCTGATGACAAATGATAGTAACAAATACATCTTCGTTGCCACGGATCATTTCAGTAAATGGTTTGAAGCTTAAGCCTTGCCTAATCAAGAAGCATCCACAGTTGCGAGAGCCCTGGTGGACAACATGTTTACAGGATTTGGAGTGCCAATGGAGCTACATTTCGATCAAGAAAGAAATTTAGAATTGAATTTATTCAGAAAAGTGTTTGAATTTATGGGAGTTAGCAAGACCAGAACAACTGCCCTCCACCCACAGTCTGATGGCATGGTCGAGTGGTTCAACAGGACCATGGAAGAACATCTTCCCAAAGTAGTATTGCTGATACTCTCCGATATATTACCAGTCTGGTTAACCAGACATGGAAACGGAAGACGGCCCGTAATGGCAATTCCATCAGCCTTCAGCACGATCGTCTCATATCTTTATGAGCACATTTCCACATTGTTACGAATCAATGCACGCGAACGTTCCAATTCGAGTGGACTATCATCGACCAGGAATCGTATGACGAAGCGGGCTCTCGCCACCGGTAGTCGCATATCAAAGCGCCGCTGAAGAGGCTGCAGGATCGTACGTCATCTCGAATGGCACAGGACGAAAATCTGCGAACGGCCGCCCAGCCTCATTTGCACACAATGCAACGCGATATCTCTAATTAGGGCTTACAGTTAGCGTTTAATGATCCGGCTCGATCTGGTCGCGTCTTCGAACCTATATGTCAGGAACGGGTTTCGAGTACAATAGCGCGTACTCATCGAGATCGGAATCGATTGTCCGGCGTTTAATCTGGTTTCGTTACTGAGGGTATTGTTGTTTCGGTATTGAACTAAAATCGGTATTATTGAAACATTCGATGTAGAACATCGTAAGTTTTCCAGAATTGAAGCCGTGTTCTGGATTTTCGAGTTTCTGAGCCAGAGACTCACAAAGAGGAGTTCAACTACGACCACACGGCCCTCAAGCCCGAGAAACTTACGATTTATCAACATCGGCCGAGAGAGTCTACGTACTCATTTAACCTGTGGTAGAAGTCCATTGTATCTCTAAGTGGAGTGTAGTAGATTTACGATGCAGAAAAACTCTAAGTCGTCTCCACAATTTGATATTTGAAGGATGTCAGGACGGTGATTCAGTACATGTTTCGAACCTACATAGATTCATCATCAGCTGAATTTACATTTAATTATGGAGATGAAAAAATTCAATTGGGAAAAAGTCACATGGTGAAGTTTAGATAGACATTAGAAAAAAATATATTGAAACGAATTATGAATATTTTTGTGATTAGGGGAATTCAGGACATTCCTAACACAATGATGACATTAAAGATTGGGAGGCTTGGAGCCCTTGTGACCAATATGTAATATTAGGAATAGCCACATGAAAAAAAATTTGAAAAAACTACTACCGTTCACAATTCTGTCAGCTGATTCATCTTTATTTCCAACTCAATTCAATTTGTGAACGGTAGTAATTTTTCAAAGTTTTTTCATGTGGCTATTTCTAATATTACATATCGGGCACAAGGGCTTCAAGCCTGCCAATCTTCAATGTCTTCATTGTGTTAGGGATGTTCTAAATTCCCCTAATTAAAGATTACTCAAATATTTTTTCTAATGTCTATTTGAACTTCACCATGTGACTTTTTCCCAATTGAATTTTTTCATCTCCATAATTAAATGTAAATTCAGCTGATGATGAACCTATGTAGGTTCGAAACATGTACTGAATCACCGTCCTCACATCCTTCAAATATCGAATTGTGGAGACGACTTAGAGTTCTTCTGCATCGTAAAAGTACTTTCATTTGATATAAAAATTGAAACATTCAATGGAAATCGATTACCCCAACATTGTACTGATATAATTCGTAATAGACGTGCGTTGGGCGAATCAAGACTGAAACCATCCAAAAGTTTGAAAGGGATTTGTATAGTATATACCGAACACCAATGGTAAACATGTTCCTCAAATGATAGTGATCATTACTTATATCCAAGATTTATCGGATAAAATCAATCCTATTGGTAATGAATTCGATGTTCAATGTGATGTGTCAATTTCTGCTTACTGGTACATTATTGTTGGGTGGCTCTAGTAGATTCATGGTTTTCTATGCATAGTGCATTTCTTTAATGTCCCCTCCCTTTAATTTTTTGAACGAGTCAACTCGAAAAATTGAAACTTGGGGAAATAAAAATTATGTTAAAATAATAGATTTTCAAGTGAAATTGACAAATAAAAATTTCAAGATGGCGAGTGGACGTCATCTGCAAAAAAAAATCAAACGGAAAGGGGGTTCTTGTGAAACATCATTTTGAAGCCCTTGACAAATAATTCACAACTCCAGATAATGAAGTCAATATCTTCATCTACTACAAAAGGGCGGAACATTTGATAATAACCTGAATACAGACACATCAAGATCGATATTTCTAGAAATATTCGTTTTTCTCTGCAATATGGAACGCCCAACAACGCGATACGGTTGATAGGTTATTTTTTGTTCATAAAAAAAGACGAAAAATGTTAGTACGACGAAGAACATCACATTTCATTTCAAATATTCTCATTTAGTTTTCGGTTTCATAAGCAGATAGGTACCTCATGAACTATTTACGAAATGGTCAACTGAACATTAACAGGAAAACTTCATTTGAATAGGCTAGAAACTACTGTTGATCCTCTGATCAACGAAATGGTCGAAGTGAATCCTAATGAATTCGATATGTAAATTGTTATTCGAACAAGATGGAGCACTACCACATTACTCCAGACAAGGAAGAAACGATATGGATAATACTTTTCTTTGGTCCTTTGATTGGTTATCGAGCTCCTACGGACTGGCCAGCCTGCTAGCCAGATTTGACACCTTTGGGCTTTTTTCATGGGGCTTTTGAAAGTGAGAGGTGTACGAAACTGAACCTGCTTCGATATTGAATATACGGCGCCCAGTCGCCATCTTCAAATCTTCATCTGTCAATTTCACTCCAAAATATAGTATTCATGCATCGATTTCATTCCCCTCAAGTTTCAATTTTTTCAGTTCACCCGTTCGAAAAATAAAAGGGGGGCATTAAAAAATGCACTGTATACAGTTTCATGTGACAAAACATTCTTGAAATTCTGTTGACCAATGATCGTTTGAGATCAGTAACAGTTTCTCCTTCACTCATAAGAAATTATTTCCATCTCATAACTGATAACATAAGTCAAATGTACTTCCAACTCAAAAGCATCACCTATTCCTAGGCATAACAGTTTTTTCATCTCCAAATTCCTTATACCGAGTTTGTCATTACTCAACGCATAGCAGTGTCTAACACAAACATATCTTCTCCATATGAGAAATGACTTTTCTTGAATTCATCATCAAATGTATTGAAAGATCTTCAAAACATGGAAATGGGAATGGTAACCTCTGATCAAAATATAAAAATTTGAGGAACGCTGTATTTGGAACTCAGAAAAAACACTTTCTTTGAGAATATATTCGTGTCATTCTGTCGGTCACACCTTCACACCTCCACCCGGTTTATCATCAATATCGTCACGAGCTTAACATTACCAATGAAACAACATATATTTTCAACATGTAACGAACAGAAGGAAGTCATCCCACTCTATCCGCTTTAAACAACAATGGAATGTTTCTTCAATTTGTAACCCATGTGAAAAAAGTTGCGCTTAGGTCTTGAATCCATTTTGCATAAATCCAACCGAAGTGGCATCACTACTACATCATCTTGTATAGGCCAGGAGAATTGATCCCATGAAAAAACTCATCAGTAGAGTTGAATGGGGAATGATGTTTCTAATGGAAATATTGACCTTCGCTATTAAACAAAGATGTTCTTTCGGCAGGAGAAATCAGGAATTGTGATAAAGCACAAAATCCGCTAGTTTTTCCGGATATTTTTCAGTGAAAGTTGGTGCTTTGAAATTGAGATTTCACGATGGTCCTAATTGATAAATCAGTCATTTACGAGTTTTGAGATGGATCGCGGAGATTTCACCCCACCAAAAGGGTTTTCGTTTCAATATATGTCACACAGGAAAAAAAAAAGTTTGGTCTGCTGTAAAAAACGACCATGCGGTACAGAAAAAAAATCATGCCCGAACAACAAAGGGCTCAATAATATTCTGGATTTCCTCATTTTAAGTACCTCTTAATGAATAAAAGTATGGAAAATACTGATGACAGTAATATTGAATTTAGTACCGATAGTGTCGAACTATTTTGAAGATATCCCACACCGTTGTACTAAAAAAATAAGTCCACTTACATTGTTCATATGGAATATTCCCTTAAATAAACTTTGTAACAAAATCGAATTATCAGAATATAGTCCGAACTATAAAGACGTGTTTCTGGTGCTCCTCTTTGAAGGCGAAATTTTCCTGGTTCTACTGTGAGTACCGAGAATATTTTTGTATCAATAGATGGATGGTCAAAATCTGAATACCATATATAGATGAAATCTAAAGTTTAGATATATGAGCGTTGGATGTTTAATCTGAATAGTTCACACAAATATCATCATAAAGTTATAAAAAGGACTTCGTCCACTTCTTATCTTATCTTACCTTATGAGTCTGATAAGATATCGAAATAAATAGTACATGGGCCTGAACCTGAAATTGTTCTAAAATTGTTCTAAAATTGTTCGTTTCCGTTAATCAGCTGACGAACGTCAACCCCCAGAAGTCGAAACTTGTGCGTGCAATGGATCAAAATGACTGATATCACCAAGGAAGAGATATATAAAATGTTTGAAAAAATTTCGAAACGAAATGATTTTCTTGACAACCAAGTTGAAAGTTTAAATGAAGAATATAGATCTTATAAAATAAAAGTGGAAACTAGAATAGAGGATCTTGAAAATCAGAACGACGGTTTGAAATTGGAAAACGCTACGATGAAAAATCAATTATTATCTTGTGAAAGGCGTAGTAAAAAATATGATTTGGTTATATACAATCTACCAGGAGAGAATATTTATGAGACGGTTGTGAATCTGTTGAGGCAGAAAGTGAATATTGATTGTAGAGAGGAAGATATCAGAGACGCTTATAGATTAAACTCCAACCAAGATACTCAAAAACCTACTCCGATCTTCATCGAATGCCTTAATAGCAAATTCAAGGCAAATATTCTCAGTATAGCAAAGAATCTGAAAGGCACTGGAATCTCCGTGGCGGAGGATTATCAAATAAAGAAGAAGTTATTTCAATATCAAAAACTTGCTAGACAACAGGGTCATACAGTCACAATAAAGGGAAATTCTCTCATAATTGATGGAGTTCTGCGAAGTATTGAAGAAATTCAATTGAAGGAGCTAGCCTATCTACCACTTGATAACCACACCGAACATCATCGTAGCAACAGCGTTTCATCAACTGCTAGTAGTGCTTCGAAACTTTTTTATGTCATTGAATTCCTTCAAAAAAAATATGAAAAAGGAGTTATTACTCCGATCTGAAACGATATGAAATACCTATTACATTTCTATTATATTTGCAAATATTATTGTGCAAGGGGTTTGAAATCCATCTATCATTCTTTACTCGATTCATTATTAGTTAGTTGAAGATGTACTGTACAGAAATCAATTCAGTTATGATATACTACTATAGGGGAGACACTTTGTTCAGGAGAGTGTGGCAGAATTGGTCAATAGACCTAACACTACTCCTTTTGTATGTCAATATTTACTATGCAGGACTTTTCTTTGCAAATGGGTGATAATATCCACTTTGAAATTACTCACCTGATAATCAACCTAGACACGAAATTGGCCAGATCTGCAAGTCATATTTTGGGGAAAAAAGGCTGAGTCAGGATCTCATTATCACATCTTCCAAAAATTAGTGTGTTGGAGATGTTCCTTCTCATTACGCATCACCGAAAACGTGTTAAACCTATTAACAAGTCAACATACCTTGATAGTTCTTCAATCTAGCACCAAATGTCCTCACAAAAGTGAAAACAAAACCTTTGAAACGCCTTCAGATCGTAAGTAACGAAAATTGACTTGGCAGGTTTTTCACCTGTACCCTCTGATTGTTTCATATAAATCTTCCTGATCAATTTTATCTAGTTTTTCGAAAATGGTTTTGCACTATTTTGAATTTCAATACCCAGTGTGAGTGATTGATGATTTTTTTCAACTGCAAAACGACCACCTTGAAATAACCATGTTTCACAGGAACATTTTTATTTTCATTGGTTATACTTGAGCACATGTTTCGATGGAATTTTAAATCAACGGATTTCGGAACACACCTACTCATAATGGCCGAAGTGAGATCATATTCGTTACAGAATATTGGCTTCAATCAAAACGTATGTCGTTCGAAAAGAGGAGGAGAAACGGGCAAAATATCAATATTCACTTCACGAATTCCACAGGCTCACCCCGACTATTCTGTGAAATTGGTTATTCTGATTATAGGTGTTATCGGTGGTTCCAGATTATCGCTACTCTCGAAAGTAGATATCAAGTCGGTCACTTGCAGATTGCCGTCAATTCGGTTCGTTATGTTAGCCCAGGATTCACGATTCCCTGAGCCAGTGATCACCTACCCCTCAGTGCGTGGAACGGTTCATGTAATTAGCACGTCCGCTCACTAGGCAGGATCAGTGGAAAGTACGGGCCTAGCTAGTTATGTTCGAAATAATAATGATGATGTATCTTTATTTCCTCAAGAAATATTCGAAAAGTAATTTCAACAGAAAGTGTTTTTCAACATAAAAATTAAAAAAAGGTGAAGATATTGACGTCATATTCTAGGGTTGTGAGAGCTTCAAAATGATGTACATATAAAGACCCCTCTTTCCATTTAATTTTTTTTTCCAAAAAAAAGTTTCTTTCGTCAATTTCACTCCAAAATATAATGTGTTTGTATAAATTTCATTATTTTGAGTTGAACCACTCAAACAATAAAAGGAGGGGGGTCAATGAAGAAAAGCACTGTATAATAATAATAAAAATATTTATTTCATAACTAATATCGTGTACATCATTCATTGATAACTGAAATATACAGAAATAAATAGTGGATGCCCCATAAGTAAATACTTGAGCGGGGATATTGAAAATGTGTGCAGGTATATCAATGAGTGTAAGTGTTTAAATTTTTTTTTTGTATAATTGTTTATGTGAATGTAGCTATTAAAAGTGTGTGAGTGTGTGTGTGTAGGGTATATATAGTCATTCTCAGATTGTACGAAGGTATAAACCTGTATGTACAGAATCTGTAGAATGACGTGTGGGTGTGTAGATGTTTGTTGACTCATTTATATAATTATACCTCTGGATTTATAAATTCCTATTGGATAGTAGTTACTTGAAGAGTGGGATGTTACAAGCGATTTTCAATTATTTTGTGAATACTTTCTCTGTCTTCCAAGAGAATCAATTTTTTTACTTTTTTTTTGAATAAATTAATGTTGTGAATACTTTTCATTGAAGCAGGTAACAGGTTGTATGCTTTTACGCCTAGGTAGTTGAAACATCTTTGGGCGATGGATTTTTTTGTTTTTGGGATGACAGATGCGTTGTTTCTGAAACGAGTATTATGATCGTGTTGAATCTCTATCAATTCGTGCTTGTTTTGATGTTGTCTTATGAGGAGTGTTTGGTAGAATAGTTGTCTTATATCGAAAGTTTTCGTTTTCATAAATAGGTTCTCAGAAGGGCAAGTCCGTGGTAATTTATATACTTGTTTAATGATCAATTTTTGCACTGTTTGTAGATTGAGAAGGTGATTTGCTGTGGTGCTGCCCCAGACTATTATTCCATATAATATATGGGATTCTACAAGAGAATGGTATAGTATTTTCTTTTGATTAACTTCAAGAATTTGAGAAATATGTTTAAATTTATACAGCATACTCCTTAACTTTTTAGTGACATAATCTGTATGAGTTTTCCATTTCAGGTGGCTATCGAGAAAAATACCAAGGTATTTTAGTTGCTTGGCAGACAATATATCGATGGTTTTGCCATTCATATTCAAAGATATGGAGCAATAGTCTGGTAGATGGTTGGCATAGGATGTGAAGGGCATAAAATGTGTTTTGCTATAGTTGACCGTAAGTAATTTACTATTGAACCATTTAAAAATTGTAGGCAAATCTTCTTCAACAGTTTCCTTCAGTCGTAGCCAACTCGTATCTTCATAAAAAATTGCCGTATCGTCAGCAAAGCTGACAATATCGCCTTTCACTTCTAGTGAGAACAGTTCATTAAGGTACACATTGAAAAGTAGTGGCCCAAGGACTGTTCCCTGTGGTACTCCATATGTTACTTTTCTCATATCACTAGATATTTTTCCGATACTAGTGAATTGTTGCCTTTCGCTGAGATAGCTCGTTAGTAATTTCAGGGCGATTCCTCTGAAGCCTATCCTTTCTAGTGAGTCAAGTAACTGGTATACATTAAGTTCTTGTTCAGATAGTCCATCCATCTTTTCATTTTCAACACTAAATCCGATTCTGACAGTAATATCAGCTCACCAGAAAGGTACAAACTCAAATTCCATAAAATTCCAATAATATACCATGGTGAATATTCTGAATATATACCGAGAATGATAATCTGATAATATGCTGGAGATATACCGCATGGGGTATCAAATCGATAATATTTCTGCAATTATCAAGGAGATATATATTCATGAGAGTTCATCTGTACATATTCTTTCGGAATTATCATAGAGAAATTCATTTTAGAATATTCCATGAATATTCTGCAACAAGAATCAATTACCCTGAAATGAAATTGAGATCACCACTATGCCATCGCTTCTCTGATCGTATTGAAATATTCAGAAGAGAAAAATTTCACAGTATCAATTTTCTTTTCCTGAAGATGTTAATATAATAGAATGCGTTTGAAAGGGTTAGTATAAGTCAATTTTGTTTCTTGCAAAAAATTTTCATTTTCACATCAAACTTTTCAATCGTCCAATTGACACTGCATAAAACAAATTTGGATTTTTCTTCATATACTTAATTCGAATATTTTTTTTGCAGTTCCTGAGTTTTTCTGGTTGTAGAGGTCAACATATCCATCAAACAATTCAACTCATGTATAAAATATCCCATGAGCCGCCGTGATTTTGTCATTATGTATTTTATCAGCGACAAAACGGAACCTAACTCTTGAAAGCATGGCAACCAGAATTGTAAACAAAACTTTGACGGCGTCTTTGTCAATTTTTCACTCGCGTTGTCAAAAGAGTATATCTGATCTGTGATAATGAAATTTGAGAATTGTGTTTTTAACAATTGCACTTTTCCGTTGAATTGAATGAACTAAACTGCTTGTTTTGTCGAAGAAAACTTGACATTTATGATTCGAGTTCAGTATCCTTCCGGCAAATAAACTCAAAAAACTGCCAGAAAAAATTACTCGCCCTACGGACTCGTAATTTTTTCAGAGGAAGTTTTTCCCGTTGAGTTGCCAGGCAAAGAAATTATCATCGAAATGTCAAGTTTACTTCGACAAAAAAGCTCTCGTGTAATTATAAGTGAAAAAAACATTCTGGAGCTATTACCACTGGTAACTTCTCCGTCCCATATTTGAATACTTTAAGCCTGAATTCTCCTGGTCTATCACAGATTGATGTGAGCAGTGCCTCGTCATTTCTTCCACGAGAATACTCCACAGCTAATCAGCATATGTCGACGACAACATGCAAATTAGAGATAACCATAAATAGAATTTTCTCAGCCAGGATTGACGTTAATACTCCTCAAATATAATACCTCCCTTCAAACAGCTTTTCAGGTGCTGAGGAATCGTGAATACGAATTGACAGACGTTTCTTTATGATGGGCCTAATCTCACGATTGACAGACAGATGGATTGTGCGTAAAGAGAATGGTGAAACGCATATTTGTACATATGAGAGCCGGGAAATTTCCCCGAAAAATATTTTTATATTTTGTGGGAATGCTGAAAGTCGTTCGTTTCAGTCGAATGAAGTGGCGTGATTTGAGGGGTCGCAAGGGAAAACAATTACACCACCCTAGTGTTTTGCCATACCAGCATCTTCAAATTGATTGATAAATGTACTAGCATGATGAGTACACGGATTTTTCAATGATCACGACGAAACTGAGTGATTGATCCACATTTTTTGTATGAAAGCGCCAGACATGCACGAGAAAATATAAAAATTATCAACTTGATCTGGCATTTGTGTATAAATTGCATAATTATTGTTAGTTAAAACTGGCAATTATACATAATTGCCATTTCAAACTGGCAATTATTTCTATAATAGTCAGTTTGTTTGGCAATTATGTACAAATGTCAGTTTGAACTGGCAATTATGTATAATTGCCACTTCGAATTGACAATTATAAATATAATCGTCAGTTTGAACTGGCAACTATGTATAATTGTCAGTTTGAATTGGCAATTATGTACAATTACCACATCGAAGTGGCAATTATATATAATTGCCAGTTCAAACTTTCAATTATACATAATTGTCAGTTTTAACTGATAATTATAATATTTCTTCCGGCATGCCCATTCAGCGCTTCCGTGTATTTTTTTATTATTAATTAACACGCTTTTATTAGCTTGGGTTGTAACTATGTATGTAACGGAATCTTTGAGCATAATTTTCACCAATTTCCAGAAGTCTGATTAATTTGAAACTTTGCATACGTATCAAGGACCGATGACAACGCAATAATTTGATCATAGTTTTCTATCATAATAATAATAATAATAATAGTCTTCATTTTCCACTTGAAAATTACACACAATATACAATAACTGAAAATGACGTCGGAATACAAAAAGAAAATAAGAAAAAAACGAAAAACATTGTTTTAAACACCATAAAAAACTAGCTACAATGAAATAAAAATAACAAATTTGCTCGTATTGGTTTCAAGAAATACATACTCGATATATTCACTAAAAGAGCTTTGTCTGATTATCCTTATAAGGACCACCAGGATTAATGAATTATTTTATAGATCCTCTGTAGTGGAGTAAAAAAGATAGAGCTAGCGCGCGTTCTGCGCATGCCTGCAGTTTCGGACTTACTCTTTCGTTCTTTCGTTCGGGCACTCGGCACAGCACAACGGAGGCAGAAACGTTTTCAGGGTAGTTGCGTTCTCACAATGTTCATTCCTTATCTCACATGCGTAGGTGTACATGAGTCTGATACATGCAAATTACTGTATATGATATGTATGTAACATATGATATAGTTCCCAGCGAAATACAGCCACGGAACTGCTGAAAGACGAATGTTGCCAATAATCCTGAGTTGGGCTTCGACCGTTCACAAGATGCAAGGTTGTACAGTTGATCATGCAGTAATTTATCTAGGCTCGCGATTGTTTGCTGCTGGACAAACCTATGTAGCACTTAGTCGTGTAAGATCTTTAGACGATATTCGGATTGATGAACTTGATTGCTCTAAGTTAACAGGAAGTACCCCATGCAATAGTGAAGCTTTAAATGAAATGATGAGATTGCGGAATGATTCGTAAGAAATATCACATTTCTACTAGAAACTAATTGATAAATTGAACTAAAAAATGAAAAATAAATAATAGTTTAAAAAAACTGAAAAAACACGCTTTTATAGCTAACCGGACTAAAAAATAGAAAATAATTTTTAATTACAAAGAGTTTATATTACGGTAGTGGAAGGCTAAACAATCATTCATAGTCAATCAGCTCAAAATAAAATTATAATAAAATTCAAGTAATTAACAGAATAAAGTAATTGAGAGTAAACAGCGTGGGGTGCATTTCACTACATTTCATAAGTCTCCTCTCAAAGATAATTACCGATAGAATGATTGTAATATATAATATATCAAGCACCCCACGATTTTACTCTGAATTACTTTATTCTGTTAATTACTCAAATTTCATTATAATTTCATTTTGAGCTGATTGACTATGAATGATTGTTTAGCCTTCTACTACTGTAATATAAACTCTTCGTATTTAAAAATTATTTTCTATTTTTTAGTTCGGTTGGCTATAAAAGCGTGTTTTTTTAGTTTTTTAAACTATTATTTATTGTATACTACCATCTATTTTGTGTGTACGTCAATGCGAAATGAAACCTCCTTGCATCCCAACGTTTCAAGTTTGACAGCGTTCCACTGGCTATTCGATTTCCTAACTTCTGAACGCTTCGGTATTACCTTATATTTACGAAAGGTAGTCGCCAGAAGATATTGAATTACACAATAAAAAACAAATATTAATATTTCATATTTCATTTCTGTTATTTTTTTATATGCAGATTCACACGAAAGGAAAGCCCTGTAATGTTCAAAGAACACCGCGTGAATCAAGGGACAGGATATACGAATTAACATTGTTTAAGATTCATACTACTCAACTACTAACACTCGAATCAAAAAAAGCAAAGGGTCTTTTCAAATTATACCAACAATAATATAGGTTTTGTTTATTGTTTTCTTGTCTTGGAGCTTTCATTTTGTTCTTTTTCATGTTACTAACAACCAAAATCTGCAATAAATCAGTGATAAATTTGAATTCTATATAAGTGTGAATTTGAACTCAGTTCCAATTTTCATCCCAATTTCTTATCTTCACAAATGACATGATTCGCCACGGCATATGACTCTAAGTTTCTTGAAGTTTGACCAACATGTGTTCGCAGCAAAGATACACAACATATCCTCATGACTTTCATAAAACAGAATGAATGTCACGCTAGAATATGAGGCAAAAACAAACAAAAATGATCAAAACAAAATTATTGATGAAGACGAATCGGTGACGGGAAAATAACAAAATATTTTATGTTAAAAATAATTGACATACTGAAAAAGCATCTGGCCAGAGGCAAAATGTTTATGATTATCATCAGATGAAAGAAAATTTTAGTGGATTTGTATTGAATCTTAACTGCCAAGAACTTCAATTTTGAAATCATCAACAAGATTCAAGAACCTTCCAATACATATAATCTGTTTCTTAACTGTGAGATATTTTTCAGATTGTGATATATTAACAATTCAAAAAACTAGAAAGAAAGAATGCAACCACCACGAAATAATTACTTTTAAACAGTGCAAGAGGTTTCTTTTATATATGTCGTATTTTCGTTAGGCGTTATAATATTTTCTCCTGCAAAATCATGTAGACATCTATTCCTATTCTACATTCGGCCATTACTTTTTTGATGGATTTCGATTCAGACCACGATGACATTAACTACTTTCTCTTTGAGAGAAGAAGCTGCTCGAGAGTAACCCAGGGAAAGTATGACATTCGACAATCTGTTCCTTTTGATCTGAGCGCTATGTTCCAGAACACTTTCTCCTTCACCCCTTTCGTTAGTTGGTACAACAAGCACAATATGAAATTTGCTCCGTAGTATATTCTGTCAAGAATCAGTGTTTCTTTTGGAGTAACTCCTAAGGGTGAGTACTTCACGACCCGATTGAGAGTCCGTTTGAATAATCGGTGCTGAGAATGGACACCACATCCTGTCATTTGCTAGAATGAAAGCACAGCCTAAGCACCGATGAGCACCGATTACTTCATCGGACTGTTTATCAGGTTGTAAAGTGCTGCCCTAAATGTTCTAACGCTACCGCCTCATTTGAGTCTGTAATTGAAAGGAATACGCTATATATACAAATATTTCAGCGGATAGGAAATGAAGGGTGGAAGCAGAAGCGGCAGAGGTCAGAATACTATGAGTTGCAGGTGAAAGATTTGGGAGCATCTCGTTCTACCCACATTTCGTAACACCCACAGTGCATAACACCCAAAGTGCGTAACACCCAAATGTCATATCACCCAAATTTCGTTATGCCCACACTCACCGAACATACCCGAATGATGCGCTGTTGCCAAATTCATCCTTCTTTTAAGTTAGGTTAGTTAGGTTAAGTTAGATTGGGTTAACAGGAAATTGCAGAATATCCGATAAATTTTGCAACAGTGCATCATTCGGGTATGTTCGGAGAGTGTGGGCATAACGAAATTTGGGTGTTACGCACTTTGGGTGTTATGCACTGTGGGTGTTACGAAATGTGGGTGTTACGCAGCGCACCCAAAGATTTCATTCATAACTATGACACACTAATTTGCGATTCGACTCAACTAAACGAAATCTGTGGAGTATTATCTTGGGGCAATTCCCATGCTCTCAGAGAGTCAGGAAAAATCCATTAATTGCGCTTTTTCAGCCGTAATCCAGAAAGTGCCCGGCTGGCTGAAAACGTGCTGAGGTAAGAACTTATCGATTCCTTCGGCTATTATTTCCAAATTATTAGCGGAGATTTATTTCGGTGTATTTGAAGTTCTCAGGTTATCATTTTGTGCTTTCCTCCGAACGAATTCCGTGGAATACTTTCAAAGAAGATATATTTCCTCGCAGATAAAATATTTCGAGCACGATACGATACGGTTTTTAGGGCAATCGAAATTTGTTTAATGAATATTCCACTTTGAGAGGAAACGGATTTTATTGTTTTTCCTGGAACGAGAAAGCAATTTACTCACTGATATACCATTCTTATATAACAAGATTCCACATTCTCTTGAAATTGAACTTTTTGTTGACCCATTAATGAAAAACATTCCATTCGAGATATTTCTTGATGATGAACAAATACTCTACTTCAAATACTTTGTCAATTCGAGTAGGTATCACTAAGATTGGAGACAAATTCTGTTACGTACGATTTTATGAAAGGGAGTGTAACATCAAAAAGCATAAGCATTCGTATTCCCAGGAAAATATTTGCTGCTTCCTCGAAAATATATAGAGGTGGAAATAGTTGTCCAACTAGCAATCTTATATTTCATAATAGTTGCGAAAATGTTTCGGAGAAACAAATTATAAAACTGTATTCCTCTCAGAAATGTTTATAAAACAGCTATAAGTAGTAAATTGGCACCGTTTTATGTAACATTATGGTCTTTATTAATATTTTGTTAAGCCTTTTACAAACACTACAAAATAGTTTTATAAACATTTCGACCGATACCATAAAAGTTTTCTAACACTCTTAAAAAGTAGTTTTGTGAAGACTTCTCTTTCTGCACTTCTGCAACATATTTGAGCGATACTTATAAAATAATCAAGAGACAATTTCATAAGAGTTTTTTAGTAGTTTTAAGTGAGCGTTATGAAATATAATGCAGCCTTAAAAGATACCGATAAAATGAATTTCGAAAAAGAAATGTTGACTTTTATGCCGAGGTTTGCCTACCATTTCATTTACAGTCCTTTGTCCTCTGTAAATATATGATTTGCCTAGATAGAGTTTGAAACGTTCCACAATTCAGCTTCTCCATTTTAATGAGTTCGGCATATTTCATGAATTTCTTCATGTCCCACGGGTATTGCTACAAATAGGCAAAGTTGGGATTACTTATGGAGATATTAACGGCATTATCGACAATAAAAATAGACCTGGTTTGAGCAACGAGAGCGCTGATTGCTGTACTTGAGAAATGGTTAATAAAACAGTAATGTGTAATTTTTTAAAACTAGTATGATATTTATTGAATAGGTTTGTGGTTTCTAAAGGGAGTCGGGAACAGCTCGGTTTGTAAATCTGCGTTGTTGTGAACACATTTGTAGGACACTTTAGAGTTTTCGATGAGCAGAATGACATCTGGAACAAAAACAAGAGTTCGGGAAAGTGCGGGTAGGTCAGCAAAGCGTTTTGCTGATCTCATCTTATTCTGAGTGAACAACTGGCACCTTCCCATCCTGGAAATAGGTAAGAAATGACCGCATTGACGAACTATTTCAAGTGAAAATGTTTGAGTGGCAAGCTGGAAACGGTTTACGCTCGATACTTATAAAAAAACAATAATTTTCGAGGACTCATTTATATTTCTATTGAGGAATTTTCCTTCACACTCTGAAATAATTCTCTGTACCTCAAGTCGTTTTCAACTACCAGTACTTAATACCCGACCAAATCGAGGCAAGGAAAAATAGTTAGAACTTCGAATAATATCGTCCAGATTATGCTCTGCTCACAGAATTTTTCAGATGAAGTGAAATATGTCTTTACAATCATGTTATCGTTTCCATGATATAAAGTTTGTTGACCGCTTTTTTGGCTTAATCACAATATCCCTTCGAGTTTCTAAGGATTATTATGATCAGTAACTTTTTCACTCTTCAACTGGGCCCTCAATTAATTTCTGTACTGAAACTCCAAAATTCAGCAAAGTGATTAAAAACTCATTTATAACATCAGCGAGATCTTTAGCACGCACAGCGCTGTGTCGCCGACTTTTCTCTTTATTTTTTTCGCAGATTTGAATATTAATTGAACCTGAAAAAGGGCATAATTAGACGTTTCCATAGAAATGCTAACGAGTGGGTAGTTGAAAAATTATATTTCCGAATTTTCCACTCTAAACAGGCCAATTCGATACCCTCAAGATCTTATATACAGCTGATATAACTGAAAATTCTTCTCCGAAAACGAATGACATTCAGAAATTCAGATTCACTAATGATATGGGTGATTGAATACCTTGTATCACCCCACACTTGAGTTATAATCGATAGTGTAACTGGCACTCCTTGAAAGATTACACGGAAGAATCATTGTCTTTTTTGGGCTGAAACAAAAACAATAATGACATGAGGGTATGGAGTTGAAAGTTACATAATGAACAATGAATTTGTCTGGAACTTAGAGGCAGATTCTGAATAATAGAAAGTGGTAGTTCACTAGAACATTGGGTCGGGAATGCTGTCATATGATTCACGATTCTTTTATACTATATGTTCGCTCGTAAAATAGCCACCAACATGCATATTTTATATATCCTATATTTGAACCGGTGAATGGTCTGAAAAATAAAAAGGAAAATTAAAATCTAATTATTGATACTCTAAAGTAAAAGGTTCCAACTGTCGTGAAGAGTTAGAGCTTCTGGGCTCGGAGAAATTGTCATATTTGTCCTATCGAAATCTCACACAAGATAATTTTATATTCAATGAATTTTGCATTGACAATTCAACTCATGTATAAAATATCCCATAAACCGCCGTGATTTTGTCATTATGACAGCGAAAAAACTTTGCCCTAAGTTTTTCAGCGACAAAACGGAACCTAACTCTTGAAAGCATGGCAAACAGAATTGTAAACAAATCTTTGACGGCTTCTTTGTCAATTTTTCACTTGCATTGTCAAAGGAGTATATCTGAAATTGAAATATAAGAATTGTGTTTTTACCAATTGTACTTTTCCGTTGAATTGAATAAACTAAACTGTATTCATAAAATTGTCGTACTGAAATAAAGTCGAGCTTTTTTTGTCGAAGAGAAATTGACATTTATTATTCGAGTTTAGTTGCCTTCCTACATTGACAAATTATGATCTGTCATTGACAAATTTTAATCTGACATTGACAGATTAAAATCTGTCTATTGTGATATTTCTTATTTTTCCAGTGACCCTAAGGCTGGATTCAGACAGATCCGAAATCCGATCGTACGACGATCAGATACCATTCTGATTGGTCTAAATTTGAAGTTAGACCAATTTAGACCAATCAAAAAGCTATCTCATCGTCGTACGGTCGTATTTCGGATCTGTCTGAATTCAGCCTAATACGTCGTCGTAGCTGACGATTTTTCTGGAATGTACTAACTCTTTTCAATGGATAATATCATAAGATTTTATGATTTCACAGCAGAATCACATTGTTTCTGAAATCGAGTGATTCAGAAACGATATCTTCAGGTAGGCGATACAGCTTACTAACAAACAATTGAATGACAAGAAAATTGTGGAGAAACAGTGCAAAAACCGATACCTCTCTCTTTTCCATTCTTGAGATGACTATCGACTCATCCTATCTTTGTAGTCCTGCACTACTGAACCCTTACCGCAAACCAATCATTATTTGTTATCTAACAATATAGGGTAATCCATTTAAAAAAATATTGGTGATATGCTCTCGGGGTGCGATAGGGGGAGTAATTTCAAATGTGAATATGTCAAAATGTGTCCCCCTGTATACTATTGCTGACTTGTTTTTCTATTTTTCCTGAAAATCGTTGTGCCAAAAAATATTCAGGGTGGCTCGTTCGAAATGGAATGCACTGTATATCGGAAACAATATATATCGGAGTTTCATCAACAATGACATTTGCTAGATGTAGATTTCTTCATGGCATTCAGCTGTCAGGGGAAAGCGTTTCACCGCTTTCAAAACTGTGTGCTGTTTGGCTATGATACAAATTTTTCATCTTTTTGTTGCAGAAAATCATTACTAAAATGAACAGTAGAAATACTATACCGTATTCTTCTTCATCACGACTTTAGGAGGGGGTGAATCATATTACGTTTTGCTGAGGTGAAAATGATATCCGAATAAAGTATTCTAGTTGCTTCATTTTTCTATTCATTCTATAAAATAAGAAGATATCATTCAAAATCAATGACTTCTTTACCTACTATTTGAATATGCATATACCCATTTCCCGTACATCTATCACCATCACTTTCAAATCACGTTTTCCCCAGAATGATCTATAGCGTTTGGCCTCCATTTCGAACTGGTTAGAAGACATGAGAGCATTTTAATAATATATAAAGGAGATCACGATTCATGTGGCACGTAGCGCACCATTCAATGTGATTTCTTTTGTTTCGCAATGATAAGTATCTCTTCTGTACACAATCTGACAATGCATCGAGATTAATGGTGACTCTCTGGACAATGGTGAATGGGCCTATACTGGCCCGCGAATAAGCCAAGGCGCTTGAGTGCATTTGCTCTGCCGCCCAGCCGAGCTTTTATAACCTGTTGTTCGGCCATTGTGCGATTTCACAAAGGAGACTCGATTCGCTACTTGTTCAACACGAAAAAATTAATGTTTCTGCTACATTAACAAATGATCATGACTTCAACGGGAATGTTATCCACCGTTTATGCCCGAATGAGCCTTGTCAGCTTAGTCGAGAAGGCAGCAAGTGGCTCTGATCACGTATATATAATACGATATAAGTACATCAAATATCGTTGAAGGAAATTGAGTTGGTAGAAGGTCATCATGATAAATTGAGAAATGAAACTTCACATATCTTCATACCACTTATGATCGTAACTAACGTTACTGCAGATATACGGACATTATCAAACGAATACTATAAAATGACCAGGTCTGTTAGTAGACGTTTTTTACTTAATTTTTTTAATTTATTTATTTAACGTCCGCCTATTTCCGCTACCAAGGCCAATCACCCACGCCGGTGAGCACACTTCCCCTAACCGGATATTTTGCCGAACCCTCTGCTATTCCAACCAGAGGTAGGGATCTTTAACGAGCCCAACATCCATGGACTCGGTACCGCCGGCTTTACGTCCCCTCCGAAAGACGGCATATACTCAATATATCTTGTGCTCATTGATATATTGCCTGCGAGCTTTGATATGCTATTTTGCTGCATCTGTATGGGCTATCGACACGGTATTTTCCTACATAGTCACCCATCCAAGTACTAACCGCGCTCGGCGTTGCTTAGCTCCAGATATCGAATGACTGTCCACCAAATTCAAATTCAATTTCAAAAACGTTTATTACTGTCAGTCAACCAGAAGAGTTGGGCTATGCTTCTAGTAGACGTTAGTTATACAAGTGGTATAAAAACATAAAAAGTTTTATTGCTAAATTTTCATATAGCCATAACCTTTTTTGAAATAGGTTATTCTACATCTTGTGCAAGAGGTGCAACTATGGAAAACAAGACAAGAGAAACAAAAATAAATACCTATTTCAGAAGGTCCTAAACAGATGCAATCGACGGAATGATAAACGAAAGAGTGAACAGGAATACTAGAGGAAAATGAAATATATACAGAAATAATAAAGAATATTTCTAAATCATTTTTTGAACAATTATTTCAGACCAGTCTCAAGTCTACCAACACAGTAGGTTTTGTCTGGCACCCATCAAAAAACACCTACTTCCTTGGCTAATACCACGAAGGGTATTGAATTATATCCGACCGGTGCCAGTGCAGGTTTCTTCACAGAAGAAGATCCTGGATTTGCTTTTGCTTTCAATTGAAAATCAAAAACCTTTATAGTACTTAGTAGTATGTAAAAACATTCGACATAGTCGATGGGCATACTTGAAGACTGGCGTTAAATCAAATAATCTTTCGAACAATTCGTTCAGGCCAGTCTCAAATTACCTACACAGTAGGTTTCGGCTGGCACCTGTCAGGAAAAAAACACTCCCCTGGCTAATACCACGAAGGGCATTGAATTATATCCGACCGGTGCCAGTGCAGGATTCTTCACAGAAGAAAATCCTGCATTTGCTTTTGGCGATACAAATGAAGGAATTGAGTGTGTCCGTCCCTATAATTGAAAATCAATTCAAGCAGAACAATATGGCTCTGATAAAAAAAAGAAATTTTCAGGTAAATGATAAATTAATTATAGGAGCCAGAACACTCGGATATGGAGGTGCACTACCATTGCAAAGAAAGAAGTATTTCCATGTGAAGCAGTGAAAAAGAAAATAATGAGATAGAGGGGAAATGAATGTGATCCATCCTCTTCATTTGAAGTTGAGGAAATTTGCTCCCATTGAAATTTTTTGCGACAGCTTAAATTCTTCCACTGAACCTATTTCCTACGTTAACAAACTCGGATCTCGTTCCTGAACGTGGATTATGGCACCAACGATTGAAAGCCGTTCGATTTCAGTGTACCCTTTAATGAACTAGGGTTCCTCAGACTGATACGTTAATGTGTGATTGAAACACTTAGGAACAGTCAAAGATCATAGAAGAATAAGTAACAATCAAAAATAAAGTGCTTTCAATACAATGGGAAAAGTTCATATGTGAAAGAACGATAGGGGGTTGATAACAGGAAAGAGAAAAGAGAAATTGGATGGAGAGACAAATATTAGGCTAACTCCAAGTGACATTCCATCTGAAGGTATACAAAAAGTGGGCTTGTAATTCCATATGAGTACTTAGCTGTAAGAACTGAACCAATTTTTTCATACAAAATGATTATTATCGACTACAAAATAAAACATTTTTTCATTCTCATTTCACTTTGTGTTCTTTGTTTTTCTATCAATTGATCGCTTGTTTTCATCGACTTCAATTATTCTATATCGAGTGTATATACTGGATATGATATCGGAAATCAGACAACTTCGTGATTTTAAATATAGGCTTTCATAAGATTGGTCCGTACATGAAAGTACCAAAAATGATCATAGATATCCCCAAAACTGTACAAAACATATCCAAAATTAGACTACGTTATCACTTTTAGCACATTGAGTAGTAACATCTCCAGATGATGTGGAGAGCACTTCAACTCCACGATTTCACATGTTATTTGTGTGAGTTCAACTGTTGAACTCTGATACGACCCTGTGCGAAATTGAAGAAACATCTGAGTGTTAAAGACAAGAGACAAGATGAATAAAAACCCTGGTGCGTTGACCGATGTGCTTTTGTTTAGCCAATTCCTCTCGACCTGAGAAATCGAAGAGTAAACTTACATTTTTTGACGGTAGGTGGTGTTGAGGTGGTGATACAAATGTGATTTTCTAAGGGTACATTTTCATTGAGGCGGCAGCTTACGAGTGATTTTCGATACCGGCGGTCCCATTGGATAAACTCTTGCGGGATCTTTCGTTCGTTCACAAATAGAATTATCAGTATACAAAATACGTAAGGTCAAGTTCGTCTAATAAAAAGTTATTGAATTTTTTGAAATGTTTGACAGTTCGATTTGAATTTGAATGCATTTGAAAGTTCCTTTGATATTCAAAATATTGTATTTGTTTCATTTTATAGTGATAGTTAGATTTATTATGAACCTATTTACAAAGCTAAAAATAAAACGCTCGTGTAACGTGTAGGTATTACTTATCCCTCATATCATCGGCTCGTAATCAGATTGAAATTGCATTTTTTCCTTACTCTGTGAAGGAAAAAGTACTTACCTATCTTCGGTTCCTCGGAAAGTAGAAAGATAAGATATCAATACTTTCAAGTTTCACCCACAACTATTTTTTCGGAAGATTAAAAATCACATCATAATCCCTGAGTTTTTGATTTATTTTTCATCGAATTGAAAGCAAAAGGGATACCTAATAATCAGTCAAAATGTGATGACTATATAATTTCTAGCATTTTGCGGGAAAGTAAGAAATTGCATGCAAAACATAATACCATGAAATAAACATAACCTATAAATCTATAAATAATCGAATGGCCATCGAGCAGACGGATATCATGGCATCAGAGATTAAATTAAAATCACGTAAGGTGCGCCTCTGCTGGCAAACTCTCGAAGGCATCTCTTCAGTTGAAATTGATCAAAATCAAGATAGCGAAAAGTCGAGAAAATTCGCTTACAATCTATTAGGTATAAGTCAACACACCAGGGTTTTTATTCATCTTGGTTAGAGATTTATACTTTATAATATATACACTGATAATTGTCAATTCTCCGTGATATTTCATTCCATTTATTCATTTACACAAGTTATACATTGTTGTATGATTCATATATTTTTCTTTCAAACTTCTGAAACCAGGATGCTTTCTTCTACTTTTATTTCACCGATACGATCCTGGCGAAAAAACCTTATGAGTTAAAACTTTATCAGTCAAATCCTTCAACTCCAACGCCCTGTATATTCGAATCGGTTGATATTAAGACCCACGCTACTTCATCACTTTACCAAACGAATATGTCGTATTCATTCTAAAACACCCTCGATATTCAATTAAGCCAAATATAAATTTGGTTCTCCACTCCTAATCCGACGTGATTATTTGAAAAAGATGTGATGTCTCCCGACAGATCCGATTAGAGTCCTCGAAGAGCTGCAAAAAGGAAATAAAACTCCTTAATCCAATAGAAATTAAACCTGTCACAAGTCTTTCGGAAACCATTCCGAGTCAAAGGAAATATCCCTCCTAATTTCCACTTTTGATAATTCAATTCCACATCGTCACTCGCAGACAACTCGAACGAGTGTCATCCCAGCCAGCTGTCTCGTGACAAGTGACAGTCAAAAAGTCGTTAGTCGCGATAAGAAGTGATTTTCTGGAAGTTACATGACAACGTGACAGGTTACATCAAACACAATATAAACAGTTGGGAGTCGCTAATGTGTTGATCTTACCCTTACAGACGTGGTTTCACTTGTCATCCACAGCCGTCTGGGATGATATTTTAACAAATTTCAGGCATCATATAGGGTTATGTGCGGAGTGCTAAACTGAACATGACGCTGGGTATTTCAGAAGTTGAATGAACAAAGATTGCAAGCAGAGGGTGACAAATAAGATATTCAAGGAACTTTTGTGCCTCTGAAAAATTCAAAATAATAGTACATTACAAACCGTGCCCGAGAATACATAATTTATTTCGAGAGTTTTTCATGCTGTTTCATTCACAATCCTGCAGAAAATCGTCACATTATGACATGAAAAAACGTCCCCAAGGTAAATTCAATCATTCAATTTGTGTACAATGTAGACACTGCAAATAGGCCAACTACGTGAACCCCTAACCAACGTTATGATTGTCATTATTTGTTTACAATTGATGAATGTGTTCAAGATACAAATCATGAAGCTCCACTATCTTCCATGATTGATACAAATAAGTAATGATAGAATTACTTATCGAAATCTAGCAGAATTTGCGACAATATTAATGAACAAGCTCTGGGCAACAGAGACCGATGCGATGTCAAAGAGGGTTGGAACATGCAATTGATAGAACGACTGATGAACTGGTAGTTCTGAAAACTGACTTGAGGTCGTTGTTATCACAAGAAGTTGAAGGTTGTCAAGGGAGGAATTAAATACCGTTGTATATCTCCGTTGGTACGTGAACAATAGCGAGGTTCCAAACATTTCATTTCTGTTTAAACTTAAAAACATTGGTTTTGTTCTGGTCATTGACATAAGTATCATAATTCATTTGGAATAATACTAATGGTATTTGATGGAATTTTTTCAAATCCTTTTTGTTTCATGAAGATTGTAATCCAACACGAAAAAATGATTTATTTTGAAATATAATAACCATATGTTTCTGAAAGAGTTTCATTCAAGGCCGTTGTTCTCTGAGATGTGTATCTGGAGAAATCAAGACGAATTATTGCTTTCATTTTGAAATTTGGAGCTGGAATCGGAAGTCAATAAAGAATGTTTTAAGTGCCTGTTGAGAATTATTTTTCATGCATAATATTTCATAGATTTTCATATTATCGTATTGACAGAAGTATGCATTAGATAGCAAGAACTTTATAAACGAAACTGAAGTCTGCATAGTGAACAACAATTCAATGAAGAAATAACAATAGAATGAGATACTTAGTATATCTTTGATCAGTTTATGTAGGTCCTTTTTTTTATATTGGAGAAGCAGTCGTTCTTCTCAAGTCTTCAGAAATCACTTCAGCCTCTTGGATTCATTGCGCTGAACTTTTTTGTATCTCATAACACCAATTCAAGCAATGCTGTATTATATACGTGTTCATTCGATTCAATGGCGGATGTGTCAGTATCTTCTTAATCCAGAACCCCTCATTCTCGGTGAATTAGTTGTCTCTTTCTCTTCGATGCAATGTCTTACTCAATCCCTACCTTGCTCGGGTGCCCTTCGATACTATCCAGTTACTTTCCCAAATTGATCTTCAAAAAATCAACCGTGACTCCATACTATCGTCTTGAGTCAGCTTAAACTCCGAAGTGGATGACCATTGCTGATCATCTCGCCAAAATAATATAGATTACCTCGTACTAGGTACAGCTCTTCCAATCTATCTTGGCACAGAACTTATAACGTATATGCCCAGCAATCTCTGTAAACTATACTAGGGTAAAAAAAAACTACTACATGTGTTCACTGCATTGAAAATTATTCCTAGGTGTTTTTTCTTCCGTCATGGTCAACACTACCAGTGTGTAATTGGAAAAGTATCTGAGTTCGATGGATTGGATAAGCTGTACCTTCACTTAATCATTTCCTGGCATGATTCGAAGGTTGCTAAGCATGGTTTCAAGAATATCAAGCTAGGAAATTCTGACCCTGTCAGTTTCATTTCTACCTTCACATCCATTGCCTGAGTAGACATCATTCATACATTTATGGTAAGTTGTTGGTCGGTTTGCTACCAAAACAAAGAAGCATAGATAATAACTATAGGTTCGATGATCGTGTTCCTTTAATTTTTCCAAACAGCTACTATGTAGACAGCTATGATATTGGTTAAAATGTAAGTGATATAGGTGATCCCGAGCAGTTTTCAATCGATATTTATTTCAATTTATAATTTTCTCTCTTCAACATCCACAACCACTGAGTGAGAGCATGAAGTTTTTTATGAACAGGGTTATTTTTTAGGATTGGCAACAAAGAGATCTTCATTTGTACTCCAGCTCCCAATGAAATTCATAGACTACAAGCCCATAACAATCAGAGATCAAATGAACCACTATGAATCATATTCGGAACGATGTTGCTGTATCAAAAAATAATTTCTAGTACTCAATCTCAGCGGAACAATTGACGAAATACAGGAAAAAACATACTTTCCTACCCAAAAGTGAGAAGTTGCGATGAAATACTTCAATACTGTTATTACTAAAATGGTAGATCCTGAAAAACTAATGGTACCGAAGGCCATTATGTTTTTTTTTCAGGAATTTGTAGGAATACCATGGCTCGCAGTGCCCTTATTTATGTATTAAAGTCGTGAGACCATTGTACTTCCATGTTGAACGTGGTTCATTTCTCTCGATGGTCATATTTCCCAGTGCTGAACTTTGATGCGAACCCATAAGTCACTGGGTTCTATTCAGACTCAAAATCCGCGAGACTGCACACACACTATCCATGGCAATGGAATCCGATAACCATATTTCATACGTACATAGTCCGTTCCAACCGATTGCCGTCGCTGGAAATATCGGCAAATGCGGTGTAAAATCAATTATACGACTGACCACTGGGAGAATAAAGGCTTGCGAAAGCGGGACGGTATATACCGATCCTCATTTTAGTCTTAGAGCCCGCCGACAAAAAACTGCGAGATTATTTGAGCCTTTATAGTTATAGATAGCATCCAGATACATCACTGACATTGCACAAACATTTTCTTATTGGAGCATTAAAAGGTGATGGGATATCAAGGAGAATAACAAACACCTATTAATGAACCCTCACCTAACTTAAAGAGTTCTCTTTCTAATGGTCTCATAATGAAAAGTCGGTGCAATCGGCTGTGAAAGTACTAATGAAGCTCAGAAATGATAAACAGATTATATTCACTTGTCAGCGCAAGAGATTGAGATTGTTTTGAAAGTTAGGGAAATATAGTTATGTACCAAGGGTATTGAGTAGTTCATGCCCCGAAGTCGACAATCTTGCAAACCCAAGGGCCGATGGCCTGAGGGTTTTTATGTCGCCTCAGGGCATACACACCTCTATTAATACCCGCGGTGCATACAAACTATTACGTCGTACTAGTCCGTTATCGAATTCACAATATACATATGTGAATATTAGAAATGAATGAATTCATATTAATTTGATTGGAATCGTTGCAAAGAAGATACTGTATTCATTTGTTAGAAATAAATTCTACTAGCTGTCAGACTTGAGTCAAAATGGAGAAATTTTTCTGAATTCCCGACAGAATTGAAAAAAAACAGAGAAAGCAAAACAAAGTTTTTCTGAATTCCCGACAAAATTGTAAAAAGCGGAGGAAGCAAAACAAATCTTGCTACCAAAGGGTTCAACAGACGTCTACGTCGAAGTTTATGACAAATAACTACTATACTAGATACTGTGCAGAGCATACCAATGAAACCGTGGATATTTTGGTGACCTCGCTGAAACATTTTCCGCGAATTCTTCACGGTCCAAATATTCCATGGTGAAGAAGATGTTAATGGTGAATAAGAAACGTAACATCGCCAGTTGCCGCAAGCTTAGCGGTTATTTGAAGTCAAGTCAAAAGGATACCATCCAAAAAAACTAAAGTGCTATCCAGCAAAAACGGAAAAGAAGAAATTAATTTATGATGCACTGAATGACACGCTATTGATGAACTCACCTGCTTGAGAAATTTGGTGTATTTGGTAGATGACAGGAACTTGTGAATATTGGGATCTCAGGTATTTTTGATTATTCTTCTTCGAATTAAAAAACAGAAACTACTTTTACCATCATTAAATGAAATTCAAGTAGCCTCTTTGAGTTTCCTTTTTTTCCAAACTGTTCTGTCATGAGTAACTTGATGTTACTCCAATCGACAATGTGAGTACCATTTGTGGATAATACGAGTTCAGATAATTTCGACTTATCCATTTCCCGTCTTTTCAAGTTGTTTTTATGTATAGCTGTTCTTAATATTGATGGCCTTGAAGTGTCACCAGAACAAAAACTGCCACAAACATATGACATAGGTACTATAATATAAACACATTTTTTTAAATTCAGTTCCCCATTTAAAGGTTTGTTCCGACTAAATAGGGATCTAATCGTGATATCTGTTTTGAGAATTGTTTTCACATTGAACTTATCATATAAGGAATGATCATTTTCATTCAAGTTATTTGTTGGATATTTGTTTTTGCTCCATACGGACCCCTTTTGAACTTCTGGATGGTTTTATCAGCAAAATTCATTAGGATGATCATTTTCTCTGAGAATTTTTTTATGGTTTGTAATTCTGTTTAGAATATCTGGATTTTATAATAGGATTCGTGCTCTGTCATAGAGTCTCTTGAAAACACCTCTTCTCACACTGATTTGATTTGAATTGAAATGAAAGTGACGATTTGTTTGAGTGTTCTTCCTGAAAACACTTCCTTCAAAATAATTCGCCGTTATTGGAATTACAACGTGAAGAAAGAAAGTTGATTATTTTTCTCGATTTCCATAGTAAAATCAACTGTGGGCTCTTTTTGGGTCATATGCTGAGAGAAATTATTCAATTCATATTCGCCATGTTGTCATATTACAAAAATACCATCAATTTCACAACGTTCAAAGTTTTGTCAAAAGTTACATTCGGAAATGAATTTACTACCTCAAAACTAACTAGAATATAATCTGTATTGATCATAACATTGTTTATCTTTTCAATAAAATTTCCCTATTTGCTCTAAAAACAGATATTATAGGAATTCAAAGCTTTTTCCATTATATTTTCGAGAGTAGAGAAAACTAAAAAAATGGATTTGAGATCATAATGAAAGTTTGAAATTAAGTGAACAATAGCTTCTGATGATTTTACTTTTTCAAAATATGCTCCTGAAAGTTTGTAATATATCATGGCATTCTTGGATAAAGATCAAGAATTGAAATGGAAATTTTTTGCAAACAAAAGTTTATAATATAGAATTGAAGGCATTTTCAAATGAGAAAATATTTCATTGGGGTTCCGTGTATCCATGTATTCCGAAAAATTAAAATAAAAAGAGAATCCGCTTTTGAAATTATTGTAATACGATATAGATAAAAAGGTTTACTCGAGTTGAAACCCAATGACAGGGTCTGGTGGCAGGCCTGGCAAAAATGCACATCGAAAGTTATAGTTTATCTCGAGAGATGCCGAGGCGAATGACTTGAGAGTTGTACCAATATTTTTACAATATTTTTGAACAATAATTCGTCTTATTATATGATGAAAACAAAATACTATAAATATTGGAAAAGGTGATGTCTATTTACCAAACGGTCATTGTTGTGAGAGTGCTTTATTGATTTGATTTGATTTTTGGCTTTCTCTCATCCAAGTCGATGCAAAAAGAAAACAAAAAAATTTTCATGAAAGAAGTCACATCGAATATTAAGCAAACAGTTTTGTTGGAATGTTTTAATTTTTCGTAGATGTTCAAATCATGCAAAAAAGGAAGAATGAGTCTATCTAAAAGAATGTCTTCCCTGCCTATATGAATCACATAGCAGTCACCTTTTCTTGCACAACTTTTTGTGATAAGTACAGAAATTGACAAATAAAAGGTTAGTTATATGCGATTCAGCACCCGTCGTGCTATATAGACAGGGGAGTAGCTGTTTTAGATAGACTATTTCTTCTTTTTTGTGAATGACTTCAACGTTTCTAAATGACTTGCACACATCAACCAAGAATGTTTCCTGAATATATAATGTTACCTTTTCTAATGAAAGCTTTATATTCTTCTTGCCTCCACTCGGAGGAGAAAAAGCAACAAGTTCTACACTAAGTTGCCATCACTTCCTCATCACCCTATTGGTGTAGCCGCTGTTCAGATTGGGTAAAACAGGACTGTCTGGTAAAACAGGACGGTCTGGTGAAACAGGATACACTGTTTCAATTCAAAACAAATTCTACAATCAATCGAGTATAACCGGAACTGATAGTCTCGGTGTCTACAGACACCCAGCAAGTCATCTACCAACCCTAGTTTCACTTTAGATGGAGTAACAGGTGAATTTGTCGAATTTTCAGTTAAAGGCGAAATAAATTGAAGGTGAGTAGCTTTAGAGAAAATCATGTTTGTATACTATAGTTTTGCAGAACAGGTTTCAGGAATCTGTGTTGTTATTTTTTTTTAATTTATTCACATGTTTCAGAGATGCACAGTTGGGAAGAACCGGACACTGTGGTGGGGTAAAACGGGTTGCAACCCGTACCCGAAAGTTGGGCCCACGAGCTTGTGTGGGAGCGGGGAAAAAGCTTTCACCTGTGACTTCTGTCAGTAACATATTTTGATACTATAATATTGTAAAGTTTACCTTGCCCAGTGATGGCTGTCGACAAAAGTGAAATGGCTTATGGGCATCACTGAGACAGAAAAGATTATTTGAAGAGATTTTATTTTCCAAATCATTAAGAATAATATTAATTCTTCTTCATTTACCATGTTGTGTCTCATTTGCCAGGGACTAAACATTATGGAACCTATACAAGCTTGAGTATCCCGGTTTATCCTACTTGCTTGCTGAAACAGAAAACTTGCTACATTTTCATTAAAAATAGTTTTTCTCATGTGTCTCATTTATTTTGCATAAAAAATTGTATCATCATTGAAACTGTATCCAAAGGATAGTTCCCAGTATCGCTACGAAACAATTATGAGACCTATAACACTAAGTATCCCGCTTTACCCAACTATCCCTTACCTTGATACTACATGTGTTGTGTCGAGCCCATAAAACCGGAGGCAAGTGGGGCGGCACACATCGATCCCCATTCACCCAGACGTTACTTTTCATCAGGCCATCGTCAGATTTAATGGGTCCGAAGGGTCTGGTCGGAGCTCCCGCGTCGTTTCGGCCGACTTCCTCATTACGAACGATAAATAATTCTTGCGCGAAAGAGTATAATGAGCCATTATTTTCATTGAAATCGCGTTGGCTGCGGGTGGCGGGTCAGCGGACTCGTGCCCACGTATTAATACGGGTCACTTGATGCGAAATCATCTTCACTGTCGACAATGGACGTTAGAGGAAAGCTGTGAAAGACAAAACTCAAATTTTCATAAATGTCCCCCTTTTTTTGGAACTGTTGTATTTCATTCACAATCATTTGGAAATGTGCTTGTTCCTAACCTATTTTCAAGTTGAAAAGTGCCCGATTGTTCACCCAGAAGGGGAGGTAGGAAATCGAAGAATTGAAAACAGCCTCTCGATTGTTAAAGAAATTCTCAGATGTAGTCAGTAATACGATTCTGTCCAATAGGGAAGTAAATTCAGTGTTGTTGGGTTTTTATTTTGTAAGTATAGGTTTTATTGAAATATTGTCGATTTTTTTAGTGAATGTGATATTGAATGAAGCTTGTATTTGTCTTTTTAAACAACTGATTTCATACCTGGTTATCTGAGCTACTTTAACCCCAAGGAAGGACCAAAGTCCTACCTTACTTCCCGACAGTTACCATCAATTGACAGAAAGACAGTCAGATTTCAATTGAATACGTCACAAATTGAAATATGTATTTGGAGCACCTATCGAATCATTATAGTTCTACAATACGCCCATTGAATATATTGTATAGTAAAACACGTGCAGCGGTTTGCTAAACTGTCCAGTGAAAATCGCACAATGAGTGTTTTTTAATTCCATCATCATGGATTTTTATCAAGTATCGGCCAACTCCATGTTATGTAATGCCATTTGACGTAAACTTCAGGCGTTCAAATTGTGGACTATGCACTTCCAATTAGCGTCAACCAGCGATGAAATTGAGAAACACACCACGATACGTAAAAATGACACTAATGACAGAAAAGTGTCGCCATAAAATTCTGAACAATATCGCATCGGTCCCAGCACCAGACATCTTAATCTTAATTTCTACTTGACAGGAATGTCCAAGCGAATTATGCAGTACTTTATATTATCAGCTAGTGACATTTTGACAGCCGTGACAGCTAATCGAATGCATTTCAGAAAATTCGTATGTAACGTGGAAATGTACCGTTAACAACCTATCACTGTCTACTGCTAATTTTTAATATTTTTATTTCCGTTTGTAACACTAGACTTTAATCCTGGGAAAATATACTTCATCCGTTCACTTGAGAATGTACATCAAAGTTTCCTTCTTTCCAAATATGCAAGTATACTGAAAGTGGTAGACTCGGTTTCTTGGTTCAATGGTTCAAAATACGGATCACTTCGTTTTCAATCTTCCACTGATTGGATTCCTCCTCGATATGAAAATAATAATAATGATATTTATTTCACTTGTTAAACAGTATGAAAGCATTACAATAAACATTCACATACAGTAACAAGAAAAACGTCCATGCAAAACGAAACACAAAAATTTGTATAGAACACAAAACATAACAAGTTCTAATTTGTACTACTAATATAAAAGTAATTAATAATTATTTGCCGGAGGTAGCTAATAAAACTCATCAACGGTGTAGCAGTTTCTTTCTAATACTCCAGTCTATGACGGTGAAAAAAGTGTAAACTGTGTATTTATCCCATACAGCACCGATTCGTATGAAAATTTGGATATAGGTTCTACTTCCCCTCTATTCCAAAATCTACCCCATGCCGAGGGTTGCTTTCTCCCTGGGGGTGGATGCCACCCCTTCTAGGGGGTGAACAAATTTTTATTGGGAATAAGTGCGAAAATCAATAGATTGACTGATTCTAAGCACTTTTTGTTCAATGAAGTTTTTTTCTGAAAAGCAATACTTTTCGACTTATTCGCCAGTGAAATTGTCGGTTCTCAGTAAAAAATAACACGTTTTCAGATCTTTTTTCGCGAATAACTGGAAAATAATGCATCTAATCGAAAAACCTGCAGAGAGCAAAATTATAGCTTTTGAAAAAACAAAGGCGATTGAACATTTGTGATGTATGCAAACCCACTACAAACTGAATAATTGCTTGTTGAAAGTTGATTGGTATTTTCAAACGCTAAAATGGAAAGTTTCTACGTACAATAACCAAAAACCAATGCATTTTTCGGGAAAAACTAATTCAACCTTTTCTGAAGTCCTTCAAAAATACTTCATTTTTGTTATTCATAAGAGTTTCTAGCATCAAAACTGACCGAAGTATGAAGGAAATAATGTTGAATCCTATTTATTTTTTTCGTTGAAAAAAAATTGTGAATAACTCATCCTCTCTTCTCCCCCCTTTGAAAAAAATCGTTGTTACTCCATAATTCACTCCATTCATGTTCTTATAATGAATTCTGAGTTTTTCATTGATTGAAAGTACGTAGTTTCGGGAAAAATTGAGATTGAAGAGAAAAAAATCATATACGTGATTGAGCAAAAAATCACCAATTCTTCGAAATAACTCGAAAAGTATTGATCACATGCAAAATTTTGTACAAAACTGAAGGCTATTCTTTTCTGGAAATTTCGGTGTTTAGTTTTTTTCTGCAGGATGAAAATAGAGTAAGATATGGCCAGTTAAATATTGTGAGGGTTCGCGCAAAGTACCTTTTTGGAGCCCTTTCAGCATGAACCTTTTCAAAAATATCATCTGGAACGAGAAATAATGTGAATGATCTTATAGCTCCTGAAAAAAGCTACGAAATACTTTTTTGGTGGATTTGATTGCTTGAAGACTAAGCGAGTTATGGGAAAAAACCAAAAACAATTTTTGTAGAAATTAGAGTATGTACATTAGTATATTGGGGAATACACATAGTAACTATATTTTAGGCCTAGTGGAACTATATGTATATTATATATGAATATATACATATAGTTCCACTAGGCAAAGATTTTTTTCCAAAGGGCCTCCCCCCTTTGAGGATGAGATATTCACAATTTTTTTTTCATGGAAAAAATAGGATTCAACATTATTTCCTTCATACCTCGGTCAGTTTGGATGCTAGAAACTTTTATAAATAACAAAAATGAAGGATTTTTGAAGGACTTCAGAAAAGGTCCTACTAGTTTTATCCGAAAAAAGCATTGGTTTTTGGTTATTGTACGTAGAAACTTTCCATTTTGGCGTTTGAAAATACCAATCAACTTTCAACAAGCAATTATTCAGTTTGTAGTGGGTTTGCATACATCACAAATAAACAATCGCTTTTGTTTTTTCAAAAGCTATGATTTTGCTCTCTGCAGGTTTTTCGATTAGATGCATTATTTTCCAGTTATTCGCGAGAAAGGATCTGAAAACGTGTTTTCTTTCACTGAAAACCGACAATTTCACTCGCGAATAAGTCGAAAAGTATTGCTTTCCAGAAAAAACTTCATTGAACAAAAAGTGCTTAGAATTAGTCATTCTATTGATTTCCGCACTTATTTCCAATAAAAAATTTTTCACCCCCAAGAAGGGGTGGCATCTACCCCCAGGGAGAAAGCAACCTTCGGCACAGGGTAGATTTTGAAAAAGAGTGTATGTAGATCCTGAATCCAAATTTTCATGCGAATCGGTGCTGTATGGGATAAATACACGGGAAAATGGTCATAGACTGGACTATAAGAGATATTTTTTTAATTTTCTTTTGAATTTGGAGATATTCATTGATTCCTTGATAGAAATATCAAGCTTGTTAAATAGTTTGGGTCCGAGGTATAGGTGACTCTTCTGGTAGAGAGAGGTTCGGTGGGGATTCACTACCAGCAACCCTCCAGCTCTAGTTGCATATGGGTGGTCTTGTTGGTTTGTCCTAAATTTCTCTCGATTCTTATAAACGTAGAGACACATCTCATATACATACAGACCAGCCACTGTGAGTATTTCCAGCTCTCTGAATGAGTTTCTGCATGAGTGTCGCCATCCTGAATTAGCAATTATTCTCACCGCGTGTTTTTGTAAAATGAATAATTTTGGACTTTCGCTCATGTTGAAAACAATTGAGTAATGCATACGAATGATCTCTTTTTTCTATCACTTTCAATGAATGTGATTTGGAGGCTTTCATATTGAATCATTGATGGCAAATACAAATGAAAATATGTATAGATTCTCTGTTAGGAAGCAAATAATTGTATGAATCATCTGGCCCTATGTCAATGAATACAATAATTGACCATATGAAAGGTGGGTAGAAATTAAATGTTTTTCTCATATTGAACTGAATAATCTTTCAGTCTTCCACTTTTCAATCACAATATCTAAAAAGAAATAACAATATATCAGATAATTTTGAATAAAGTGATATCAACAAAAATTCGAACAAAGATTGACAACAATAACATCAAACCTACGTCAGTCTGAACCGAAAACCTGACAGATTTTTTAAAATGCTGATATAACGCCCCCTATAAAGAAATTAGGAAGCTATCATAATCGCCGATTGTTTTTCGCCAAGAAATCTAAACAATATCGAATCAGTAGTTGCACCATGATTTCAAGCATCTTACTACTGTGTGATAATAACCGATTTCAGATTTCAGATGAAACGAACTTTTCCATCCATATTTCCCTTCCCGTATTCAGACGAATATGACAGATTTGATCCCGCACAGACGAGTATTCCACTCTGAGTTATATCTCTTCATTATTAATACCGTTCCCATAATCGAGGAAGGCTTTGGAGGCATCAGAGCCGAAATTATTCAAGACATTCCGACACATCCGCCCAACACTTGATCTAAGCAGGCCCGCAAGATCCCTCGGAACTTATAATCTCCGTCGAAATCTCCTTTGTTATCTCAACACCAGGAGTGTACTCGAGAATGCGGCATTGTCCTAGTGCCAAAAGGGTGTTAAAAGACCCCAATCTGACACTCGAAATTCAGCACCGGACACCGACTGCGGAATTGTGTCGCTTAATTCTTTCTTTGTGGCGGAGAAGCACTTTGCTTCGGATTCGGGGTGGAGTTGGATTGTCCCTTTTAATAAAATTGACAAGTGCTTTCGTTTTTGGTCAAGATGCGGTTAAATGCGCCTTCATTATTTCTTTGAAGTCTGAAAGGATTACGGTTAATATGAGGATGAATAGCGATAGAAAATGACACTGGTTTAATGAGGTAGTCATTACTGAAAGAAATTTTTTGGCTTTGTAGTTGGCAAATTCTAGTTAGGAAGTGTGAATTGCTGTCCGTGAATAAGTGACAATTTTTGACCAAATCATTGAAATGGCAGATACAACTCTCAATGAAAGTACTATCGAAATCATCAGCAAAAAGCTTTTCTGCTTACACAGACCTTTTCTTTAATGTCCCCTCTTTTATTTTTTTAACGGGTTAACTCAAAAAATTGAAACTTGTGATAATGGAATTGATGCATAAATACTATATTTTGGATTGACAAATGAAAATTTCGAAATGGCAACTGGGCGCAACCTAGAAGGAGAATAAATAGGAAGGGGGGTCTTTACACCCCTGGAAGTTGAAGTCAAAATGGCGGAACATTTTATAATTGCTAGAATACATCGATGTTTAACATCATACTTTGAGGAACTAAACTGAGTTCAGTTCAGAAGATGCTCGAAAGGGTTACATTAAACGCCTTGACATAAGAACAGCCTATCCGATATTTCACGTCGAAAATTTTCACACAACAACGTCGATATTTCTACAAATATTCATCATTCTCTGTCCTATATTCAATATTGAAGCAGGTTCAGTTTTGTGCACCTTTTGCTTCGAATAGCCCCATAAAAATAGTCTAACGTTGTCAAATCTGGCAAGCGGGCTGACAATTCCTTAGGACCTCATTGGCCAATCCAACAACAATGGAGAGTTTCATCCAAATAGATTCTTACTTATCTGGAGTAATATGGTGGTGCCCCATCATATGGTTGAGGAATAATAATATCCATATCGAGTTCATTAGGATTCACTTCGACAATTTTGGTGTTTAGAGGATCAACAGTAGTTGTCAGCATATTCAAAAATAGTTTTCCTGTTGAATTTTGTTCAATTGTTCATTTTGGAGATAGTTTACGAGGTACCCATCTACTTATCAAATCGGAAACTAAATGAGAATATTTGAAATGACAATGATGTTCGTTGTACTGGCATTTTTGTCTTTTTTCATGAACAAAAAATAACCTATCAAACCTTATCGGGTTGTTGGGATTGACATATGACAGAGTAAAAGGGATATTTCTAGAAATATCGATATTAATGTGATTGTTTTCAGGTAGTTATTAGATAGATGTTCCGCCATTTTGTAGTAGGTGAAGATATTGACTTCATATTCTAAGGTTGTTAAGTAGTAGTCAGGAGCTTCAGAATGATATATCACAAGACCTTGGTTTCCATTTAATTTATTTTTTCAGATGGCGTCCAGTGGTTATCTTGAGATTTTCATGTGTCAATTTTACTCCAAAATACAGTATTCATGCATCATTCCCATTATGCCAGGTTTCAATTGTTTCAGTTGTCCCGTTCAAAGAGTAAAAGGGAAGGCATTGAAGAAAAGCACTAAATGGGTGAATCACATAGTAGAAACTGCTTCGCATGTGATTGAAATGATATATAACTCACTCAAGACTGAAGAATAATAAATAATAAGTGAATTGAAATAGATTACACAGATCCGAAATCGAAATATTCATAATTCCATTGAAAAACTCTTTGTATCATTTTCACTAGACACTTCATGAAACCGCTAAACGAGTTTCACTATGCAATGCTTTTTCAGACCTGTTGTGGTAGTCTCCGATACTTCGGTGTTATATAGATACATATTTTGATAACTTTCAACAAACTTTTTGGGAAAAACAAATCATACAATTTGGCAGGTTTCACCCGCTCAGCTGATCCTAATTACTCAAATCTCGTTATGAGAAAACAGGTTGATCAATGGATAATCATTCGAATCTACTCAGTCCTCCAGCAAATACCCAGACTCCTCGTCTTATCGATATCTGAAGATTCCAACAAATTGAGTTTCAGACCTGGGCATGGCCTAGCTCTTCAGGTTGACTGACAGTCATTCGATATCTGAAGTTAAGCAACGCCGAGCGCGGTTAGTACTTGGATGGGTGACCATGCAGGGAAATACCGTGTCGAAAGCCCGTACAGCTGCAGCGAAATAGCATATCATAGCTCGCAGACAATATATCAATGAGCACAAGATATACTGAGGATATGCTGTCCTTCGGAGGGGACGTAAAGCCGTCGGTCCCGAGTCCATGGATGTTCGGCTCGTTAAAGGTCCCTACCTCTGGTTGAAATACCAGAGGGTTCGGCAAAATTTCCGGTTGGGGGAAGTGTGCTCACCGGCGTCGGTGATTGGCCTTGGTAGCGGAAATAGGCCGACGTTAAATAAAAAAATTGAAGAAGAAGAAGAAGAGTTTCAGACCATTCTCCTACAAATGCGTTGTATTATTGTTATATAGTTTGAAAAGAAATATTTTGTGTTGGATGAATGTTTTATCCGTAGTTTTTCAGAGTTTGTAACCCACCAAATTCTGAAAAAATCAAAACTGATATGGTAATCTATATATAGAAGGTCAGATTTTCAATCTACCACAAAAGTTGCTAGGTCAATTAAATGAAACACGTCCTATTGAGGTATTTTTTTTCAACGGTAATCGTGCCCAAAACAGTTCAAAGCAGTTGGGTAGGTATGAACTGGACAGTTTCAAGCAAGTCGACTATCACAACTTGACTGTGCAACTGCTTGGAACTGGGCTGGACACGAGAAAACACACTTTTTGTCAAATACCTTCTCGTACAACGCAAATTTACCTATCACAGAAATATAAGAACTGATACTTTCGGAAAACAAATCTTCCTCCTTTTTCTGAATTACAAACCCTTCTCTTCTATAAAGGTTTTTCAAAATCTGTTAAAGATCCAAGATTCGACATCCCATGCTAATAGGACATGTTTCATTTAGGACGAACTTTTTTCAATTACCGCTGCAACTTTTTCAAATAAAATCAATTCAAAATATACTTCATTGTCAGAAGATCTGCATACCATTGAGTAAGTGCAAGTATAAATATAAACATAAATGAAGATGTATAGATAAAAACTGGTAATTCACAAAAAATTGAATAAAACTAGTTCAAATACAAAAAAAAATAAAATGGAATACAAAATGATTCATTGAAATACTCTTGTAGGCTATAGTGTAGGGTCTATCAGTTAGCAAATTTCTAACTGCTTCCTTGAATTGTACGTTGTGTAGGCCTTATATCTACTGGTAAGTGATTGAATAGTTTTCCACCATTATAAAAAATGGAATCCTCGATTAATGTGGAGTTGGGTTTGAGAAGTATGATATTGAATATGCTATTTCGAGTAGCATAAACTTCATTTTATGTTTGTACATCAGGCATACAGATTAAAAATCTGCCCTTCTACACTTGTGAATATGTCAGTGAAATTCTAATTTTTTCAGTTTTTGGTAGGTTACTTACCTAAAAAAACGATGAGGAAAGTCACAACTCTGAACCACGAATGGATAAACCTGATGAAGATTGGTGGGGAGGTAGCTTAGAACCAGAAGGATATAGGCTACTTTTGATCCCATTTCCCCTTATATTATAAAAAATGGAATTCTCGATTAATGTGGAGTTGGATTTGAGAAGTATGATATTGAATATGCTACTTCGAGTAGCATAAACTTCATTTTATGTTTGTACATCAGGCATACAGATTAAAAATCTGCCCTTCTACACTTGTAAATATGTCAGTGAAATTCTAAATTTTTCAGTTTGTGGTAGGTTACTTACCTAAAAAAACGATGAGGAAAGTCACAGCTCTGAACCACGAATGGATAAACCTGATGAAGATTGGTGGGGAGGTAGCTTAGAACCAGAAGGATATAGGCTACTTTTGATCCCATTTCCCCTTTTAGGATTTCCTCCCCTAAGGCGGTGAAGAACAAGCGTCAACTTTGTATGGGAGAGTGTGATGCCTAGGATCAATCTACTTCAAATTTTGCATCAAAATTCTTTTACAGAATAGATGCAAGACGTGTTTCGTATTTTATTGAAATGAATCGCCTAACGGAGTTGAAAAGGGGTAGAATGTTATTTCAGGGGTAAATCAACATACAGCCCAAACCGCTGATCGCAGTGATCTGAAACTAACAAGGTAAAAAGAGGGGTTTATATTATAATAGGTTCGACTTTTTTCAAACGAACTACACAATATAACTGCATCACAAAAATCTCTAACGCCCAACGAAGTGGGCAAGGGTCAGCTAGTATTGATATAAACTTTACCTATATGGGTGGTGAATTATCCTGTATTCGTCAATATCAATCAATTTGAGAAATACGCCAGTTCTTCAACCTCCCAAAATCTCACTAGTAATTGATGGCTCAAAATAACAAGGAGATAGAAAATGCTTCTTTTCGTTCTCGATGAAGGACAGTTTCAGACCCAAACGTGGTCGTCCATCTAACAAATGAAAATGGAATCACGTGAATTTGTCACAGTTCAACGGTCCAACGCCTATGAATCTAGTTATCCTGAACCGGGTTCCTCGAGAACGCCAACAGCCCTGATGACTCAGTATCAGTCTTTATGCATAAGTTCAACCCTAACATGATCCCAACAAATAAATCTGTCGTATTGAAATTCACAGACCAATTTCAGTTGAAGTTTGTCTGTTATCGCAGTATGCATGAATTACATTTCGATCTATATCCAGCTCATTGACTGAGCTTAGAGCGTCAAAAATAATATACAATATATCCGATATCGAGGCATTAATCCCCTTCAGCAAATATTATATTTCACATACACGAGTCCGTACAGGTTATTACTATGCAAATTTTCAATCTATCACTTTTCAATATTTAAATATCAATCATTGTGCCGATTCGCAATTTTTCGACGCCCCAAAATATTAGTTTCGAAGTGGTACAGAATCAATATTCCGGATAACAGCAAATCCATTATTCGTTCATGGAACACTAGAATAGCTATATTGATAAAATGCGTCATTTGTGAAATTAATTGGGCAATTCTCATCTCAGTGACTAAATGCATAGTTTCTTTTTGATTTCGTTCATAATGGTTTTTCTGCGAACCTCGCAAGTGTATGACGTTCTTCAACATAAACATTGAAATTACGGAAAAAATCATCCACCACAAAATGATAACTCACAAACGAAAGTTAGAGTTGGTATTATTTTCCTATCACAATGTACTACTCTTTCTGTCTCTGGCACTAGGAGTAATAACTTTTTCCTTCTATACAGTAAGAGGCTTTTCCAAGGTTGAATTAATATCCCAAGATTTGCATTTTCCATGTTCAAAATAAAAAGAGGATGTGTACTCCGGAGAAACAGTGAAAGTGGAGATGAATCCACTCCTTTTATAAATTACTCTCTGAGTTCGAATTTCGTTACTATTCATGTACAGCAATGGCACCTAGGATATTCAATGCATTACCCACTAATTCAAAAAATGCCAAACAGTACCTAGTTCCAGAAAAGCCCTCAAAATGTTTTTAATAGAAAGAAATTTTTACTATCTTGAGGATTATTTACAAAATGAACGTATTTTAATATGAATATACTATTTTAAATATTATGTAAGGCATCTTCCTTTTTACGAGATGTATATCTGTATTGTTTATTTATGTATATGGTGTATCATGTATATATATATATATATATATATATATATATATATATATATATATAGAGGAAGGGTAGTCGTTGCTGGCTAGTTAAGAATAGAACCAGTGAATAGTGGGGTGTTTCAGCAAGTAAAGGAGTACTCTTTTAAGTTAGTCCAAGCTTTCGGGAAATTTTATTTCCATCATCAGGGAAAATCTTATTTGAGGATGGTTACATTGATGTTAGAGATGAATTGATGGTACATTGTTGACGATGAAACATGATACATAATTAAAACTTGATTAAAATTTTTACGGTTAAAATCTAGACGTTGCTCTCACATGAGCTTGTCAGTATAACTGACAAGCTCATGTTTATATATATATATATATATATATATATATATATATATATATATATATATATATATATATATATATATATATATTATATATATTTGTTTCGACAAATTCCATACAATGTATTGTCTGATGGATAATAAAGATATTGTACTGTATTGTACGAAACAACCACTTTCATTTTCCAAGCAGAAAACGTAACAATTCAATGACCTGCGAGAATTTTTTTTGAGATTTGAAAAGGTGTTTTTGTAGCACATTACACAAAATATTGGGTATTATTTTTTCGATGCAAGTCTGTGAAGATGTTTTCAACATGATCAATATCTATCTGTTGAATTGAATTTTCTGATATCGAATGAAAATCCATATTCAACCAAATAAACTACTGTTAGCTGTGCTGTTCTCGAAAACAGTTGGTTTGCTGAAACTCCGACACGTGTTTCGTTATTCAATAGCTTCCTTAGGCAGTATAAATATCTGGATTCGATTAATTTTGCTCGAAGAAGCTACTGTATAGCGAAACGGGTGTTGCGTTTTTGTTAACCAATTGCTAGTGATAATCACACAGGAAAATGTGTTATTTCATATTGATCATCATCTTCCAGTTAGAGCTGATACAACATCATCGTGTCCGATCACTTTGAAGCCGCAACCAGGAAGTGACTAATGATATTATTGATATTTTTCTAATTTCGACATATTTCACTTCTTTTTCATCCATATTTGAACTTTCGAAATAGCACCAAATCAGATGGAATCGTCAAAATGCCCTACTTTTCCTAATTAGTTGAAGATGTATTGTTATTTTTTACCTTGTAACGAAAATAAATCAGAAGCTTCCTGTCCTACAACAAAATTACACTAAAAATCCATTATATATTCATAGAAGACAAATCAGTGTGAAGAGTACTGTCGTCCGCAAAACTATGTATTGAACAAGATGTTTTCTCGAGCAAATCATTGATATGAAGCAGAAACAAAGTGGGCTCCAGAACTGAACCATGGAAACTCCTGCATTCATTGGGAGAAAATCAGATGATACTTCATCAGCAACCACATACAGATACCTACCAGACAAGAAATTCTTCAACAAAGCACACAACTGAGGAGACAAACCATAAGACGACAGTATAGAAAGGATACCCCGATGCCAAACCCGATCAAACGCTTTTGAAATATATTTTTCCGAATTTTTCTATTGAATGCTGCCAAATATGAGAAACGAAAGCCAATAAGTGACTGGTTGATCTTCGATGTCGAAATCCGTACTTTCGATCATTATTTATTTCTGATATCTCTAGATATTTGATAAGCTTCATATTGATTGCTTTTTTCATAATTTTGAAAATTTCATTTTTGGTTCATTTACCCCTTCAACAAAAGAAGATGGATCACAAGCCAACACTGCCCAATAAAAGCAAATATATTTGCAAATATGTTTGCTGGTAATTCTACTCTGGACTCATCGGGAAAAGATCCTCCGAATATCACGCCTCTCGACAGACATATGCCTGAGATAATTTTCCACCAACACAATATAAGAAATGAAAACGAATAAAAAGGCTTGCGGATCTGATGGAATACCATCAATTATTCTGAAAGTATGTGCCCCCGAAATGACACCAGTACTTTGCGAATTATTCAACCTTTTATATAACCTGGGTATTTTTTCTGATTCCTGGAGGACAGCAAGTTCAGCCAGTTCCCAAAAAAGGAAACTCTACCTTGTAATGATAGACCAATTGCATTACTTTTTATCATTTCCTAAGTCATGGAAAAAGCAATCAATATGAAGCTCAACAAATATCTGGAGAAATCAGGTAATAATTAATGATCGACAACACGGATTTCGCCATCAACGATCAACCAGTGACTTATTGGCTCCTGTTTCTTATATTAGAATCGATAGCTATTGCACTCTATATTTCAAAAGCGTTTGATCGAGTTCGGCATCGGGGTCTCCTTCCTAAAGTGCCGTCTTATGGTTTGCCTCCTCAGTTGTGTGCTTTGTTGAAGAGTTTCTTTTCTGATAGGTCTCTGTATAGGTTGTTGATGGAGTATCATCTGATATTCTCCAAATAAATGCAGGTGTTCCACTGGGTTCAGTCTGGCGCCCACTTTGTTTCGGCCTCATGTCAATGATTTGCTCGAGAAAATATCTTGTTCAATACATAATTTTGAGGACGACACGACAGTACTCTTCATAGCAGTTTCTCTTCCAGAGTCCTCATACCAACTCGAGAAAAAAAATTCAACGGAACATTCACGTCAATAAAATTAACGACGACTTGGTAAAAATAATAAAATGGGGTAACATGAAGTTGGTGGAATTCAATGCTACGAAAACCCAGGCATGTCTCTTCTCAAGAAAAGTCGATCTATCATCGTCTAATATTCATATGTCAGGAGTAACGATTCCTACAAAATCAAGTATCCCGATGCTAGGAATTACAATCAGTGATAATCTCTCATGGGAAAACCATGTGAGATCGATTGCCAAAAGTGCATCCCAGAAACTTGGATTTCTATTTCGTGCGAAGAAATACTTCACTTCTCGTCAGCTTTTAATGCTCTACAAGGCTCAGATACGACCTGTTACAGAATACAGTTCTCATATGTGTAGTACGGCACTAAAACATTCATTGAGGCTTCTCGATTCTATTTAGAAAAGGGCAATTCGTCTTGTTGCTGATTCTTCGCTCGCAGACTCGCTCACTTCATTGAAACATCGTAGCAGGGTCGAGACTTGTCTCTCTTCTATAGATACTCTCACGGTCGATGCTCTTCCGAATTGCTATCAATCGTTCCACCCTAGGCAGTAGTAGAGAATTCCCACCCCTTTGTTGTGAATTTGGAAACCTGTCGAACTTCTCTTGCAAAAGGATCTTTTTTTCTGAGCTTTGGAACTCCTTGCCAAAAGAGTGATTCATATCTTCCTGGATTCACGCGGTGTTCTTTGAAAATTAAAGGGCTTCCCTTTCGTGTGAATCTACATATAAAAAAAATTCAAATCAACATACAGACATGGCATATGTCAAAACAATACTATTTTCTCCAAACCCGAATTCAACTTAATGGCAGTGATGAGCCATATTGCTCCAGTCAGGCGGCGCTGTGATATCTGGGGTGAAACCGCAGAATTCTATGAGTGTTATCACTTCTGTGGGTGAAATATAACAAACTCAATAAACCAAAATAAACTGTGCATGACATATTCGGTTATGGTGGATTCATGCAGCAATCGTAACTTAAAAGTCGGAATTCACAAATCGTAAGAAATAAGTCTGGAGGAGTTGATTCAATGACTCTCAATGAGAGTATTCATTTGTAAGAAAAGTTACCAACTTTCAACTCTTACGACTTCCGATATCTTGTACTGCTCTTTCGTTTTCCAATTGAGAAAGCTTTTCCTAAGATTTGACAGTTATTGAGAATGCTGCATGAATGGTGCATATTTTGTTACGAATTAAGGTTTATGAATTGCGAATTCCGATTTTTTAATACACTACAGAAGTGCGAACAATGAAATAGATGAGAAGTGTTGTTGTGGTTTACAAACGAAAATCAGCAAATTCATTGAAGTAATCCTACAAAATCAAAAAAAATCTGCTCGGTGCCCCAGTGCTCATCATATAATACTAGTACTATTTCACTACATAAATTCCCTATTGATGACAAAAAACTATGCCATAGATGCAAAAATACATTGAAAATTAGTAAACCAATAACTAAAATATGTTTCTGAATAGCCTTCAATTTCTAGAGGATTATTATTGTATACTAGGTTTCTTCAAAATACTCACTGATATATCTCATGAATTATACGAAGTGAAAGTACAGAAAAAGGTTTCGTAGCAGAACTAAAATCAGGTTTTCGTCATAATCTATTTGAATAGTAAAAATAAAGCATTTGTTTGAAACACTTTTCGGTGACATTTTTTATTGAATCTGATGCAAACATTTCATCAGAATCAACTTTTACTTCCATATATTTTGGAAATGACATTATCTATTAACATACTGTCAAGGTTGCAATAATATGTTTGCAGAACCCAAATAAACCCGATTTACAGAAACATTGGCAGTTTCATCCTTCATCAGCCAACAATATATTAATTTCGTGTGGATGCTCCACTAAAGCGGATGTTTGCAAGTATAAGCTCCTTATTTTTTGTGGTTAGTTTTTTTTTCCAGTCCACATGCAATGATATGCCTTGCTCTGAAGACAGTTTCACCCTCTTTCAACGGTCTAAATCTGTATCTCACGTAATCCAGAATATTATATAGCTAGATAGCTGAAGTAGTTACAAATTATAACACCCACGAGTATAATGAGACTATAATTATTGCCAAAGACGTATCTACCTCGGAACACAAAGCAACTCAAGACGTTTCAATAGTATTTCTCCATCAACGAGTCCTTAAGAATGCAAAATATGAATTATTAGTACCATAATATCTAATGGTCAAGGTTTGTTTTCACCCCAAAGTGGGGCCATCTTGGATTTAACAGCGCCATCTCGCGCTTGTCGATTATCGCCTATTCAAGACCGCGTGCATATCGTGAAAATGACGAGCGCCAAAACCATCACGTAGCATCAGATACCTGAGCGGATCTTTCGCCGCAACCTTAATTAACAACTAACCAAATTTGGGCCGAGCATAAAACAGAAAACGAAATTGCAATTTATATTTGCCGACCCGAAATGCGTGACATTTTTAGCGAAGAGCCGGATATCGGAAATTGGGATATGGAATCGGTGGAGCGTTCCAATACAATTCTTAATTTCATTGGTTTTCGTTATGTGGAGATATTGATTGACGTCGGGAGAATGACGGGAATTCATAAAGGATTTCGATTAATTGTTCGTTAGGTAGATTGTCACGGTGACCCGGAATTGAATGCTGTGAAAGCGTTCGTGATGCGGAACGAACGACTAGAAAAACATGTAGAAAAAAATTTGCTGATTGACGGATAGAACGAAATATATTTTTGATCACGAAGGATGATATGTAGCATTCGATACGATAGAGGAAGTAGTCATACGAAGGCATATTTGAAATACTTATTTTTTAACATTATTTTGATTTAATCGAATATTTTCCTCATATATAAAATGTCCCATTAGAGCAATGCAATTATCGAAAACTTACAGCGGTAATTGCACTGTATCGAGTCACCATAACAACACATTTGAAACCGTATCGCTAGACGTCAGTAAACAACACAAATAAATGTCAGATAGACTTCAAAAATAGAAAAACATTTCGCGTTTTGGTGAGTACTCCATACAATCTATAGAGGAAAGTATAAATGAACAAAATATAACATTTCCTTGAGAATTTCTTTATTCGTGAAATATTTCAATGAATTACATTCGTGCATAAAAATGACCAGATAATTTTGGATTCAAGCGTGATATCTTATTCAAATTGCATTCGGTTATTTTCATATTTTGTAAAAGAGCCCTCGTCCTTCGGACTCGGACACTTTCGCCAAAATATGATAATGAACTTGCAATTTTTAGATATCACGCTTTCTTTCAAAATTGTCGGTAATTTTTATGCACTCGTGCAATTATAACCGAAAATTTTCCCGTCAAAACATCAGCTGTTTTCAAAAAGTTAGTGTGCTTTTTGTTCAAATCTCCACTTCCGATAGTGTAACGAAAGTACATCACTATAGTAAATGTTCTCAGAAAATGCGAAAAATTGAAAAAACCTGATTCAAATACTTAAAAAATATTGTTGCGTTTCTGCATTGTTTTTCTGGTTGCGATACAACATCTGGATTTGCCAGAAAACGAAAGGAAAGTAAGACTCAATTAAGATTTCAAAAATATCAATTGGCGTAATTTAAATCATCTCTTATATTGGCAATTCCCCACGGAAAGATCAGCAGAACAAAATTGTTACTGGGCATATTATCAGCTTCAAACTTGGTTGGGTTACGAACTGACAGCAACATCAACTGGAAGCAACATCAACGTGGCTTTTTTCTTCTAGCTCTTTCTGGTTCTTGACCTACCACATCCTAAAAAAATATCCATCGTTGACATTTCGGAAACCAAATCCGCTTCCTTTTTCGAAATAATGACATTCAAACAGTAATCAACGTGGCATTATGCCTAAATTTACAGAAACGGAAATAATTCCGGAAATATTGCTCGAAACTATTTTCTGCAGCTGTGAAACTGAATGTGATTGTTTGAAATGTAGCTGTCGAAAACATAGTTCAAAATGCACTTTATGCTCAGATTATCATAGTTTTAAAAAATGCTTCGGTATGGATGAAAAAATCTACGAGGAAGTTAATGATTCAGATGAAATTGTGGATGAAAGTTTTGTCGAATCTAACGATGAAGAATTCAAGATGAGGTTTTTATAAATAACAAAATTGATGCATTCGAAAATATTAAAACAAATAATGAAATCAGAAAGCAGTATCTAAATTCAATTTTATTTATATGTTATTAGATTTTCTTTGGCATAAATGTAATGAGATTTCAATCAATCAAATTTTCAACTGAAAAAAAATTGCAGCGTTCACATTTTTTTAATGAAATTGTACATAATGATTGAAAAACAATTTTGAATTGGAGATTTTTCACATTTTCTGAGAACAGTTCCTATGGTAATGTATTTCTTTCAGTATCGGAAAGCATAGATTTCAACGAACAATAAGCACAGCAACTTTTTGACAAGAGCTGATATTTTGACGGGAGATAGAAAATTAGAGTTCTTTTTCGATATTAGGTTAAAATAAGGTGAAAAAATGAATATTTCGAATCAAATAAATAACAGTGTATTTGGAACACAAAAAAAGTGGGTTTTCACCAGAATTCGTGATTTTTTTTTTTAAAAGATAAAAATAAAAACCAAAACTTGGCTTTTTGAATTTTTCACATAAATTTTGAGGTTATGTGAAAAAAGTGTGAATACGATAGTTGTATATCTTCTTATTACCTACAATTTTGCCTTCTTTTCCCCAAGAATTGTAGTTTTGCCGAAAATCGAGACAAACCATTTTTACCCTTCCCGACTTCAGATCCCAAAAATAATTTTTCCTTTCATTTTCTAATCCTTTTCCAGTGGGTTTCATTCTATTATTATTTTTCTTTTTGCTCTCATAATGTATCTACCCTGGACTTTAATATACCATTTCTTGAATTGAACTTGCCGATACTTGATGAAAATCCATATCAACAAAAATATATTACAGTTTCCTGTATGATTTCCACTTACAATGGGTTTACAAAACCACAATTTTTTTATCTTGCTTGAAGAAGCTATTGTAATAGCGAAACACGTGTCGCGGTTTTGTAAACCCATTGTAAGTGGAAATCATACAGGAAACTGTAATATATTTTTGTTATACCATTTCTGATGCACAATATGCCCTAGAAGCTAAAATCTGTTATTTGAAAAATATCAGATTGATATTTTTATTTATTTATTTATTGTACTCATTACAAACACCAACTAGGGTCATTACAAGTAATGGAAAATGGAATAAAAACAGTATATGCAATAAAGGTACTTAAACTAAACTAACCTAACCTAACCTACACAATCTACTATCATACAATTTGCTTCATGTTCCTAACTCACTCTTTGTCATATTGAATATATCAATGTCGATTTACTTGAGGATCTGATTACAAATCAATAAATTTTTGTTTATTGGAGATGTTGTGTTGCCTGGATATATACTAAATAAATCAAAATTTAGGATTCTTAGATTCACTTTAGGGACAATTATACTTATACTCAACTAAATCACAGTCTTTTTATTTCATATTATTAAGGATTTGGTAAATGAACAGCATTGCTTGTTGATTTTTTCGATCGGACAGACTTTTAATATTAAAATTATTCAACATAGTCCTGTATGAGACCATAAATGGATATGTATTGTTTTGTTTTAGGAAAAGGTATCTCAAGAAATCGCTTTTGAACTTTTTCGATGTAATCTATGTGGATCTGGGCTGAAGGCATCCAGATTTGGGAAGCATATTCCAAGTGCAGTCTCACTATAGTATTATAAATTCTAATAACTGTGCCAATTTCAAAGCTTTTACTATTCCTAATAAGGAAACCAAGTGATTTGTGTGCTTTATTGACTATTGACATATAGTGCGAGTTGAATCTCATATCACTCTGATACACTACTCCCGAGTCCTTGATCTTACTAACTCGATTTAAGGTAGTATGATCAATGTTATAATTGAACTCAATAATATTGTTTTTCCTAGAAAAAGTTATGATGTTGCATTTTTTTACATTGATGGGCATCTTATGATTTTTGAACCAACTGCAAACGTTGTTTATGTCTTTTTGTAAAAGATTACCGCCTTGTATACTTGAAATCCTTCCAAAAAATTTAGAGTCATCGGCAAAGAGAAGCCCTACAGATTCACCTAGACACTCAGGGAGGGCATTTATAAATAATTTGAATAAATGGGGGCCCAAGTTGCTTCCCTGAGGTACACCTGAAGTAGCAGTATAACTATACGAGGTTGATGTTTCAATCTTTACCATCAGAGTCCAGTTGGTCAAATAAGATTCAAGAAAAAAAAAGGTTGATTGAGATATTCCCATACCAACAAGACGATTCAGAAGTAGCCCGTGATCAACTTTATCGAAGGCCTTTTCACAGTCTGTATATATACCATCTGGTTGTAATTTATTTTTTATTGCATGAGATATATGTTCAGACAACACACAAAGATTTGAAATTGTTGACTAATCAATGGTGAATTTTGAATTACCTTCAGGTGAAAGTAGATGATAGCTGAGATAATAAAGGTTTCTTTGAAAACCACGGGAAACATAAAAATAATCCATTTTCATATGCGTCAATGAAATCAATTCAATGAGTATCAGTTCTGTTCAGGATATCCGTCGAACAAGTTTCTACCGACACAATTAAAACAAACTTCGGGGTTCGAGACAGGTATCATCAACTCGTCGTAGAATGTTCAGCAGACCTCAGCACTGTTGCAATAACTACATTCGTTAAACACCCATTTACAATACAAACGACTTTGTTTCATTTCCTTCGCACTCGGCGATCCATTATTCAGACGGAGAACATGTGAATAAGTTGCATTCAATGAGAAACGAAAGGGCTGTCTTAATGCATCTTGATAATGCAATTATACGATGAAAGCTCTCGAACACAAGGACCGGACTGACACATGTTTCGAATGTTCAGGCAAGTTTGACAAGCTCTGAGGAGAACTGTAGTGGATAACAATAATGAATTTCATATAGAAGTGAACGCTAAAGCTGATAATGAGACTCAACTCAAAATATTTCCATTTTACTTTCGTCCGGAAATATAAACCTGAATTACCTGAAAAAGCAAAAACAACCACTCCCTTTGAACGATAAAACCAATGAAACGGACTCGTTTATCTTTTTCCACCTCTTTCAATCCTTTTTTTTTTTTTCGATTTCAAATTTCGTGGTTATGAAATCAATAGTTTCGTGCTCACATCTTCGGTACCTAGTTTATTCATGAAAAATGGATATTATTGTTGAAGCAAATGTAGAAGAAATCGATTAAGGTGTGAAGAGAAAGCTCCTACTGAAAATATTATCTTTCAGCAGATATCACCAACGAAAATTAAAAAATTAACCAAGTAATAGTTGCTCATTTCAAATCTATGTATGGTGTTATACGGTTGTTATGAACGAAGCTTATTCAATATGATTTGATAATTAGAATTAGAAGAGAATATTTGTAAGAGTTTCGAAAACGGAAGTGGATTTGGTTTCCAAAACGTCATCAATGAGTATTTTGAAAAATATTAGTTCTTGTATTTTTTTGGTAGTCAAATTTGAGATATACGAAAAGTTGCTGACTAATCGAATGTGTTCCATTCAGAAGGAACTGTTTTTGAATTATCGCTGCAACTAATCGGTGAAGATTGAAAATCTGCTCCTCTTCACTTGTATAGATTCCAATATTAATTTTTATTTTCTCAGATTTTGTAGGTTGAGAACCCAAAAAACTAGAAGGAAGGTATCTCAAAAATACCTTGTTGATAATAATAATAATAAATTGATTTTCATCATTAAAAAGAATATACATAAAACAATACAAAGTATTTGCAAATGAAAGGGAATGAACCGCAGTTGCGTAGTTAAATGGGTGCGGGTGTAATGATGAAAAGGGTATACATTTTGCCCATTTTTATGAAATATAACCAAATAATCAGGGGCACCCATTGAGGACCCTAGGGTTGCGCATGGAATTTCCTGAATATTGAGTCATATGAAGCTTAGCAAATCAAATCATGGGGGCTTTAACTACATCTCATATGAATAATATGGTAAACAGTGAGCTAAAAAATAAAATCAACTGAATAGTTGAAATGTGTGAAATGATAAAAAATGATAAAGGTGATAGTGTGAATGTATAACATGAAATGTACAAATATACAGAAAACAAAACAAAAGTCAAAGTGAGATAAATATATCAGAAAATACAATATTTCAATTAGGTGAATAATATAAAATGTATAAAATGAGTGTATTATAATATGGGAAAGACAAAATAATTGTAGTGAAATAATTGAAACAGATATATTAAACAATCTGACTAGACACATACGTGAAATAAATATATCTAGCTGTGCTGAAATATTTAATAAGAGAAAGTAATATTCAACATCACGTTAAACTTCCACGAGTGTGTGCATCATAGGTCTGTCTGTTTCATGTAAGTAACTATTTATGATTTTTTTCAGTAAACTTATCGACTGTATGTGAAATATATGAGATTTGTACATATCGGGTAATGCATTGAATATTTTGCAGGAGAGGTAAGAAGAGGATCTTTGTCCTATCGACTTTTTCCAAGAGTTTGTTTGCACTATATTTTTCGATTTGCTCCTAGTATCGTGAGAATGTTCTTTATGCTGTAAACTTCGTTTATTTTTGTAAGTATTGAATGATTAAGTTATATATGTATATCTGACGCAGATCCAGAATTCGCATTTCCGCAAACAGGTCGTTTGTAGGATATTTATAAGGTTATTTTCAATATTCTCTTGTGAAGGATTTCTAATTTTTTTAGGTGTGTTGCTGCTACCGATCCCCAGGAAAGAATACCGTATCTTAGTCGTGATTCGACCAGTGCGTAATAAATTATTTTGAGGTGAGAGGTTCCTAATATGTTTCGGAAATACTCAAATTTGTACAGTAATGGCCTCAAGGTTTTTGTGGTTCCGTTAATATGAATGTCACATCGCACATGCGAATCAATGGTAACTCCTAGATATTTGAGTTCATTTTTAGCATGAATCATAATGTTTTGAGAAGCTATATTTATGTCTAGAGTCGTGAAGTTGGGAAGATTGCTCTTATAACTAGAGAAAGGCGCGAAATTTGTTTTTTCATAGTTCCATGTTTTGGCCATATATAGGATTTGTTGACTATATAATCTTTTGAACGATATCAAAAATTCCATAATTTGAATCGATTTTTACTACTAAATGGTGTTGACCGATTTTTCATTGGCTCTCATAATGACTCATTGATTTTTTTTGTGATATGTTTCCATTCCGATAACCCAATTTCAATATTCGTTTAAAATTATATTCAGTTGGAACACATCAACCACTAGAAACAAAAGAGGGGTAAGAACTCTGAATCCAGCCTCACTGAATGTAGGTATCAATGAGAAAGTTTCTGCATCATGATTCTCCACTGAAAACATCACCAAATTTTTTGTTGGTCTTATTTCTTTTGTAATATACAAGAAATGTTCAATAGTGAGAACTGATGAATTTCAAAATGAAAATATTCCTTGAACCATTGCCTAAATAGTTATGCTTTTCAAGTTTCAATCTACTGAAAGGAGTCAGTCAGTACTTTTTTTGCAGCAACTCCACTCGTGCAAAAATTTTGATTTTTTTTGACAACCAAGAAGTATTTCAAACTGAACATAATCATAATTTATTGTCAAAAATGAACCCATATTTTTGCAATACAACATTTCGAAGTATCTCATTCAGTTTCACAGCTAGTATTTGAGAAGAATATGTTGAAAAACACTTCCTTCATTTCGAGTAAAATACATCTGAAATCGCATTCCAACTCCGAAAAACTTCTGGGTGGAAAACTTGAATTTGAAAAAAGTGTTCGTGAAGGAATAGCAAGAAATATCAAGTCTGATGGTAATGACTGGGAATCATACTTATTTTTTTATAATATGAGTTTGCCCACCATAGCTCGTTCGGTTATCACGTACTCAACCTGTATCTACTAATTCTGAAGTTGTTTTCTATTTTGAGCACCCCCCACAAAAATGTTTGAGAGTCCCAATAATGTGCTGGTTTTTCATAATTCGACGTTGAATACTTCGAATCAACTTGTTGCAAAAACGAAAACTCCCTTCCCAGGAATATTCAATAGAGAGTAAATCTTTTATAAATCACATTTTTTGATTTTGATCAATACGAGGTTCTTCATGGAACGCGATGTAGTTTTTAGTTGAAAATATCTAATATTATATAATATAGACATTTTTTCAAAATAATGCATAAAACAGTTCATAACGGAAATATGTCCATCATTGTTTTTCCATAGATATCATCATTTCTCACTTATTGAAAAATGAGTGGTAAAAAATAATATCGAGTTATCTGGAAAATATTTGAAGGAGACGAAATAAATTGATCCCGTTCTTTCTTTTTCAGAAAAAAAAAAGGTGAAAATTAACTACAGATTTTTTTCTTTTTTCACGACGAGAAAAAAGTTATAAATAGGCCTTCCTAAATCATTTTTCGCACAAGTTTCGATCTCTGAGGATTGACGTTTGTTGGGGGCGTTAGCTGGTTAACGTAAAACTCTGGCATGGGAACCAATTGATGTTTCGTTTTGTAATCAGCAAACTGAATTGTAATCTATTAGAGTAACAAGTTGAAAACTAGCTGGTGACTCCCATTCATTTTTTTCTGGACAATTTTTGATTCATGATTTACATCACGTTTTCACAAAATTAGTGTATTCGTCCGTTCGTTCAACAATTTCCACACTTAATGATTTACTACTACTTCTGGAACGTTAATAAGAAACATTTTTAGTGTTTATATCCACTACCACATTTCACGACAAAGCTATCTGAAACACGTACTTATCATGCAAATCTCACCCTGCGAACTCTCCTTCTCGCAGTTGTTTTCTTCGACGGAAAGTTTCTGTTCCAGTCAATGGCATCCGAAGGGGGAGAAAAGCTGGAGCATCCATCTAGGCCTATCAGAAACACTTGCTCCTATTAATTTCATGAGGCACTTCCATGTTAGGGGGTGATATGAATAATTACCAGATAGGAAATGGCCGTTTCTCCACTTTGATGTATCGACTGAATCTTGATAAGAGGTCTGAACTTTGTCAAAACATGTGCTGCCTATATAATTAATGAGCTCTTTGACATGCGATGGATGGGCCAGTATCCCTAAATAATTTTTCGGGTTGTGTAATCGGGAGTGGAGGATCCGCTCTCTCTTGTTGCGTGTATACTTGATCTAAGTTTTCAGTAATGGACCAGTCTGGCAATTAGGGTACAACTGGATCGTAAATGTGTGGAACATACTTATAGCATTGTCTCTGTAAATTTTTAGGGTGAGTAGATAACCAACAACAATCTGGAAAAAATAAGAACCACTATTGAAATTCATACAAGTCTAGAACGACAGATATTCTTCATCTGAACCAAAAAGTTGCTGCGTTAATTAAAAACAATTCCTTCTGAATCTAACACGTCCTATTAGTCAGCAACTTCTCAATTTGACTCTCACGAAAATATCTTTTTTCTACGACCAAATAGGAAAGCAACACATATCGCACTCTGTACTCCCATGAAACGTTACCTTTACTCTCACTCGTGCGGAAAATTATTTTCCGCACGGCTGTCGATCACCCTGTGAGATTCACAGATGTAATCATTATTTGCCCTCCATCATCAAAATTATTCACATAAAAACTGGACTGAAAACTAATTTTTCATGAGAAGAAAAGAAAAAAGTATTGACGCCGAAAATCGAACATACAAACTTGCGGTTATTTTACCGGATACTCTACCAACTCTGAGCTAATTCAAATTTGATTCAACATTTTGATGTACGTACTTATATCTCGTAAGTCGATTTATATTAATCTAATTATGATATTTCTGGTATTCTATTTTATTAAAACAAAATTTGGCTATTTTGCAACGAAAACCTGAAACTGTTATTCAATTGTAAATTCATGTACACATTTTTTATAGAAACAATATTCAAACATAGACTTTCACAAAAAAACGTGAGATTAGTCAGGACTCGGGTGGTATGAATAATACCGGAGTATATGCTCCAAGTATGAGCACAAAGTATGGGCTTGTACCCCATTTCATATGAATAAAAATATTTTTTGATATGATGAGTATAAATATATATATATATATATTTATATATATATATATATATATGTATATATATATATATGTATATATATATATATATATATATATATATATATATATATATAAAGAGAAAGTGTTATTTGCTATGAAGCAAGATGAATCAGGGAACTGATAAATAGATTATCAAATTCTCTGGTCTATCACAATTTGCATTCAATTCGAAATGCCCACCACAAGATAGCTAGCTACCAAAGCCAGAAATAGCTAGCTAGTTATTTACTCTCATGTACTGTGAGCAGATATATATATATATATATATATATATATATATATATCTGCTCACAGTACATGAGAGTAAATACTTGCTATTCAATTTCTATAAACTCGTCAGAGTCTGTTAGAGATAGCAAGGATTCGGCATATTCTCGCTTTGCCTTCTACTTAAGCAATTGATTACCGCGTTTTGTTGTTACAATAAGTGAAACCAGTGAAGACGAAAGTAATAAGGAATGCGAATTCCAAATGGGATTTGTGCATATGGTACGTGAATATCCTGCACTTCTGTCCAAGTCACAAACACCAGCTGTCCGACTATCAGAGTACAAAGCACTTGAAACGATGAGAAAACAATAGGATCTTAATTTCGGTTCAAGAATGACAAGTCGAATATACAAAAAAATAATAATAATATGAAATCCAGACTCAGGAAAAAGACTGATATTAATAGATCTGGAAGTAGGAAAATTGTTCTGCAATATTGGGAAAAAATGTTGTTGGGAATCATGGAAGGCGATACAAATCCAGTACTTACGAAGTGTTGGAATCACAGCTTTCAACAAGTTTATTATGTTATTTATTAATTATTTATTTCCATTACAAATTATATTTGAGCCGTCCCTGACCGCGCTCAGTTGATGTAATTGACATATTTTCATATATAGAATATCTTGGTGTTTACTTTTACTGTCAGATCCACGACGTTCGAGTAATTGTCGACCTTTGTACTTCTCCAATTTATTAGAAAAAATACTGAATTTTCCGTAATCAGTAACAACTAGTGAGGCATTGTGCATTTTTTGATGAATGAATATCCTGTTATCCTGTAAGTAAATTTTCCATTGAGTATCGCATGAGAAGCAATTGCCAGAGCCCAATTCTTACCTGTGTCCTATGATTCAGTCGCTGTTAATGATATTGAATATATTGGTTTAATGAAATTGGTTCAGCGTTAAATTATTTTGAAACCCAGCAATCTAGAAGAAACATAGTCCACAATTATCGAAGTTTTTGAGTATAATCCCCGTGTTCGAGTTAAACCATCCCGATCACAAAGATTCCAGGTGATGTAATATTTATAAATAAAAATTCGAAAAAGGCAGACAGACTATATTCAATCTAGAACCAAAAAATATATTTCTGTTGAATTCATTTTACAATTTCATTATAGGAGCATTGTCTGTCGGTACAGAACAAACAGACACAACAGCAGGCAGCAGTCAAGAAGCTAACATCCGCAGACCTTCTTTTTCTAGAACGTGTACCACAAATGATGATACTGCTACTGAAATCAATCCACCAAAAAAAAAAACAATAAAATACGCGACAAACGATACTAAACAACATTCAAATACCGAACTACAAAGGCTAGTTTTGCTGAAACAACTGAGAGTTTTGGAAAAGAAGCAGCAAAAGCTGAAGGGGGAACTAAATCCAAGTCAACAATTCACTTCAAATAATAATGAGATTATCGTTGACGATGCAAACGGAAAAACTCACATTAATGATAATATGTAGTATTTAAATATTCTTTAAATTGTTGCAAAATATAAATAAATAAATAAATAAATAAAATAAATAAAAATATATTTCAATTGCCCAACAGATAACTCCATTTATAGGACAATACAAAAATGAAGAGTAGCTACAGTTGTATACATTAAATGAGAGGTGAAAATAAAGAAGAAAAAAAATGTTTTGTATCTAAACATTATCATAATGAATATTCGACAGGATATTAGACAATTTGTCACTGTGAATGTCCGAATCAGCGCAATACTTATTGTAGTTAGTACACATCACCATTATAGGTGAGTTATCACCTAGGTTGGTTCTTCGGTAAGGTAAATAAAAAGTAACATGTCTCCGTGTTATTGCTTGCGGTACATTAAAATTCAGTTTGATCAAAATTTCAGAAACATCCAATAAGCCATGTACTACCTTGTATAAAAAAGTAATGCTCTGAGCAATTCTTCTTTGGACCAAAGAGGGTATACCAAATGTTTCTAAAAGAAGCGCCTGGTCAGTACCTCTGAGCGGATATCTGCCATTAAGTTTGAGAGATAAGAATTTCAAAAATCTTCGTTGTACATTTTCCAAAGCAGTAATGTGCACATTATACCTTGGATTCCACACCAGGGTACAATATTCCAATTTTGAACGAACTAAAGAAAAATAAAGGGATTTGATGGCTGAGATATTTGTGAAAGATTTACAATTACGAATGAGAAAACCTAAATTCTTCAAAGCTGATGACACTGTGCTATGTACATGAGTTATAAACGTCAGTTTGTTATCAAATAAGATTCCTAAATCCTTAACTTCTACACAAACTGAAAGAGGTATATTATTAAACGTATAAGAGAATTGCACTAGGGACATATTACGACTGAATGAACACACTTTGCATTTCGCTACATTCATGTAAAGTTTATTATTGGAACACCAACTTTCAACAATTTCCAGTTGGGACTGCAGAAACTCGCAATCTTGCAATGACGTGATGCTAGTGTAGATTTTAAGATCATCTGCGAATAGTAGATGACCACATTCCAAATTATTAGTTAAGTCGTTAATGAACAAAGTAAACAAAAGTGGTCCCAAGTTCGACCCTTGCGGAACTCCAGACGTTGTGATAAATGGAATCGATGAAAAACCATTGTACGAAACATAATTGATTCTATGCTCAAGATATGATGAAAGAAGACTCGTAAGTCCGTGACTAAATCCGAAACTGGATAACTTATCTAATAACATTGTATGATCGATGCGATCAAAGGCCTTCGAGAAGTCCGTATAAATTACATCCACTTGACCCTTATTATCAACGTTATCCGACAAAATCTGTTTGATAGTGACTAAATTAGTTGCAGTGGACCTCATACTCATGAAACCATGTTGATGTGGTGATATCAAGGGTCTGACCTGGGGCATTATTTTTTGATAAACTGACATTTCGAAGGCCTTAGCAAAGTTACTGATTATTGAAATCGGCCTGTAATTTTCAATATTATCCTTATCTCCGGATTTGAGTATGGGGCACACTTTCGCTCGTTTCCATGAATCCGGAAAAATTGATTTTTTCAGCATAGTGTTAAAAATAACAGCCAGCGGTTCTGAGAATAATCTAAAACAATCCCTCAGTAAGAAACTTGGTATAAGATCAGAACCTGTGGTCATTTTATTTGGAAATTTACGTAGTACCGTTTCAACATCAGTAACTGAAAGTTCTACCAAGGAAATATTATTAGTTGGTAAAGAGCAAAATTGATGTGCCTGTGTTCTTGGTGAAAAAGCATTACGAAAATGGTTGGCGAATCCATCGACAATATCCTGAGGTGTAACGTACTGGGTATCACCTAATCGCATTCTGTTAGGAATTCTGCTCGTACCTCTTTTACTTTGGATAAAGTTCCAGAAACTTTTTGGGTCATTACAGATGTTTCCCTCGATATATTGAATATGATTGGCGTAAGCTAGTCTGGTTTTGTTTTTAATGTAACTGCGTAGTCGAGAAAAGTTCTGATAATATACATTGCTTCTGCTTTTTTTGTAACGATCCAAGTAAAAATTCTTAAGTTTCAAGCAATAAATAATTTCAGATGTATACCACTTGGGAAATTTACGATTGCTCGGTCTGAAGCGAGGCACAAATGAGTCTAAGAAAAAAAAAAAAGTTATAAGAAAAAATATTAACGATGAAATTATAAATGCGTTGTTTTGTTCGACTACTACTTACCTTAAGTAAAAGCAAGAATGATTTCTGCTAATTCAGATCGCCTTCGTTGCCTTCGTCTAATGTCATCTGTATTTTGTACGGGAACCGGATCCCAAATATCTTGTATTGGGGGCTCTTTGGATGGAGTTCATTCATCATTTAAATAGTTAGCTACATTGTGTAACATGAAACAAATTATAACAAGTTTTGGACATTTTCAACACCCGAACTTTATATAGAAGCATCGGAAATCGTTGTTTCAGTTGCCCGAAACATCTTTCAATTATTACACGTTCCTTTGTAAATAATTTGTTATGAGCAAGCTGTGCCGGAGTATTCGGATTTCTTGAAGGCGCCATTAACTACGGTGCTACGCCATAACCTGCATCCCCTAAAACTATTGAATTTGACCTCTTAAACTCATTTTCAGCAATGTTACAAATTTGTGAGTTACTCTATATGCGTGAATCATGGACAGATACTGGTCATGATGCGTCTACGCTTGTAAACCACTCATCTGCATTGCAAGTGGCTTGAACGTTTATACTGTGATATCCTTTGCGATTTATATATTCATCACAACGAAGAGGTGTTTTTTCATTTCAATCGATCTCACCAACAGCACACGGAAAAGTGTATTATATCCACCGGAGGGCAAGGAAATTTTATCCAATGTGCGCATTTTTCTATTATCTGGTCAGCTTCTTGCGTCACAACCTTGGACACAATACTTTGATGAACACCAACATCTTCTCCCACTCCTGTTCGAAACCCCGGATCACCTATATATTTTAAAAATATTTTCATTTTATCGAAGTTGTATATAGCTCCACCTCTTGTTTCTTCCTATTCTTCACCCAAAAAGTTATTTGAAAGCCACTTAACACTTTCTTTATTAAATCGGTATGCTTTAAAGTCAGGATCACATGTACTTCTCATATAATATTTTTCGAAGCAAATTGAACATGCACTCAGCCATAGCTTTGCCACGATCAAACTGAAGTCTGGTAACTATTAGACTCCAAATTAATTGAGAATATTATCATCATAACGAAAATAAATGTTTTTTCATTCCTATCAAAATTGATAATATTCTCATAACAAACTGTACACAAGAGTACCTACTCAAGCCGAGTATCTGCTTCGGTTTTTTATTCATATCATGTAGAGTATTTACTCCAAAATTTGGAGTATAAACTAAATACACATTTTTATTCTTACCACCTACGAAATATACACTATCTGGTTTCAACATATTGTTTGATAAAATAGGTGGTCGCAGAAAAAACAGAGTACATTACGTGAAATTGAGTTCTCAATGTTACTTTCCGCACCAGTAATGTATTATGCTACATAGAAGAGAAATGTTTGCAGAAACATCAGAAAAAATCAAACTTTTCACGTTTCGTTGTCATGGTCTTCAAAATAATGATTTCTGGGCACCCCATGAAGGCCTTCATTTCATTTTATTAAAAAACCCAGATGTCCCGGTTTGTATTATTTCATAATTCAAACAAGGCTGATATACACTACAACAAACAGTAACGTTCACTTCATTATCAGTGGTGGCATTTGATTTTTATAAAAAATATACTCAATAATTATTTTTTATTATCTTTCACAAAGAAGTAATAAATACACGCACACGAAAGCATGCCTATTGTTACTTTTTTACTGCCTCCTCTTTTTCCTGTCGATGGACAAAATTAGGAATTCCTCAAGTTTCATTTTTTTCTCACAATCTATGACACGAAAAAAATGATATACATGTAAAAAATAGTATCGTGTCCGAAATAAAATTTCCAGGCCATCTGGGCCACTTTTTGGAGCATCCAAAAAACTTGAAGAATTTGATTCGAGAAAATGGTAAGAAACTCAGGTGTTCCTAACGATATCACTCCATCATTTCGATAAGGCTTATATCCATTGTCATAATGAGTAACGTTTGTTTCAGTCTCAGTGGTATGAAATTGATTTTATTTTTTTCATACCAAAAATTTTATGCATAATCATTTCATCTTTTTAAAAAACTCATATGGAATCACTTGCATTTGACTCCTGTTTCGAAGTCTAATAAAAAACTTATATAATATAATATTCGATCTTTCACACATTTCACGAGATTCGAATGGAATATTTTTTTTCCATACCTTCTATGAATCCATATTATTGCATTGATTCGGACAAAGAAAAAGACTTAAAATCGCGTAGGTACTCAATACTAAATTTTGCCCATAAAAATAAGCATAATCCTAAATATTCATATTATTATTCAGTATATACTGGTGGATGGAAGAGTTCTATATGAATCATATCATCGCATTCAAGTAAGTTACTATTCTCAATACTCCAAGCTCTTCCTGGAGAGAAAAATCATGAGGAAGTTGATCATATTTGAACCTGTTTCAATGAAGCATCACTGCTTCCAGAGCTCGTATCTTCAAATCTCATTCGACTCTTTCATGGTTGCACCACGTATACAGATGTGGCAAATAGTTATCGGTCCATGAAAATCAATACAGTGTGAACGATGCAACAGTCATCCTGGTTACAATCAGAAGATTTGGTTACGACGCAATATCAACTATCCTATTGACCCACCGTGCTCCCTATCTTACGTTTTTCCACGAACAACTGATACGTGGGAAGCAGGCAGTTGTCTATGGGCTCCAATGATTGGAAATTGAATAGTTCAGTAATTGATGGTTCGTTGCGACCAAATCTACAATTTTACGCTGGTCGACTGTGATGGTTGCTGGCTCAACTTTTCATTGAAAGTTTCATGAATGAATATTCGTTTACCACATCCGTATATTGTTGTGGTTACACGGAATCCAAGTAAATGTAATAAATGAAGTTTCGAATGATTAATGAATAAAAATCTGTCGACTGTTCCGTGTAACAGCCACGACTGAAAATAAACCTCAAGTCTGGCGGAATGCCTCGGAAACATTCTCCAACTACCATTTTATTGTAATTTATCGTAGACGATATTTGAATCATAAATAATTCACGCTAAGCGGTTTCCGGTATCCCATCGTGAAAGAAGATATAATTGACGATGAAAAACTGATAGCGACCGTTTAACCAGAACATGTGTAAGATCATGATAAATAACTTAGCGCCAGTCGAAAATAACTCTCACTTTCGTGTTGTAAGATATGATGTTTCATTAGTGCTTTTTTTCAATTATCTCCTCCATTAGAACATCTCCAATATGTCTAGCGCGCGCTAACGAAAACAAAACGAAATATTAGGTGTCAAACTCACGTCTGTCATGGGATAAGTAATGCTGGTAGTGTCACATCAGATTTGACTTTCTAGAAAGCTGGCGAGATATTTTTGGAAAGTGAGAAATTTTGTTGTATATTCGTCAATGTTGCTCTGGAACAGTAATTCAGTTATTCATAATTTTACTATATTTCCTTCAACATTAAATGACGAAAAGGGCATGTGATAACTTGGGAAAATTAAGGATAACTTAATAAGAAAATGAACTTCATTATGAATTAGGAAAAATATGGAACTGCGTATTCTCAGTCCAACATGTTATACTTACATATATAATTTGTTAAGAGTATACATTTTGGTAATTTGACTCTATACGTAACTGTAATATATGTGCATTTTTTGGAGAAATAGGATTTTTGTAATTCGTGCAGAAAAATATTCGTTAAAATTGTAAAATAAATATTTTTGTGCATGAAATACGAATCTTCCAAGTATATTGGTATGTACAGTTAGATTGTCATTTTCACTCATTATATTTTTGAATATATGAACACATTACGTTTCATATCGGGGCAATAAGTATATGAATTTGTCCTGAAAATAGAATCATAACTACGTCAATGGGGGTGAACGATTTCAATGGAATCACAGCATAATATGAGTTATAATAGAAAAAACATACATAATAATAAGTGTTTACAACATGAGATATGTCAAAAGGTGTAAAATCAATGAGTGAAAGATCATAGATAAGTGTAGTGCATATTACTAGCGAAAATCACAACATAGGGTAAGAAGTAAAAAGTTTCGATTAAAAAAATCATGACAATAGAGCAGATCTAGGTAGTAATGGCGACATTCGTACTTGCGATTTCAATATTGTAGGTGATTTGGTATCAAGTATACAGTATGGTGAATCAATTCGAATTTACTCATGTTGTGAAAACAACTTTTGAAAGAATATAATTGTACTGCATTTCTAAATGTTTGGTATTTACTGATTTCTTTTATAAATTGAGGAAGAGAGTTGTAGGTAGTTATGAAATTATAATATGGGGATTTCTTAAAAGATATACGATGAATACGAAATCATTATTAATTCCTATTTTTCCGGATCCATCCACGTTACTCTTGACGAATGTGATACATTTCAGAATGTAGACCGATGAAAATGTTAGAATTTTTTCTCAATAAAATATTTGTTACTTTCTCTGAAGTTTGAATTAAATAAACGTTTTTGTGCAATCAAAACTCCATTCCAGTTTATGGCTTGGCCTTACAAAATAACTGAAAGCAAAAGCATAAAATACGTTAATTACATATTCTTTTTTCATCAAGAATAGGCTTCATTTGTGAAATGGCATAAAATGAGCGTACCTATATGCAATGTGTTTATTGATTTCCACCATTTTAAATCGATCTGCTAGCTTTTGGGTGATGACCCATTTGAAATACACGTGTATTCCAAATTAATGGCGGGCACTTCCGGATTTTTTTTGTGAAATGATGGGATATGTAACATTTAACCTGACAGATTTGATCTCATAACTACATTCAATTTTCCAAAAGCAAAATTCAGCTAATTTTTGGCCCAAATTCTCTGTGGAATTGAATCAAAAATCATATTTTTAGTAAATTTATTATTCAACAGTTTGTGGATTGGTACCGATCCATGAATCGACAGGCAAATGTTTACATAATGGCTGTGATGACTTGCTGTCTCATCGATCATTGAAAATGGGCGTTAACGAAAAAATTGCATTGTGGGAGTTGAAAAAGTACAGTGCGCAACTCGAGTATAAGGCCAACAGTTATTCGCTTATGCGTGATTGGCACTTATTCCCCTGTTACGTAATATACTATTAAGTTCTGAATAATGAATGGTTCCTAAAAATCTAATACGATTCACAATTATTTTTTTTATCTATGGAAATTTGGTGTAATAGACGCAAAATGATAACTGATATATTCAGAATTGAAGGGTTTTTTCTGCATCAGGTGGACATTTCATCGCAGGTATTGTTGATTATCTCATTGAGATTATCTGTGGTTTCACTCAAACTAGTTGGAAACCATGAGGTGGGACAAATCAATAATATGTGAAAAAAATATTAATGGTCTCAAAACAGAGCCTTCGGGCACACAATGGTTCAGATGAAAATTTGTGGTGGCAAAATTCAAATTATATGAATAGCGGAGTAATTTATATTGAAATAGAAGTAAATTGATGCGCCGAATCGTTTCCTTAAGTTAGTTTGCTCCCCCGGTCAATATTCATCTTCCTAGAGGAAAAGCAAGGGGGGAAATTTTTGAAATTTCTTAGAAGGGGATCGAAAGTAATGTATTTTGACTTTCTAAATGGAATTTTCACATTATTTTGGCTACTAAGTGAACTGGGCACCAGGGGGATGAATTTTCGAGTGAGGTATCAAAATATATGCATTTCGGCCGTCTAAATTCGATTTGACACTATTAGAAGTATAAATAATAGAGAAAGAATATCAATCACATATATCAGGGAAAAAGTGGAACTAAGAAGTACTACACCTCTTTGAGAAAATAAAACAAAACAAAAAATTTGAAAGATATAAACTGAGAAATAGAACACTGTTTAGAGAAATGAAACTAGTACCTAGGTAACATACCACCGTATCAAAAAAGTGCAAAAAAGTCAACCTTTTTCATCTTCCTCTGCACTATCGCTGTCTTCTTTTTTATCGGAATTCTCGTCGACTTCCAAAACTTCAGCAGGCAATTTCATTACTTCTTTCTTGGGTTACTTCGTTTTCGAAATAACCGGGTCTGAAAGAACCATAAGCCCCTGAAAAACATCTATGATGTGATTGATGAAATCAACGTTTCCTTGCTGAATGGCAATGGTTCGGACTTCCATTGTCCATATAATCAACTCTATTGAAATCTGTTATTAAGAACGAAAGGATAAAAATACAAATCATGTGAGAAAATCAAATCCCAAACGAAAGGTTGAAATGGATTTTTTGGTCAACAATGAAATTGAGCATACAAAAATCGTTTAATCAAATATGAAGTATGAGTCAGAATTTTTTTTAAATGAAGAAATAAATGAAATAATATTGTGACAAGAGAATTGAGCTATCGAATGTGAAGTACTAGTCAAAAAATGTTAATAAAGAAATAAATGAGATATCTTAAAAAAAATGTGGAAACCAAGTTTCAAGTTGAGTTTACTCACGACGTTTCGATTGCAATCTTCGCAGTCTTTGGGTGATGACTGACAATATTGCGAGGTGTGGTCGGTTATAAAGCCCCATTTATCCTATAGTGGGGGAAGGGGCAGTAATAACAAGAAGGCAAGCGGGTGCTACCACTAGAAGTGTGCTAATCGATCTTCAGCGGGAAATGTGTGTATTGGCGCGAGATTCTCCCTCATCGAGCCAAAGTCGGTCCATGCCTTGGATGAGCGGCCTCCACACACTCCGGATCTCCACGCTGGAGTGACTGGATGCGTCGTTGTTGAGGATGTAGGCGGCTTCCTTCAATTTCCTCTTGAACCAGTGTTCCTTCCTCCTCGTGTATGACCTCGGCTTTGGATCATATAATGCTGTGATGGTTTATTCAAACATGCTCCGCTATTCCTGATTTTGATATTTCACAAAATTTCAGAGTGGAATTTCTCACTGATGTCAATATTGCCCCTTCATGATAATCACATGAACAGGAATAAGCAGTAATATTTAGTGTATGTAGGTTCTGGATCATATATAACAATTTCCAATATTTTTTGACCGCATATTAGTTCCTATATTTTTCGAATTTCGCCACCACAAATTCTCATCTGAACCAGTGTGGATCACTTCCGAAGTGAGTTCACAACTTTCAGTAAGATAATTGCTTATTATAATCAGTAGAGATCGATTTTCTGGATAGAATGTAATCCAAGCTAGCATTTTACCTGAAATGTTAAAGTTTATATTTCATTACATCAAAATCTGAGCTGTCGATTTCTTTGTTAGTTCAGAGTACGCAAACTTGAGGAGATTATTTGTGGCAGATTGAACTGATTTGTTTTTTCTGAAGCTATTCATAGAAAAACGACGATAGAAAGAACGATTCTTCGATAAATGATACATCGTAGAAACTGCGAAAAATGATTCTTCCACTCAGGAAGAAGGGCTTTCAGATAGTAAACCGACTTTCCAGAATAACGCTTGAAGTCTCCGAACCTCAGTCTTCATAATAATCGTCATCGTATCCCCCTATCCCGGTCCTCTCGTTCCATATTCTCCACTGACATTACTCCAATATACTGTCGATAGTCATTATATGGCATCAAATCAGAATCCTAGACAATGCATTGATGTACGAACAATAAGCAACCCCATTCGCCTAGGAAATCCACAATCATCTCCAGATGCCGGATAACGAATCAATTTCCCGAGTCCGATCAGCCTTGAAAGTGTTCGGAAATACAAAACACGACGATGCGTAGAAATCCTCGCGATTCCAATAATCTCTGGAGTTATAGACCATATTTGTATTCAACTGGTGCTTCGAGGGCGAGTTGTAGCACATCCCACCGATTCATCAACATCCATTGTGACTGGAATTGAATACTACAAACTGGAAATTCTCCAGTCGGCGCAACAAGAGATCGTAATTATTGACTGGTAATGGAATTCGCTTATCTTTCGTCGTTGAAGCAGTTGATTAAATTTTACACGTGGTAAATATAGCTTCTGCCTTCCAGTTTCTGTTTGTTGGTTTCCGTTTGGTTTGTCGTGAAGTAGGAAGTCGTGATTTTAGAGTTGGTGGCACGTGTGGGGTGATGTGGGATGTTAGCATTCGTCTCTGAATTACTTGCGCTTGCTTCCTTTGAAGCCAATCGAATTCTTGTATCGAGCATTGTCAATCGAACAAAACCAAATGTTCCACAGGAGATATCCTTCAGGAAGAGGTTTGGTGTAATGAACTTAGAATGAACCATGTCCATTGTTTCATTTTGTTTCCCAAAGGAATAATTAAAGTTTATGACTCCAGAATTGTAGTCAGATGTGAGGTGATAAGGAACGTGTTCTCAATCAGTTGAGCTTGGTATCGTCAAAGCCATAGCTATTTGTGTGACCAGTTCAAACAGACATATTTTGTATGATGTACGTAATCCCGAAAAGTAGCATGAAGTATATAAAATGAATTTTATATCCTGTTAGGAATAATATTTCTTTCAAGTTGGAGGAAAGATCAGTTTTTCATCATTATTTAAATTTCAAATATCATCATATCGCTTGTTAGTTTGACACCATTCACGTGTTTGTAAACTTTGACCAAATGTTTGTTGAACAAGAAAACAAGAAACGGTGGTTGAAGAAAGTTCAAGTTTACTGAATGATGAAAAAAAGAGTGTAGGAAACGCTCTAAATTATATATTCAAACAGAAAAGTCTGTGAAAATTTCAGATGAACTGTTTAGGAGACCCTAAAATGAAAGGAGAATAGTTTGTCTATTTCGAAAAAAAAAAAACATTCTCAAGACTGAAGTGTCACCATTCTAGGTTTAGAATGAAGTCTTATAGGATTGCAGTTACTAAATATTTCACCATCTAGAAATACTTTTTCAAGGCGTTCCGATGGATAGTGTCAAATATGAAAAGTGGTCATTGATTTATTCAAATCCATTCAAACAAATACATGAATTGAGAGATGTTTCAACCTCGACGTCAATATTTCTCCAAATTCTCAAACCCGGATGCGTGCTAAGCATTTCATCTCAGTACGGTGACCGGAGCAAACTTGCAACCTCAGCATATGAATCTTTATAAATATTGAGGGGGGTTAAGATTCGGGATTCAGTATTCAGTAAATCAGTCAGTATTTATTGATCACTCTTCAGAAACAGTTCATCAACATTTTTGAGAATGCAGCTCATCTCCTTCTCGACAATCCTGCTGGTTAGCAATATATCGTGAGTTTTTGGTGTTTTTTGTAGTTCTCTTTAGCTATTTAATGTCAGTTCTTTTTCGAGCATATTTTCCCATTTTTTTATAATAAATATTCAATTGAGTTTTCAAATGAGTTCTTTCATTACTTGGATAAATGAAAGTTGGGTGAAACAGCGAAAAATCCTCCCGTAATAAGCCAAGCGAGTACCGAGTTGCGACAATAGTAAGCAAGTGACAAGGTATAAAATCTATAGCAGATGGTTTTTCTGTAATATTCAAAATTTTCAATACTTTTAGGATGCAGTGATTGTTTGAGAGGTAGATGTTTGTAGAGTGGGAGAAATAAATCTTTTTTCCTTAAAGATATTATAGTGGAAGAAACACATTATAGAGTTACTATGCCAAATAATACATGAAGACAATGCATGTATTCACAATCATCATTGATTGATATTGATGGTTCTGGTTTGTGTTAAGATTGTGAGATTTGTATCATACAACTAATTCGATAATACAATACATAATAAGTCTTCTGAATAAGTCATTTGTTAAAATCAAAGTTTCCACATGACATATCCTTGAGGAAGAGAACTGCTACCGTATTCATCGATATTTGTTTTATCATTTCAACACTTGGTAAATAAAGCTACTGCCTTCCTGTTTTTATTTGTTGGTTTTCGTTCGGTTTGTCGAATAGATGAAATATTACTCCAGATTGGTGGTCATACGTGGGGTGTTGAATCTGAATCTAATAGGGTTTTCTAAGGGAGCATTATCAAACAACCGCATTCGAATTCTCTCGTCTCGAAATGATATAGTTTTTCTCACTTTCATTACATTTTTTCCAAACACTAATTACTCATCCTAGCAACAAATCCTTTCATAATCAAAATATCAAATTGATTACTGTTTAAATGTTATTATTTTACGTGAATGGATTCTTTCTTCGTAGTTCTTTTTTGAATCTCAACCTACCACAATCTGAAAAAATAATAGTTATTAGTGGAATCTATACATGTCTAGAAGGGCAGGTATAATGTTGGAACAACATTCAAAATAACAAATACTTCACGTTCAATACTTCTCCTGTTCATGCTGTCAAAACTATACATATATGAAAGTTCAGAACTCAAGAAGTACGAAAGAGTGAACACAAGATGTACATTAATAACAGACATGTTGGTGGTTTTGAATTATCAGAAAACATTCTCACTGCCGATAAAGATATCATACAGTAGAATGGATTGATACTCATATGATAGCGAGAGGTAGCAATAGCAGGAGACGAAAGTTGAAGGAATCTCCTTTCATCGTGCTGTCTGCGGATGCCTGCATCTCGAACAATTCAGATGATATGGATGGCATCTGGCTGCCACTTCTGGAAGACATATGTCAAATCTCAAAGTTTCGACATTCACAAAAAACAAACCTGGAAGTGAATATTCGTGAAAGAGTTTACGGAAGAAATATTTCGATAAATTTTTGTTCTTGTATTTTTTATGACAAATTTGAGATATACGAAAAGTTGCTGACTAATTGAACGTGTTTCATTTGAAAGAAACTTTTCTTTAATCAACGCAAAGCACTTATCCGGGTAGACTGGTATAATGAAAATTTGCCCTTCTACACTTCTAGATTTTAATATTAATTCTTTTTTTTAGGATTGCGGCAGGTCAAGAACCCAAAAAAACTACGAATTATCAAATTGATACACAGCCCTTCATTCAGAGACCGATTTTTATTAAATAATAAGTTCAAAAATTTTTTCATCGTTGTGTATACACCGTGACCCTGACAAGGTAACTGAGTTAAAAAAAAAGGAATCTTGAAGGATATCGTTTTTTATTAAATACACATCTCTGGAGAAACTGGCAGGACACCAGGAGGTGGTGACAGGTGACGTTCTCCCATTCTTCACTGCTAGACTTTATAGACAGGTTTCTGGCAGCCGAGCTTGTGCACTTCCATAAGGAAAACGAATTTTCTTTTTTTTTCATATATTATTTCAGCCTGAAATAATATTCACAAAGTAGCGTGCCCGAAAAAGTCACGGAACTGTCAAATGTTTGCTTGAATTTAAAAAATTATATTTATTCAATTCTTTCACTATTTTTGTATATTGGGCTGTAGCTACATGCATGCCATTTACGTCAATAACTTGAAATGATAAATATTAATGAAATCAAAAACGGGATGCAAATCAAAACACGAAAATTCCCCACAAAAAGAAAAGCGTGTTTTCCTTATGAAGTGCACATGCTCGGCTAATTTCTCATATTTGAGGGTTGATTATAAAGCTCTGAAAAGGCATGCAGTGTAAAATGGGAGAACGTCACCTTTCACCACCTCTTGGTCTATTTAACACAATCTGCTGTTTCAATCCAGTCAGAACTTGAGGTTACGAATTGCTTCTTCAATGAGAGAAAATACATGTTTTGTTATTCTATGATCGAATCTGGAAATAAACCAGGGTTGTTACTTAGATAATTCGCAAAATACGATTTACTTATAGGTAAATTTACATTACGTGCCTAACATCAAAGTTGAATTAATTACTCAGAATAATGAGTGAAAGACAGTGAACCATCATTCGGTTCGTGTCTCTAGCGTGGAAATTTTGTGGGGTATTGTTCAAATATTTGTGAAACTCAAAAGTATAAAAAGCAAAGGACCAATAATGCATCCTTGCGGGACTCCAAATAATATCAGAATAATTTGTATTTTGGCCATAATAATTTATCCATCTTGCAGCTTTTTTCGGTTCACACTGGATGAGTATCTTTCATGATGAGAGGATAACATATGATACCAAACAATGTTTCAAATCTAATTACCCATATGGCGCTCCATATGTCGTGAATATATCATCCGTCCAATGACGCGCATAATTATCTTCCTCCACCGAACATATCGATCTATACTTTTTTTTTGAAGCCCTCAAAGCTATAACGATAATAAAACTTGACGATCGAATCTGAAACCAACCGTTTTATGTGGAAACACCAATAAAACATTATAGAGTAACAAATGAATTTCTAGGTTGCTATCTACTCCACAATTCATTGAGCCGTTTTGTTCTGTCGTCAATATCGACTCGTTCCGTTATTAAGGTCATCGCAGTAGGCGAGAAGAGCAGGATGTCTTTTTGTGACAACTGAGAGATTGATAAATGGTTTTGAAATGAAATGAGTAATGAACTGTCTAACTAATCAGTGTGTTCATTTCATATGCAAAGTGGTTGTTTTAGAAAGTGTTATTCCCACTTCGATTTTAATGAGTATTTGAAGCGAATGGAACGGAGAAAATAGCGTACTTACGTAGATGAAGTAAATACTTTCGGTTCGATTTCCTTGAATTATTATATACAGAAAATCTCTATATATTCCATGATGAGCAAGATTCTAGAAATTTTCGACAATTTCGACTGACTTCTCAGAAAGGTACCGACACAACACATATGATCGAGCGAACTCTGTACCTACATCGGAGCAACGTGGAACTCAGGAAAAAGGGCGAGATTTTTTTCCTCTTCGCCTCCTCCAGGATAAATTCTGTCTCTTTGTCAATCAACTTCCTGATCAACTTCGGGTTTCAGAATATGTTTATACACATATACGATGCTCGTATGTTTTGAAACGAACCAAAATATATACCTACCAATCTAAAGCCCATAATATTTGTTTAAGGATTGGGTTGTTGCGTCTTGCATCATTTCAATTTGAATATGGTGTTTTATTTAAATACGTTCGAAGTAGGTGTACTATTCAGCAGTGTTGTTGGTCCTTCATATTTCTAAAATTCCTTATTTGAGTACATTGAAACTACATTACAATAATTTTTTCAATATTTTGTCCTCATTGCGGCCCTGGTAATAAACTACATGCACGTGATTTTGTTTACATCTACTAAACCTTGGATAGGAATGACCTATACACGAAACAATATAAATTCTAGCACTATGCAATCAGTTTTCAGCGTCTCAATGAACTATACAGGGTGTTTATTAAACATGCGGCAAAAATTCGAGGGACTTTTCCTTGGACTATTATAAGGATATTTTGTCCTTTGATGACTTTTGATAGGGCGCTTTGTTTCGAAGATACGGTGCGAAAAGGTATTTCCTCAATAACAATTTATTACCAAAAATTACATGTAATGTTTGTTAATTTACAAGAATTGTTAAAAATGGCTTCCTCCTGCCCGGATGCAAGAATCCAATCTTCTTCTCATCGACTCCCAAACTCTTTCAAAAACACCAGGATCTTCTTTGTCTGCGTTACACCCAGAAATTATCCGATTTCTCGAATCTTCCACATCTTCCACTGGAGTAGTATTTTTTATTACTTGGTAGGTCCAGTGTATAACGCAATACCTTTATTTCGGCTACGTTAATAATTTTTAAATTACTAAAATTGTTATTTTCGAAATTTCTTTTCGCGCCGTATTTCCGAAACAAAACGCTCAATCAAAAATCATCAAAGGACAAAATATCCTCAGAATAGTCCAAGGAATAGACCATTAATTATTTGCCGCATGTTTAATAAACACCCTGTATACAGAAAAAAAATGAATTTTTTACCCAAAACTGGGAAGTACTGTCAAATATCCTTATACTACTTTCTTCAAAGTTATAGATCCTGAACTACTTGTCACGATCGTTACCATAAAAAAAATGGGACCGGAGCCATTTTTTTTAAATCAATGAATGGCATAGCTCTCGGTACCATTGTTTTTACGGAACTGAATTTGTCGTGATTATTTTTTCTGAGTCAATCACATGGGAAAAAGTCGTTTGAGAAGATGTGTCAGTAACTTCCCTTTTTTCGGTAGAAAATTCATCAAATCACCGAATATAGTTGAATCTACCGCTGAAAACTGACGGCATATCACTAGAAATTATAGTTTCGTATAGCAGCATTGATTCAGACATGATTCATGTTGAGTCATTTAACCCATTGAAAAAGTTTTATGGGCTATAAATTGAGATCAATTGTTTTATGTATTTTTATAATTGAGGCATATTTTTGGCTACTTTCATTTTGGTCCTTTTGTTACACAATAGGTAGGTCTATGATTTTTCAAAACTTTGCCTGTTTTTCTGTCAGCTATCTGGCCAATGGGGGTTGACGAACGCACATATATCTCACACCGGTTGCTAACATTTTTTCATACTATCTGAACCATATACTCAGAATGAAACCTGATCTCTTACATATTTTGATGAGTTATGGCAGTAAGATATACGTTTCGCTGTCTACTGCCATCTTGATTGGTTTGTAATACGATACATTCGCATAGAACACGGTGAATAAACTACCTCACAAGTGGTATCATATTCAATATTTTTTTTCTATGTCCACACTGAAAACAAAATTTCATTGAACCATACTTGGTGGAAAAACTGGCTCTACATTGTACTAGTGCAATAATACCAAGGCGGAAACTGAATCATTTCTCTCGTGAAAAATAACTACTTATTACTAAGGTGAAAGACGAGCTATTTCCAGAGAGAGAAATTACATCTTTTGCCGAGGTTTTTGTACCATTTCATTCACAATCAGTTGTATTGATTCCATAAAGTGATGAAGCTTAGTACTTTGTTCAACAAGAGTGGATATAATGATTATATCGCACGAGGCGAATGCTCAAACGTTAGAGGGCGATGTGGTCAATATCCATTCGTGTAATACACTTTATTTTTTCTTCGACCAGGTGAATATTTCAAAACTCTCTTCCAAGTATCATATTGAAAATACAATTGAAAAGGAGTATTTTTTCCCATATTCATGAAAACTCGAAGGGAAGAAACTCTATTGAATTCAGTACTGAACAAGTTGAGTAAGTAGTGTCGAATAAAATCGGTATTGGTCAGACTCGAACCAACGGCTATAGAATAGAAAGTCTCAAAGGGCGTACGCCTTAACCAACTAAGCTATTTAAATTACACAATTTCAGTTAATTATTGGTGTAAAGAGGAGATGTGAAGTCCTTGAATTTGTCGCGGGAGCCATGAGAACTACCCCAACTGCAGCTCTTGAGGTCATACTTGGACTTCCACCACTGCACATCTACATACAAAAAAAAGCTCGATTGGTGGCACACAGGCTAACGCAGGGGCAAACTCCAATCATGGGAGAGAATACTTGAAAATGTCAAATGAACTGAAGGCAGATCCAATACTAGGAATGTCCGTGGATAACACAGTTCCGCAGTACAACTTTCAAAAAGATCCTTTCAAAATCATCATACCAAGTAGAGAGGACTGGAAAAATTGCCCACCGGTTAAAGCGGAAGAAACTTGGTATATGTAGTATTTTTCACAGTAAATGGTATTGGCTTATTAACTGCAATAAACTACCCGATTTAATCCCATTGTGTAGAAAATCATCTGGTAAAAGATGCAATGTGCTACAGGGTCGAACATGAGAAATTCGAATTTTGCATAATGTAGGAGATATACAAGTAATTTATTTAAATGTTACGAGTTTTCAACATTTATAACATGACTAACAGAACTTCTCCAACTCTCGGTAGGAATGTCATTCATACAGTTCCTGATTAATTCTACCACACCACCACTTGAAGTCGGAGAAGTATTTTTTCCGCGCACGCTCGATTTAAGTTGGTGCCACATAAGCTCAATGGAATTGAACACGCAGTAGCAGGGAGGTAGTCGTAACACTGTATGTCCCAACACAAAATGTTCTCAAAATATATGTCATTTGCAGCCATGAAGTTTTGAATCTCCAATTTCGTATTCTTTGAGCCGGGAATTTTTTGCAATTGTCGACAATGATAGTTTGCGTTGTCCATTACTATAACGATGTTTGGTGGAATGTTGGGTAATAGACAATTTCTAAACCAATCTTCAAAAAGCTCTGCTGTCGTATCTTCGTGATAATCAACACAAGAGTCCTTAATATTTTTGGCAGAAAGCCACATAGCGTTTGGGATCCAACCATTTTCTGATCCTGCGTGTAATATTGTGATTCTCTCTCCTTTATTTGATGGTGCTTTTGTTTCACACTCATCAGAGGAATCAGACCATCCTCTGGAAGGAGTGTCATGCGTGTCAAACCACGTCTCGTCGAGGTAGAGTATTGGCCGATTTTCAGACCGGTATTTTCTTATTGACGTTATATATTCAGAACGCCAGTTTATTAAACGTGTGGATTCCATTATTACTTGCCTCTTGTCAGTTTTGCGATATTTAAAGCCCATTGCAGACAGAGCTCGCCAAAGAGTAGTGAGGCCACAGTTGATGTGAGTTTCGTCATTGATGAGCAGCTGTTTCAGACTTTTGATTGTAGAGACACGCTGCTCATCGTACATAGTGCAAGATTTTTTGCCTTATCAAATCTTTATCCCAGTCGTCTAGACTTCTTGTGATACCGGAATCTTTACGCTTTTTTTTGATTCCATGGAATTTTCAACAATTCGTCTAACTGAATTAAGAGGCACCTTCGTCAAATTACCGTCATTCAGTTACTTTTGCTGTAGCACCCGCGTTATATCCTTGCTGAAGTAAGGAACTATACACATTTTTTACAATGATTTTCGTGTCACAAGATAAGTGATTCTTCTTTAACGAACCACTGGAAGAAGCACTATTACTTTTTATCCACGGACGCCACATACTCCCTATTCTGTACGTTGGGGTATAAAATCTTTGCTATTAATGTCTGTAATAACAAATAAATGTTATAAAATTATTGCACGCCGTAACACAAGTGAACACTTCCAATGAAATACAAAGACTAAGATGAACAAGAAGTGTAAGCTGTAATCCTCTACGATCCCTCTCTGAGAAAAAAATTACCTGAATCCGGTCCTTTTACATTTATGATGTGCATCTCGGATTCTACAACTCAAGGGTCTAATTGGTTTTATTATAATCCTTCAGTCAATACCATTTATTGTGAAAACTACTATATACAGATGGCTCGAAGACTCAAGAAGAAGTGGGAGCCGGCGTAAACGGAGGCAGAGCAAAGACGAGAATCGCACTCAGCCTCGGACATAATGTAACTGTGTTCCAGGCATAAGTAGCGGCCATAATAGCAGCTCATTTCGAACCTACTCAAGATTGGTGGGAAGCTGTCTGAGCGCACTCAAGGAGCTGAGTACCCAAAATAGGATTACTCTAGCATGGGTACCACATGAAGGTCACAAGTGCAACGAGGAGGCCGATGATTGGCCCGTGAAGGCGCATCTAAGGCTATGATCTAGCCAGAACCCTTGTGCGGGGTAGCGAAAGCAAGCATAAAGACATCCATAAATTCATGGATGCAAAACGAATCGAAAGATTGGTGGAATAAGCTCCCTGGAATGAGACAGGAGAAAGAGTTCATAAAGGAACCAGCGCAGCGCCCAGATTTACGGAAGACCTGCTGAACCACAACCATAAGGTTGTAAGTATAGTGGTGGGTCTACTAACGGGGCATAGCCGGCTCAGAAAACATATGAGCAATATTGGTCTGACAGAAGAAACCCAATGCAGGTTCTGTCAAGAAGAGAAAGAAACCACACTGCATGTGCTCTATGAATGCGAAGCGATAGCAAGGCTGAGACACGCAAGATGCGGTGAGGAGAAACCAGAGGCTGTTAGCTATATGGAGGGGTCAGTGTCAAGGCTATGGAGTCTCATCAAAGAGATCAAGCTAGACAAACCAGGCCATTGGCCAGCTCCCCGATAATCTAATCTAAGTCCTTGAATTCCACGAAAATAAATCGATTATGACAATTATTCAAACTGGAGTCGATAAACTACAGAATATTTCAGATATGAGTACATTTGTTCGTGCTCAAATTAAACTACTTGGATTTTGTGTTTGTTGGTAGACAGATCAGAAATTGGACGTTTCTAAGTATTTTGTTCATAACGATTCAGTTGACTGGAATCGCCTACTCATCAATAAACTATAAAGAAATGAGGATATTTACGGGTGAAAGTGGAAGAATGAATATTAGCATATATTTCATGTATTGCACACAAACGAATTCTGTGACACTTCCACAAATGTTTTCGCATACGAGTATATCAACATTTGTATTACTTACTGAAATATGAGCAACATTATCGATTCACGCAGCGATCTTTGAACATTACAGGGTTTTCCTTCGCGTGAATCTGCATATAAAAAAAATTGACAAAAAATTGTCTTGCCTTGTGTGACAAGGCGCCTAATCCTGTACTTGGGAAGATGCCTCATAAAACGGTGACGTGCCAATTTTGGAAAGTAGTGTGTTTGTTATTGAAGTGGTTTTTATATGTCCATTTGGTACTGAGATGATGTGTGATAACTGTAATATCATGCCAGGAATAGCTGTTTTTTTGTAACTGCTCTGGTGTGTACACGTTAGCAAGAATCAAGATGCATAAAAACCCTGGCTTATTGACTGATATGCTTCTATTCAGAAAATTCCTCTCGATTTGAGAAATTGCAGTGAAAGCTTACATTTTTTGACGATGCGATGGATGGTGATGCAAATGCTATTCCTGAAAGAGAGACTTCAGCAAGCAACTCATAGAACTAACTATGCGATCTTGTGTCCGAAATGTCATTCATTCATTTCCATCCTTTTGTCTCGCAACTCATTCCAAAAGTTCAACCCGCTCTATCTCGGTAACTAATCGTCGTGGCGAGATCCGATTAGCGTTATTTTCTTCTTTATATAATCTAGTTTGTGGAAGATTTATTCATTCACAGAAAACTCGTCATTATTAAATTCATAAAACATGCATTTGGAGAACTTTGAAATTTTCAGTGATTCAGGGTGCACTATCCTAGGCTAAATCAATTGAAGGCATTTTTTGCCCGGTACCGCATTTTCCATATATGAAGGTTCACATGGAAGAAAATCGCTCTTATGTTGAAACAACATCATATAAATAGAAAAAAAATATATGAGAGATAATGCTTGAATGTCATTATTTTGTGGTGGATAGATTCTTTCTTCTAACTTTTTTGAATTTTCAACCTACCACAATCTGAAAAGATGGGAATTAATATAAGAGTCTAAATGGAAGGAGATTTGATTTCCGAAACGTCTACGATAAGTATTTTGATAAATATAAGTTCTTGTGTTTTTTTGATAGGCAAAATTTAGATATACGAAAATTTGCTGACTGATTGAACGTGTTTCATTTAGAAGGAACTGTTTTTGAACTATAGTAGCAAGTGCTCGGGGTAGATTGAAAATCTGCCCTTTTACACTTGTATAGATTTTTATATTAATTCCCATTTTTTCAGATTGTGGTAGGTTGAGAACCCAAAGGAGCTAGAAGAGAAAATATGAAAGATATTCCAAGTTCACGACAGGAGAGTGTGAAAAGTAGCTAGTCGTCAGATTATCTACGATGGAACTGCCAAACTCAAAACAGCTGACAATTTTTCAAAAATGTCAACATTATAATTATTCGAAGTGTCTCATTAGTAATGGCTATTCCTGATAAAAAGTTTAATGGAATCCCATCTCATTGTTCCTCATTCCAGCAACTTAATTTTTCTTTCAATCGCCAAGAAAAAATCTGTCAATCTCCGTGGTAATTATACTCAGCAACAAATAGTCAATTTTCTTTCATACTTTGTCCTCAGTCCATCTCTGATAGTAAGAATAACAGAGGAAAGTTTGAGTCATGTGTTACGATCACCGGCCATTCGTAAAAGCACCATCTAAAATTAATTACGAAAAATAAGCGCGCTACCAGAATTAATTGGTTTTTTAATTTATGGTATTTTTGATAAACGTTCATTTCCTAATTGCAATTACTATTAAATCGAATTTTGACTGTACCGCATTGATTCGATAATTGATTTGGAGAATGGTAACTGTTGTAGAAAGAAAAATCATTATGAAGGCACAATCTATCAATGAAGTTGGGAAATCAGGTGACCTTGATCTGTCAGAGGATCAAACAATGTAAACACCATAAACAGTGCCGGATTAGTAATTCTAGCAAAACCCATTTTGTTCTATCAAATCTTTCAATGTCTGCATGTTCGTTTGTCAGTCTGTCTCTCTCGTGAGATAAACTAGTTCTGACTCATAGGCAGAGTTTGGTATTATCTCAACAAGGAAGTGTTGACATTGTATGGCATCAGTATTTGTATTTTGGGTGTTTTTGATTTCTTAGCAATAATGGTATCTAGTTGAAATAGCATCAAATATTCGATTGTTTTCAAATATTTATATTGTTGATGCAAATTCGAAATTGTATGACAAAAGTTTGTATGCACCATGTGTATGAATTGATGTATATGCCCTTCGACGAATTACAAAACCTTGGACCAGAGGCCCTCTTGTATGAAATCTACTTCATACCCTAAGTACATGAGTAACCATCGAACGATTTTTATTGTTTTCCACTTCTATATGATATGTATAAATCACTTATTCCGTTTCAGAACTAGATTATTCTTCGATTGGTGTTAGTTAAACAGGCGCAATTACTCAGTTATCGCATTCTCAAAAATAAGCCCCCGTTAAGTTCTATCGCATGGCAAGGCGCAAAATGTTCGATTTTATTATAACGACTGTGGTGCAGCTTCCACCAAGTATTAAGTATAAACTGTTTGTTTCAAATGCATCCAGAGTGGAGTTATAAATTATACTCAACAACCATTGAGTATTTCCATATTCATTTCAGTGAATATCTTCGTATTTTGTATCTATTCCAGGCAGTTAGAAAATAAATATCCATCTCTCAAAGTTTTTTGTGAATGTGAATTGCCTTCTCAGATGGTTAGGAATGATTTTCATTGAGTTGGAAGTAGAGGCGTTTGATTGTCAATCATAAAACTATGTTTGTTCATATATTATGTTTACTTAGAAATACAGCAGAAGCGATTTCTGATTTCACAGGATGTTGTTGAATTTACCAACTGGAAATTTGAAGCAACAACGCTCTTTCCTTGAACAAGGGGAATATTACTAGGTCAGTCAGTAGAACAAACTGATGACTCTCAGCTGGTATAGGTACAATGTGAGTACGGTCAATGTTGCTGAGTGAGAAAGTTTTGTTTTCTTTTGAAACTATCAGAAGATTCAATCCACTTATAATCAAGATTGAACATCTTCCTCGCATCAGAAAATGAACCAGTTACTGATAAATACTTAATTACACATCGAGGCGTATATTTCAATTCAAGATTCAGCTCATGTAAACAATGATCAGATCGTGATCGCCTCATGGCTTGACGGAATCTATAATGGTATTCGTCAAATGACAATGAACTGCTACAAATGATATTTACTGTTTTGATGCAGATGCGTCAGAAGTTCATCCACTTTATTGAGAATAATTTTTGGTTCAAATTGCATCTTCTAAAAACCATACATTTCAGTTCAAATATTGTGTTTCGTTCAGATACTTTCAAAAAAGGATGTCTTTGCTCCTCGGGCATATACCAAAACTTTCAGTGTAGTTGCAATGCTTCTTTGGGGTGACAGTTGAACATTTTTAGCACGGATACAGCTGATGAGTCTACAGAAATAGCATTTGATTTAACAAAAAACTCTTGAAGCAGTACATAACAAAACATGTAATTTTTGCAATAAAATTGATTGAATAACGAAATAAATGCAACTTATAACTTATTTGGAATATTCATCAGAAAAGTTAGTTTTCCACCTTCTACACTACTAGTTGGTTACGTAGATCCGAATGTATCAATCCGAATTATAAAAATATTATTGAAATGTCATTATTTTTTTTTTTTTGCTTTTTGGCGTATAAAAATCTAAATGAATCGAATATCAATATCGGAATCCATATAAGTGTAGGTTAGATTTTTTATCTTCCCCAGAAAATTGCTGCGTTGATTGAAAATAGAGGAAAATATTTCAAGTTGACACAGTATTACACACTGTGTAGATTCCTATATTGATTATCATTCTTTTCAGATTGTGGTAGGTAAAAACCCTGGAAACTACAAAGAAAAAAAAACATTCTTTCCACACCTCTGGATGTAGCTACTACTGTCATAAGTTATTCAGTGCTACTTTCCACTGCAAGATCTATAAGTATTCCATCAGTGGAAATATTGATACCCATTACTCAAAAGAAGTTATTTTGATTTAACCACGAATCAAATTACTAATTTGATTCGAATGAATTCATCCATACCAACCCTGCTTATTACACCCAAGGAATTCAGTGAAACCATAACGACCAACAAATACATTTACATGTCATAGAAATTTCAAAACTGTCCGAAGACTCTCAATGGTAGGTATTATGTTGTACTTTCAGGTACCTACAGTAAAAGAGTTTTTGTAACACCTCACATAATAACCTGTATTATCATTCTCTTCCACAGGCAAAGAAACGTCATTGAATTTTAATGTTTTTTTTTTAATATTGATTTGCTTTCATCTAGAGTAGTTGTTGTGAATTTTACACTTTAGTCATCAATATCTTGGTTGCCAATCACACAAACAAATTCCATCTTTACACACTGTTTACTTGAATATGAATATGAACTGCCAATAGACAGGGCACAATAGCTATTAATGTCTTATTAATGTATTGTTCAAATTTCAAACCCTAAAATTTCTCAATATATCACTCACTATAAAACAGCGAAATTCTTCGTGAGATAGTTGAATGCGACTCCATGTAGTTAATTCGTTGATACTGACGAAATTTTTCGTTTGAAATCTTTTCACAAAAGCAGATATCCGCTTCAATTTTATCATTATATGAACTGTCTCATTCGCACCACTGAGTTCACATTACGCCTCTTACTAGCACTCGCATAGCATCTTTTCCCTCACCTGTCAAGGATTTATGCTATTCAGAACTGCCTGTCTTTGTACATACTCAATTCAAATCTATGAGACAAACACATATATACTTTTCCACTTTACAGAATTGAGTTTATTTTAATTTTTGTGTTAAACACCTTCCGGTTCACCTGTCAAATACTTGTGCTCATCGAAAACGACTTAAATATTTTTAAACTGCACAGTGGATGATGGTTATCCTACTCAGTCTGCTACGACTCCTCACTATAACAAAGTCTAGCCTTACAGATAAACCGTTACTCTGAGGGTTCACTAACTCTTGGTCTAACTTCACTAGTGAATGATTTCCTTTTACTTTTTATTGCTGAGTGATAAAGCCTGATTCATTTTATAACATTTTATGAAAAGTCAAGCATTTTGACATTTCGTCAATTTTGAAAAGTACCACTCCATATGTCAAAATTAAAAAATATATCTAATGCTAGTGACTAAAATATATCATTCAACCATTCAAAAAATGTATTTTTCTTCACACCTACCTCTATCCAGAGTACAAATTTCCTGGCCTCATTATAGGAAGCAAAGTCGTACTTTTCCTCCCTAAGAAGTAAAAGTGACGTAACTTATACGGCATTGACGACCTTAACTTTATTCTATTATATAACTGTAAATTTTACCGTTTATTTATACAACACTCTGTATTTTGCAGAGTGGTAAAAATCAGTAGATGAGTTGAAATCTTTTCAGGATGTGAATAAATATATTAAGAAAATAAAAGTTAAAGAGCAATACGCTTTGTTCTTGATTCCGCAGAAGTGGCATGTGAGTCCCGGTAGCGCAAAGAGTGGTTTTGTAGTTCTCGGAATTTCAGGAGCATGTTATAGGGTACCTTCTTCTTGGTTTTAGTTCTTATTTTCATCAATAGATAATTTGAAAATGACTTATTCTCATCAATAGATAATTTTAAAATTACTTGTTATCTGAGAAAGGCGTAGAAATCGTATGTATTATATGGGTGAAGTGCATTTTTCAACCTTGTCATGCAAATAGCTATTTTCGAGCATTCCTTGTGTATTTTCCCGATGCACGTCCATGATCAATTGGAAGAAATCCAACGCTCCATCGAGCAAAAACTATAGACGGAGCAGCGAATAGTTATTTGCCGTTCAGATTATTACAAGTGGCGGGAACTACCGTTTCAGCGAGAAAATTAAATTTCCTCCAGGAACTGATTGGTCCGAGAAACTTTTTTCTCAATCAATTTTTGCAGCAGCCCCATTCTGTTGACACAGAAAAGAAGCGCTAATGACTATACACTTTTTGCGCTGCGTTGCACTTTTTATCTCTTTCTGTGCTTTCAACTTTGTTCAAGAAATTTCGCGCCGGGCTTTTTAGCGATTCTTTGTAGGGTTTCACTGCTCTTTAATTACTCAAAGTTCTCCGGAAAGTTTCGTACACTGATATTTGAAAGTATTCAAAGTTTCATTTCGAAGAATTCCCATGTACTTCAAAGAATATTTCTCTTTGTAATTGATTATGTAGCAGAAACTCGGACGGAAATGAGGATCAGAACTTGAAAGGAGGGTGTGAAATGTTTCTGCATGAATTCGTGGTGTTTTCAAACATACTTTGAGGATTTATCATTCCCTTTGGTTGGCACGGAGCTCAAGGCGGTGAATGTTACACGAGTGAATGAAGAATATGCACTTTGTACTATGGTTCATAATTAAAAATCGTGTAATACTATATTCCAGAAAGCAAATGCATATTCCATACCCTAGAGCATGATGCCCTCCTATAACACTACTCTGTTACAGAGAATTTTCAATCAAAATTCCTTCAGATATGCTAGTAGTCTGTTTTTTTTTTCCTGAAAAAAAAAAGATAAAAATGAATGGTTGAAGAACTAATGTGTCATCCTTCTCAACAGTATTACATCAAATGAAAATTCGCGAAAAATTACCGGATATATTCAAACATCAACCCAAAATAGAATCATTCTCCGAAAAGCGGCTTGTTGAATGTCTCTCAACGCGTTTATCAATCATAAACTGTACACAAACTGAAATGAGTTATGAGAGTGATACGTGTAACGTTGGCATGATATAATTGAATTTTTCGCATGGGAGACTAATAGCGAACATATTTTTTCGGTGGAATAGAAATATATACAGTTCATTGTTAACAGCATACACATCTGTGAAAATGTTTTTTTTAACATGAAATAGTCCTTAAAATATCATTCGAACTGAGTACAAGAAGGAAAGATTCGTATTATTTGAATTTTTAATCTTCTAAAAATGCCTTTTTCAGTCATACAAGACATAGACAAATGTTGGAAGGCCCTTAGGAATTTCCACCGATATCTGGGATCACAATGAGAAAGTGGCAGGTACCAAATGTGACAAATTTGTAGAAGGTGGAACAAGCCACTGATATGGAAATATGTTCAGAAATTGGGGTAAATCATTGACTTTTCTCTAAGATTGCAAAAGAGTGAGCTAGTTTATTAGGAATACAATTTTTTTTGTGGTTCGTATAGCAGTTCTTGAACTTCGATGTATGCTTTGGTGCCGAACTCTCCACCTAGAAATTGTGTTCTAGGACAGAGTTTTGCCTTGATAATCAATAGAAATTGACGGTAGCATTTTTTAGCACGGAATGCAATAAATTTTTTTAACCCTTGAAACAGATATTTGATACGCTGAAAATCAGTTAATTAACAATGAAGCAGTACGAATTATTTATGTTAGTATTGTAATGAATGTGATGGAAAACGATTTAATAGGAATACTTTTCTGACGTACTGAAATGACTTTATTGAACTTCTAATGACAACTATCTTGTTTTATAAACATTTTGTATACATGGCAATATAAATAGGCAACTACAAATTACATACAATGTGTTATTCCCAACATTCTCCCCCTTTTTGGCAATGTTAGTAAAACGAATTTCAAAATTGCCAAAACAAATGAACAAATAATAAACAAACAATTTATGAAGCACATGAAACCGAAACGTTCCGGTGCATTAACAACACGTCCACTTCTCGTCGTTACTGGTATTAGCGTGATATCTTCTGTTTCTTCTTCATCAGGCTCAGCATTTCCGGTGTCGGAGTCCTTTGAAGCTGTCTTTTTTAAATTGAACAATTCTTTGGCGTCTTCTTCTGTGGAAACCTCTAGCGGATGAAGTCTCTGCAAAGGTCGAAGGATAGTTCCCTGTTGTGTCTTTACTCGAGCTACTCTTCCTATTCCATCCTTGCCAGGAATGACTTCCAAAACTCTTCCCAGAGGCCAGTTCAAGCGTTTCTTGTTGTCAGATGCAACATACACGACGTCTCCAATTTTCAACAGCTTCGTTTTCTTGTGACCAGTGTGTACTAGTTGCGCTAGGTACTCCTTTCTAAAACGAGATCGAAGATTGTCTCTAATTCTTTGCAGGTACCTTCGCCGGCTAACTAAATGTTTTCTGTCAATATCGTCAAAATCTGGAGTTTCGCTATTAGGTAGATCTTGTATGAATAATGAGGGGCTAAGTGGTATCAAGTCGTCTTCATTCTCAGAAACGTAAGTTAAAGGCCGTGAATTGATAACAACTTCACAATCACACAAAATAGTTACCATTTCTTCGAAATTAACAGTGGCTCTTCCTAAATTTCGTCGAAGAAGTTCTTTGACCAACCGTACCAATCTTTCCCACCATCCTCCCCACCAAGCAGCTGTGGGAGGATTGAAAATCCATTTTATCTTTTTAACCAAGGAGAATTCAGCAATTTGGTTCCAGTCAACTTTCTTCAGCAAATTATTTGCGCCTACCATGTTAGTACCATTGTCTGAAAAAATTATTGATACTCTTCCTCTCCTCGCTACAAACCTCCTGAGTGCTAATATAAAACTATCGGTTGAGAGAGATTTCACTAGTTCCAAGTGTATTGCTCTGTATACTGCACAAGTGTACAGCACTATCCAAACTTTCTCACCACCTTTCAAGAATAAGGGACCAGCAAGATCAATACCAGTTACTTGAAATGCTGCTGTGGTATTGATTCTTTCCTTAGGGAGTGGTGCAAGAGGAACATCAACAAATTTGCTCGTGAATCTTCTACATATTGAACAATTTGCTATGGCTCTTTTTACTGTTCTTCTTCCTCTCAAAACCCAATATTCTTCTCTCAGGATACAAAGTAAAGTTTGGATTCCTACATGACTGTTCATTTTGTGCTTTTCGAAAATCAATTTTTCAACAATTTCGTGTTTGGATGGAAATAGAATGGGAAACTTGAAATCATGTGGATCCTCACTCAATATTAGTCTAGTCCTCACTCTCAGAATGTCATTTTCATCACGAAATACTTGTAAGTTCTTCAACTTTTTCATATCTTCGAAGCTTTCTCTTTGTATCATTTTCAAAATGTATATTTCAGCTTCCTTTATCTCATCATAGACTAGTTCACCATTTATCTTCACTCCTTTTTTAGATATTCTTCGGAAAAAACGCAACATCCAAGCAATCATTCTGATGATTCGGGTCTATTTCAAAAAATAGTTGAAATTTTTTGTAAAGTATTCTTCTTTCAATGCTACAGAACAAATTATCGCTCTTCTTCTTTCTTCATCTACTTCTTGAGGTTTATCAAATGTTGACTGTGGCCAACTATTTTGGGGCTCTCTTAACCACTGTGGGCCTTCCCACCATTTACTTTCCATCAAGCATTTGGCACTACAACCTCGTGATGCAACATCTGCAGGATTCATGTTTCCCGGTACATGTCTCCATTGATCTGTGGCAGTGAATTTGTTGATTTCTCTGATCCTGTTCTCCACAAAAGTTTTCCAGATACCATTTGTTCTGATCCATGTCAAAGCTACAGTTGAATCACTCCAAAAATGTGATTGTGTTTTGTTCAGTGCTAGAACTTTCCTAACTGATTCGTGTAGTCTGACACCAATGAGGCACGCCAACAACTCCAGCCTGGGGATTGTAATATTCTTTGGTGCAACTCTGGATTTGGCCTGAATCAATTGTACCAGAACAATATCATCTAACTCAATGCGTAGAAACACACACGAAGCATAAGCCGTTTGGCTGGAATCACAGAACGTATGGAGTGATGTTTTGTCCCAACAAAAATGTTTTCTCGTACTTATTGATCTAGGAATTGAACAAAATTGAAGAAAATGGACTTGTTTTAACCAACTTTCAAAATCTTTCATCAATTTTTCCGGTAATTCACTATCCCACCCAATTTTTAATATCCACGACTGTTGTAGTAATAGTTTTGGAATCAAAGTAAATGGGCAAGTAAAGCCTATAGGATCGAAAATCCTTTGAGATGCAGATAATAAACCACGTCTTGTTCTGGATATACTCTGTGAGCTAGTAAGTGTATCCAAATCACAAAAAATGTTATCATCTCTCATATTCCAGAGCATGCCCAGTACAGAAATGTGTTCATTTTCAAAATCTTGGTTATTATTTCCTGTATTTGATATCCAATCTCTGAGATTGAACTGGCCCAAAGACATAATTTCTTTGGATTCCCGAACGAATTTTTCCAGTTCTTCATAGCTATTCACACTAGTTATACAATTATCCACGTAAAACGAATCTTTCAATTTCTCAGCTGTTTGTTTCAAGTTTATTGGAACATGTTGCAGATGGTAATTGATTGTAGCCGAAAGTAAAAATGGACTAGGCTTCACCCCGAAAACAACCCGACAGTGCCTATATATTTTCTTTTTGTTTTGGGTGTAATCTAACCACCAAAGAAATCTTAAACAATCCCTGTCTTGAGGAGAAATACTAATTTGCAAAAAAGCTTTTTCGATATCGGCTGTGACGCCTATAATGCCCAATCTAAATTTCAGTAGAAGGGAAGGAATTAATTCAATCAAGTTGGGCCCTGTTTCCAAGCAACTGTTCAAAGAGTTACCTGATTCGTCTTTTGCTGATGCATCAAAAACCGGTCGAATTTTAGTGAATTTACTCGACTCTTTTATTACTGCGTGGTGGGGTAAGTAGTGCAGATATTTCTTACCGAAGTCGTCTTCTTTCCCAACCTCTTCGATGATACCAAGACGCTCCCAATCATCTAACACCTTCTCGTACTCGTCGAATTTTCCCAAGCTGAGCAGTTTTTTCGTGGTGGACTGTAGGCGCATTTCTGCAAGGTGTTGGTTACTAGATGGTTTCAATCGACCCTCAATCCATGGAAGTTGAATCTCATATCTTTTCTGTTCGTTGACTTTGATCGTATCATTAAAGTGTCTGATGGTATCTTCTTCATGCCTCTCTTTGCTTTTCACTTCAGCAGGATCTCTTATGCCTAAAATGTCCAAATTCCATAAATCTGTCAAGGAGCAATTTGTGACACCCGAAAAATAAGTGTTACTTTGATTAACCGTTTGTTGCCCCATAACAGTCCATCCGAAATGAGTTTCGATTGCTACGAGTTGATTTTCCAAAACCTCGATTTTTCCTGTTAGTAGTCTTCCAAAAATATCAGCACCTAATAATAACTCAATATCACGTGGCGCGTTTTTTACCTCAACTTCATTAAGGATTATATTTTTTCCTTTCAGGTATTCTACATACGAACGATGATCTAATCTTGGAATCGAATTACAAATTTTGTTTTGTTCAATAACTGACAACTCGATTTCAAAATTTCTGTTTAGGCTTTGAACAACTACATCGAAAATCTTATGTTTTTCTGGAGCTTTCTGTGTACCCCCAAATACACCCTGTATAATGGTCTGTTCACCCGTCTTGACGTATCCCAGATCTTTGACACATGTTGACAATACATATGACTTCTGTGATGCGGAGTCTAATAATGCTCGAACTACTTTGAATTTATTATTATTTACAAGCCTGACTAATACCGTTTGCAAGAACGTATCGTTGCAGAGATCATTCGTCAAAACGTTGTCTACTCTTTCCCCGTTGTTTTCAGGTTTAGATTCTTTATTATCAGGTAAGTCTGCACACATGATTGGGTAATGCTTTTTCTTACAAATTAGACATTTGATGAAAGCTCGACAATTCCGGCTCGTGTGGTTACTTTTCAAACAAGAATAACAAGCTCTTTTATTGATAATTTTAGCTTTCTTTTCATCTAACGTGAGACTCTGTGCTTTCAAACAATCTTGGCTGGCATGTGATTTGTCGCAAAATATACAAATCAGAACAGTCTTACCTTCTTTTCCCATATTGGCCTGAAAACTCTTTTTGTTAGCGGAGTAAAGTGCCGATGCTGAGTACATTTCTCGTTCATCTTGCTTTATCTGACTTCCTTTGGTTATATTATGAAATTTGTGCTTTTCCACCGCAGAACTACTTCGGGCTGAATTTATTCGCTCTTCTGATTCGACTTCTTTCCTTATGAAATCTAGCAAAAAAGATAAATTATTAGTATATGAGGAATTCTCTACGTTTACATCACCGGGCTTGAGTATTGTACTGGAATTGGACATATTTGTACTTCGATGTCTTTCCCAAATCTTCAGTAATTCTTCTGGTAAAGCTGACTCGACAAGAGGGTAGAGCATTGCTGCGTATTTATCAGTAGTCACCCCTAGCGTTTCTAAAGCTCTGAGTTGTGTTTCCAATTTGTCATATAAGTTAGCCAAAGTCATACCTGTTTTCGTTTTTATTGCTTGTTTGAGAACAAGATCCAATAATTCCCTGACGTAAACCTCAATTAGAAATTCGTCCCTAGCGAAACGTGCCTTCATCTGGTCAACAGCCTTTTGGTAATTAGATCCGGAAGGTGGAAAACTCTCAATCAAATTCCTGGCCACGGAACCTGATTCAGTAGCTTGAAGCAAATATTGGAATTTGTCTTCCAATTCTATTTCATTATCTTCGTGGATCTTCTTGAACTGACCCCAGAATCCAATCCAGTTCTTTACGTTCCCATCGAATTTCTTGATCTCGAGTTTTGGAAGTCGGAAGTTTCTTCTATTCTTGTCCCCAGCAGTGGTTTGTGTCTGGCTCATTTGATCGTCTTGTTTGTAGATCTTCTGTATCAAGACTTCACAGTCTGATCTGTATTTGATGGTTTGATCTCTATAAAACTCGATTTGATCAAATTCTTGTTGTAGTTCAATCTCACTTGGATTTGAGTTGAATAAGTGTTCCCTGATGAGTTCATCCAATGAGAATAATCGTTGACTCTTATCCTCCAATTGCCTGAGTGAAGCTAGCACTTGTTCTTTGCTTGTCGACTTATCTTGTAGTGCTAGATCTAATGTTCGGCTGCAGTTATTGAAGAGTCTCCGGAGTTGATCCCGTTCCTTCTTTAGGTTTTCCATCGACGCTAAGTCCTGTCACGGTCGCCACAAATGTAATGAATGTGATGGAAAACGATTTAATAGGAATACTTTTCTGACGTACTTAAATGACTTTATTGAACTTCTAATGACAACTATCTTGTTTTATAAACATTTTGTATACATGGCAATTTAAATAGGCAACTACAAATTACATACAATGTGTTATTCCCAACAAGTATATTCATTCCAATAATTATCATCTCACAATTATTACTGTAAGTATACACATTTGGGTCACCAGTTTCCATAAGATGACCCCTTAGAAACAATCATGTAGATTGGAAATTTTCGATAAGAAACATGCTAAAAATTGTTCAGCACTGCATCATGCACACAGGCCATAAGAACAACATTTTCTATTCCCTGCTACACCAGCATTTGAAACTCCCATTCTTCTGTCTCTTTGTTTTCCGGTTCCACAAGAGAGAAACCATTTCGAAGAAGAATTTGTCATCCGAAAATATCGAAAAGGCATGTTGGATGAAGTTGAATTTACTCGATTATGAGAGAAATTATGAGAAAATTAAACTATGACGAAAATTGAAATAGTAATGAAAATCGCGTGTAAACATGTTATTGGGTATTTGAGTTTATGGTGGTGACGTACGCGTCACTTTGAACTTCTAATTTCGAAATTTGATCGTTTATATCTTATATATTTCTTATGTTCTCTATTACTGAATTTACTTGTATTGGATTACTTCTCTCGTCAATATATTTTATTCAACCCTATTCTGATCATATTACATATCAATCATGACTTGCTCTCACAGCTGAGGTTTTGAGTTCCTCATCCGTGTTCCATTTTGTCAATCAACATGAAATGACATCATAATTACAATCTAATCTAATCAGAAATGCATCGGAATCCATTCGGCAATCCAAAGCAGGAGCACAGTTCAGTTCAGTTAACATTTAGAAAAATTCATTTTCAATATTATATCACAACCTCTCCGTATTTATTAAGACTCGCTCACGTTACTTGGAGAATCTGTCAGTAGGACCTTATCATTGTGAAAATGAAAAAAAAATTATTGAATTTGAATCAGAACTGCATCATAAATTATGTTTTTTTATAAGTTGAATGAGAACCATATCAGAGAACACAGTAACTATTTTCACTTTGTTTTCAATTCCTCGCAGTTACTACTAACTTTTTATATTGATTGATGAATTTCAAAACACACCATCCTGCTGTTACTGTATTTTCCATAATTATAATTCATGTAGCATTGGAAAGAAATCATCAAGTGGTATTACTGTATTTTTGAATGTGGAATGGAAACATTTTAGATTGAATTAGTTTGTATTCAAATGTAATGCCGTAGTAACAAACATTCTGACAAATGAAGTGGAAATTGAAACTGAAAACTTATTGAAATGAATCAATTGCAATAAAAAATATGGAAAGTTTTTGAATCTAATGAATAAACAAAAAAAAACAATTTCGAAGAGTGAACAAATTAATACTGATTCCTGCATGTGGTTCTCTGAATTTAGAAACCTCAAACGATCGTTGTGATCTTTATCATTGAACTTGTACGCGTACTTATTGTTTCAATGTTTTTTGAGGAGGAAGAAATATCCGAAAAGCTATTTCTCTTCCCTAAAGAAAAGAAAGGAAAAGCTTTAAATTGTCATGATATCTGTTTTGATTGGAAATTGGTTCATTCGCTCCGATATGTAACTGCTATTGGGAAGTTCATAATTTTATGCGACGTCTGGCGAAAATATAACGCACTGCTATAATTTCACAAACAAACGGCTTCCATTTTATGTGTGTGAATTTATTGAGTTCTTTGGTGTTGATTTAGAAAATCTTATCTGAAGTTGTAATTTTTTTCGATTAATAATAACAAACAATCATGGATGCAGATCGCTCATTGAGCCGTATAAAGTGATTGGTGCCAAGTTGTCGCAACTCTAGGAACCGAAATCCAAAGTTGTTTCCACACGTTTCCAAAGAGAAATACATCTTTGGTGGGGAAAATTACGGAAAGTGGATTGAAAGAGAAAATAGACAGGTACAGGGGCTTGGAAAATTAAACTGAAACTGCATAAATCACCACCTAGAGCGGCTTCAGTGTGCTACTTGCATTTCAAGAGTGATGATTTCTTCTTACCTGGTGAGTCTGTTTGTTTATTTTTAGGCGATGTTATGGCGCATTTCATCATCCATGTAATAAAAGCCTCTTTGGTTCACTAACACTACACTAAAACTAAAAAATGTCCTGGAACAAATATCATTAGATTTCAAAACACAATGCATCTATGTTCACCTCCAATGAATGGTATTGTGCGGCTATTCAAAGCATCATGAACACAGTTATATTAACCTTCACGAGAAAAATTTCGAACAATGAAAATATAGCAAAAAAACACCAAAATCTTGTCTAGCGAGGGCAACTGATGACTGGATTTCAGTTTGGCGCGTTATTTCACAAATGTAAACAAAGCAACTATTTCAAAATGGTGGGTATAGTTTAACCACCACCAGCGCCCTCATCGGTCGATATTCTTCCCTATATTATAAAGAAGCAAAATTGACTTTGACATTTTATCAGTTATGTATCGAATTCTTGGAGATTGAATGAAAATATATATTAGAAATCAAACAAAAATATCACAGTTTTCCGTACGATTCTCACTGACAATGAATTTACAAAACCGCGACACGTGTTACGCTGTACAATATCTTCCTCAAGCTCAATATTTTTGTTGAAATGGATCTTCAAGTATCGCCAAGTTCAATTCAATGTTAGAAATTGGATATATTACCCCCTGGCAACGTTTCGGAGGCTAATCTGCCTTCTTTTTCAAGCCTCTGTAAATATTTGTATCGTACTACATAGCATCGTGATTGGCAAGTGTAATATGCTTTCGATATGTGCTCTGAACAAAGACTGATAGATTTATGATAGATATCACGGGACACGTTGCAGGTAGTTGATTGGAACACAAGAACACAGTAAATGTTGTGTACTTGCTGTGTTTTTCCGTAGAAAATTGTTTATACTATGTTTTGTTGGAAAACCCATCTCCATCGAAATTGGAGCAGTGAAAGTGTTGAGGCCAGGTGATAAAGTTATTTATGAAGCGATTATGATTTTTCAAATACAGAAATGAGTGGCAAAAAACAGTCAGTTCATTCTTCGTAGTTCTTTCTTGGGTTCTTAACCGACCACAATCTGAAAAAATTAGAATTACTATTGGAATATGTACGAGTAGTATAGGAGGACAGATTCTCAATCTACCCTGATATGTTGCTACGTTAATCGAAAAAACAATTCCTTCTGGATGAAACACGTTTTATTAGTCAGCATCTTCTCCTATTCCTAAAATATGCCTATCAATTAAATAATATTTAACAAAATATTTATCCTTGACGTTTCGATAACCAAGTCCGTTTCCGAAAATCTTTCACAAATGTTCTACACGTTTTTTGTTGGATTCGTTACTTTGTAAATGTCAGAAATTTGAGATTTGACACATGTCTTCAGAGAGTGGTAGCCCTTCTACACTTGCATAGATTCCAATATTCAAGGGTAATATAACCGGACCTCAATTTCGACTGTATTGTATAATAATTTAACGAGACATGATTTTGTCAATAATAATGTTATGGAAGCCCGAAAGCAAACAAAGCTCGTGGCCTTTCATCTCTGGTTATTGATGACAAAATAATGTCAAGTCAAATTAATAAATACAAGAGAAATTCAGCAGCAATCAAACTAGTAGCTTATAAATCAAGTTCGTGTTAAATTCATGAAGATTTTTTTTTGAACCCAATTCCTTATATCAGACATATTCAAAAAATTTATCAATTTGGAATGTTTATGCAAAATATCAAGAAAATCCAAACAGAAACAGCACCATCTCCATAAAATATCAATTGCAATTGAAAACACAATTATTGTATGTGACTTTATGCGCTATTTTTACTCATCACTGTATTATGAGGGATTGTAGACTGGATCACATTGTCTATTTCTTCGTTTTCATTTCGCCAAACCGATTCATTCTCGAACAATTACACATGATTGATTCAATTTGATGGGTGGGTACTTTACGACCTGATCAAGAGTCCGGTAAAATAATCGGTGCTGAGAATTGACACTTTATCCTGTCATTTGCTAGATTGAAAGCACAGCTCAAGCACCGATTATTTTAACGGACTGTTCATCAAGTCGTAAAGTACCCGCCCTAAGATATGTATATTAAAAGTACTGTCAGATGCACGGGCTGTTTGGCATAATTATCATGCTGAATAGTCGGTGACTACTGTGCAAATAATCGCTAATGGTGCGTGTTGATTGGTATTGTCAAACAGGAAACAAAAGTGTAATTGGTTGATGACTGATGTTTGACAAATGAAAGAAAAAATCATTCTTATTCTTTCAGATTGCGGTAGGTTGTGAACTCAAAAAAACTACGAAGAAATAATTCATCCACCACAAAATAATGACGTTCAAAAAGTACAGTAAGTTCGCATACGCTATAATCTCAAATTTGTGAAAAATGTCGGTTACTGTGTTTTTGCTCGGGACAGCTGCATTGAGTAACGCGGCCATGATATAACTACAAAACGAAAATATCCGCACCACGTGGGCACTTTTCCGACAAATCGCATAAAACTCGAGTCATTAATGAAAAAAAGATGAACCCCTCATTGCTCGCGAAATATCCAGGAGTAGTTTATTAATACATCGTCGTCATCTGGAGCAGAGCGTCAAAGATCGTCGGATTAATGAGAGGCTCTCAGGCCAGAAATTATCGAATCCGACAGGATTTGCATGCATTTTCTGTCAGATTCGTCTTCTTGAGCGCCACTTGCAGTTTGAACTCAGTTTTTGGGCTTCAGCCAAGTAGCACATAATATTGGCTGAATCCCGAATTCAGATAAGTACAATATACTTAGATATATCGTAAGTGTAAAATTTGATGTTGAACTAATATGAATCAATACTGAAAAAACGATATTTCAATATGAATTCTGGTTCAATATTGACAATGAATTTCAACTCCATTTTTCAAGGATCAATATTGATGATGATATATATGAGTTTGATAATTCATTATAACCAATATTAGAATTACCATATCAGAAGAAAATGATTAATATCAGTTCGAGAACATATGAATTTCAATATTGTCTATCTATTTTGTTTATACCCTATTTTCAACATCGGAATTCCAATACATATACGACATTATTTGGGAGCGTCGATTGCAGTATTGATTAATCAAATTAGGTGGCATATTGGCATATTACTGCATTATTGATATTCGAATTCTGATATTGCTTCAATTTTGTTTTCACACTAAATGGAAATATTCAAATCGTCATTTTCGATTCACAACCTAAGAGGGGTATTATTGGGATTTTGAGAAATATCACTTAGTGTATTCAAACATATATCAATACTAGCTGACCCGGCCACGCGTTGCTGTGGCTCAAGTTTTTGTTATATTACATTATAGTAAACAATCTAAGAGGAACAATAAGAGAACATCAGTCACGGAGTCCACTATGCTTTTTCACACAGATGGTATTTGTAAAAAAATATGGTGATCTCCTTATTTGATTTTCTACTACTATAACCCTTTAGTACAAAAAAGACGAAAATGTTCATGTTGGTATACAAATTCACTGGATTGAGATTTGAAGGAAAAGTACGTTGAACACAATTAATTAAAATGTTCTTTCACTTGATATTAAGCAGAAATCAATAGGTACAAAATAAAAATTTATCAGATTTATTATTTCCATTTAATTTTATAACAAATATAAGTATATTACAGTATAATACAGTAAATAACATGTGACGCTTAAACTCATGAATGAGGTAGGCAAGGCAGACAGTCTTAAACTTTTAAACATTAATATCTATTTTTTTGAATTATAAATACTATCAATTTCAATTTAATTTAACACCAATCGGTGCACAATGTTTTTGGTAAACCTGTCTTTAGCTAACACAAATAGATTCGACGGTTTCCCAACACGTGAACACGCAACATATAGTTGCCCATGAGAAAAACATGGATTTTCCAAATCCAAACCATTTGTGGTTGTGCATGACCTTCTGCTGTCCTGATTCTTTGAGCTGGATTTCTTGATTCAATTTGTTCTGCCAACTGATGGGCTCAGCAGCGCCATCTATTGATTACTTACTCAACCCAGTCGGAAGGTATCGACATCTTGATTCAATTTGTTCTGCCAACTGATGGGCTCAGCAGCGCCATCTATTGATTACTTACTCAACCCAGTCGAAAGGTATCGACATCTGTTAAAATCATTTGGAGTTAACAGAAAATTGTGACTGTCAAATAATAACAGACAGATAATTAGCAATAAATTAAAATTGCGACTATAATTTGAGATTTAAACTATCCTATCTCTCATGTTGGATCGAACTGCACATGGTGTGCGAATTTTATTACAATCGGTTAAGTGGTTTAGGAGTCCATTGAGGTCAAACATTGTGACACGAGATTTATATATATTAAGATTGGTAATGCAATATTTATGATGAATTATTAAAAAAAAATGTGGAAAATTTGAAATATCGGAACTTGGTGATTTAAATACCAGAAAATTACGTCCAGTTCCATATCCCAAATCGCCATCACATAAGACAGTGATCCTTCAGTGTTTCTTCGAATAGATTTTCATATAATATTTTGATATTGTCTTGAACATAACTAGAAGTCGCCACATCTTTACCACCCAACTCCTTTGAACAAGTCTCTCAGTGACGTAGAGTGTAAAGTAGTCGGAATTGATATTTTCATAGTGAAGGTCGTGAGTTCAAGACCGTCAGCAGCCAGAGATTTTCCGGATTAGAATACGGTAAGTACCTGAGAATGACTGAATTTATCTGGTTGAATAATTGGTTAATAAAAATGTATAGTTCCGAAAATTATAAAATTAAGAATTATTAAGTGACATCAATCAGATATATCTTTTTTGTCAATATATCATTTATATTATTATTTACAGTATTGTACCAATATAGTCAAAACGATATATCCTCCTACTTTTTATGGCCATTATTATATTTACAATACATAATATTGAACCAATATCGGTCCAATATGTTTGTGATACTTTGGCAGCCAATTGATTGTGCACTTTCTTGCAATATTATGAGGAGCACTAGGAATGAGTCTGAGTTCAGCCCACTTATTTGAGAGAACTATTAACAATTTCGAATCTAGAATAATCAATGTAATTGGCCAACACTTGATGAAAATGCATAAAAACGTATTTAGAAAAACACAACACAACACCCATTTCACTATACAATAGCTTCAGGTATGCTATGATGAATATATGTAGTACCATAAAACGCCTGAAGAAGTCCTTTTTTAATGAAGTTCGTGTGGCTGTTTTGCAAACTATCATGTGAAAATCACACAATTACTTGTTATTTTCTTTAAATTAAGTTGAATGAAGAACACTGTTGCATCAGTAAGGATCGGGTTTTATGTACCTTCTTAAATCGATCGGTTAATAGTAGATTATACCACGAGTCAATAATGATAGCTGTTATTCTCTAGTAATTTTTACGAACCGAGCCGCGTTACCGGTGAGGGAGTAATATTCCGGGAGAATAATAGTCATTATTGGGAGTAGTATACTCTACTCTATTTACGACTAATTCATTTGTCGTAAATAAATGATCCTTCCGTTTCATTCATCTCAATACAAATACACAAACACTACCTACGCGTCTGACACTGACACATTGAAGTTTGGTTATATCGTTTCCATGGTAATATTCCATAATTTTATGAGAGGACTACAAGAGGGAATGAAAAATATTACTATTATCCCTCGCCATTATTTCCCAAGGGAATAATATATTGTGTTATACTGCAGAAACCATAAGTATAATACTCACATTATGTATTAGTCGTAAATAAACCCACAAACTATGGAATCACTCAGTTGCTTGAAGATGATAGTCTAGTTGAAGGTCAGCTCACCTTCCAACAAGATGGAACGCCTCCACTTTTATTGCAAAGGTACGTCAATTTTCAGATGACGTTCACAGGGAGATTGATGGGAAGGCAAGGACCAATAGTATAGCTGGCTATATCTCCTGATTCATCACCATTGGACTTTTTTATGGGGTCATTTCAAATCCAAAGTCTATATCACACAGCCAAATTCTCTTGATGATCTTCGCAGGAGAAGAGATATGGGGTGTGGAAAAGACAGCATTTCAAAGCGAATATAGAAAAGTAACCTGATGGCGTCAATATCACAGAGTTTCTATAGAACTGAAATAATTACCAATACAAACGTTCAGTTTGCCGGCAATTACTTTCAGCAACGGCGGTGAAAATTGTTTCGCGTCCACATGCCCTAACATAACCTAACTCGTCTCCTTCTCAATTAACAATTTTTCACTTTTCAACCTGAGACTAGATTGAAAAGAAGATGATTTTGGATGATCGTTCATAAAAATAATGTATCGGAAAACATGCAGCTGCATTCGAGCAATTGTTTCCCCTGTCGATTTATTTATTTATTTATTTATTTATTTATTGGCCACAAAGATACAAACAGGCTTGAGCCCACCGGAGTATCCGTTTACAAGCTGATAGCTAAAGTATCAAAACTAAGTACTAACAGTTCTGGTAATTTATGTGAATACATTTCGTTTTCCTAAAACTAATTTATTATAGCAATACCTTCATACAATACAGAATTAACCTCAATTTCACACCGAAGGTTCCAACTGTATACATAATTCATCACTAGAATAGTAATTGAAAAGGAGGAAAGTATAGTTTTCAACCATTTATTAAAATATATTTTAAGTCCTTCTTCACTTTACGTTGAGATGCAGAATATACCTATATCAATGTGATCACTGTATAGGTTGGTATTACGAACCATCCTGCTCAAGGGTGAATTTTGAGAGGAATCGTGCGCCGGAATGGTACATGGAATAAAAGGTTCGTTCTGAGATACCGATTTGAAATGTTGAAACTGACTTGACTAAGAATGTTAAAGTTTTCTATAGAATTGTTGATGATTTTATGTAGAAATGAAATGTCAGATATTATTCTTCTGTTTGACAAAGATATCAGATTGAAATGTTTTCGAGCATTATTAATTTCCCCATGGTAGTTGAAGTTTTCTTTATGACATATATATTTGATGAATCTGTTCTGAATGTTTTCCAGACGATTAATGCCAAGATGACGTCATCGTGAAGCGTTAATCGCTTATATCACAACGTAACCACGAAACGAAAATACAAGTACCACGTGGCTACTCCACCGACAAATCGGACGAAGCCCCAGACTTAAATGAACCTCCTATTTCTCGCGAAATATCGACGAGTCGTTTATTAATACATCGCCGGCATGTGGCGCGGACCGTCAAACGTCGGACACGTCGGATTAATGAAAGGCTCGCGGCCCGCTAGATCGCGATGAAGATGTCACAGCAACATCTAGAAGGCGGGCGGGGCGCGCTGCGTGACGCCGCGACGGGCCGCGACTAATTATGTCTGGAAATAAGTTACGCCCGGCGGCGGCGATTATAGTCGGGAGGCTAGTTGAATTTTTCGACCGATTCGCGATGGATACGTAAAAAGTTCGACATGTAGATTGGATAAATTTCCTGATCATGTTGGTGGGGTTTTTCCTTGCCTATCAATGCGATTGTTTCACGGGATTCGTAATTCTAGTAAATATTTTTGAATTTCACACGAAAGGAGAGCCCTGTAATGTTCAAAGAACACTGCGTGAATCAAGGGACGGGAGATACGAATAACATACACTTTGAATTTTTGAAGTTTGTAAGCCTCGGGAAAGATCTCTTTTGACAAGGAGTTCCAAAGCTCAGCTGTTTTATTAAAAAAATTCCCTGAGCAAGAGGGGTTCGACATGTCTCCAAATTCACAACGAAGTGGTGGGAATTCTATACTCGTCGAGTTATCCGTGTAGATATTGCCAATCGAAGTCCATGGGCTAGAGCTGGAAATCGTCTTTTACCTAAATTAAACGCTCTTTGTCCGGATATGAGCTTCATTATATAATTGCTCAGCTCTCGTTTTGTGGATTCTCTAATCGCAATCGTGCTCAAAACTCGGTTGAATGAAATTAAGTGAAAGAATATCTGCTACTTGAGATTTGCTGTCATTTACATGACACTTAACTTGCAGGGAAAACTCGTACATACATATTTCCAAACTTAAGGTTTTCCCTAGATTGAGTCCAACCTAAGCGAAGCGGTGCAATCGGCCATCAGAGTTTGAGTATAGCTATGGATGAATAAATCTTGCCAGTGTCACATATTGACAGTAGGTCCCAGAAATTGCAATTCCATTAAACATTTTTGAAAATAGGTTTCAAAAAGGAGGCAGACTAGCTTCCGAAAAACGAAAGTAGGTTAAGTTAGGTTATAAGCATTTTTGCAATATTTTTTATAATTTCATCTCCAAATCATAAGAATACGATGAGTAACTGACAATATAGTCACTCAATTTTGCAAGTTTTCAATATTGCAGCTACATATCGAGGCAAATATACAAATCAAAAAATAGAGTATGGTTGTTTTTCAGGGTGGTTGACAGCGCATTCTTTTTTGCTTTGAGTGACAATAACAATTAACGGCTAATTCAGATTTGAATTAACGTTATCAGAGATATGTACTTATATCTCGTAGGTCAATTGATGACAGCCCATTTTTTTTCTGCTCTGAGTGACAATAACAATTACCGAAATGGAATTATTTGTCGAAGTTTCAATACTTGTCAATAATTTGGATAGTTGCCATACTCCTCGAAATACAATTAAAAGTTTTTTCATTTGTGTATTAATTATTTTTTCGCGCGGAACGAAATACCAAAGGGTTCATTCCTAATCGAAATCGATTTCAACCATAGTTATTGGTGGAGGTGGAAGGCAAGTTTTAGAGAAAGTGCTTCTCCAGCCCTCGGACTAATAGTTTCTTACCGCTTTCTTGGCCTTTGTCTCATGAGATCTTTTTAATTCTATTCTGTGGATGCTGTGTTCAATGAAACCATTCTATTAATGAATTCAGTCGTCGGTTAATTCTGTAGGAATGATTCCATGGTATTTTGTTGTTTCAGTTGGTTGCTCGATGGCTCAATCACGATTATTCTTGGTTAAATCCACTAGTTCCATGAATCGTATGACATTTCCTAAAAAAATAGTCTCACGATAGAAAAACTGACATTTTTTCAATATGCTGCGAAATAATTAGGGGTGGAACTAACACACCTCTTGCTTGTCACACTAATACTATCATCATTCAGTATTCAAATGTCAGGAGTAACTATTTCTACAAAGTCAAGTATCTCGATGCTGGGAATTACGATCAGTAATGATCTCTCATGGGAAAACCATGTGAGATTGACCGCTAAAGGTGCTTCCTAGAAACTTGGATTTCTATTTTGTGCAAAAAATACTTCACTTGTCGTCAGCTTCTGATGATCTGCAAGGCTCAGATAAGATATATCTTGGAATATAGTTCTCATGTATGGAATTCGGCACCAAAACATTCATTGAAGCTTCTCGTTTCCATTCAGTGAAAGGCAATTCGTCTCGTTGGTGATTCTTCGCTCACAGACTCGCTCACTTCATTGGAGCATCGTATAAGGGTCGGAGACTTGTCTCTCTTCTATAGATATTTTCACGGTCGGTGCTCTTCTGAACTCTTATCAATCGTTCCACGCTTGGCAATATCTACAAGGATGACTCGACGAGTACAGAATTCCCACCCCTTTGTTGTGAACTTGGAAACCTGTCGAACCTCTCTTCGAAACAAGTGTCGCGGTTTTGTTAGTGACAATCGTACAGAAAACATATTTTTTGTTGATATGAATTTTTCATGAAGTCCCTTCCTAAGCCCTGAGGACGTAAGTCAATATTGGCTGGTTAAAAGTGGTTAAAAGCCACTTGATGTTATTCGTCTACTAGAACAAAACTCCGCTGCAAACTTGTAAACGGAAAGACCAACGGCTAACATTCACGGCCCATGCACTCCTGATGTTTATGCAAAAGGTAAAATATCCTAAAGAAATAAGACGTATGTCAGAGATGCGCCCATTTCGCTTACCACTACTGAGTTACGTCTTAATAGCTTAGGATTTACGGTGATTTTGGATATACGTCTATATCTACTGATTTTTTTGAAGGTTTAGCAGAATGAGATCTGGCCAAATTAGTCCAGACTATGACCATTTTCCCGTGTATTTATCCCATACAGCACCGATTCGCATGAAAATTTGGATTCAGGATCTACATACCCCCCTTTTCAAAATCTACCCTGCGCCGAGGGTTGCTTTCTCCCTGGGGGTGGATGCCCCCCTTCTTGGGGGTGGAAAATTTTTTATTGGAAATAAGTGCGGAAATCAATAGATTGACTAATTCTAAGCACTTTTTGTTCAATGAAGTTTTTTCTGAAAAGCAATACTTTTCGACTTATTCGTGAGTGAAATTGTCGGTTTTCAGGCAAAAAAAAAACACATTTTCAGATTTTTTTTCGCGAATAACTGGAAAAATATGCATCTAATCGAAAAACCTATGGAGAGCGAAATTATAGCTTGTTATTTATAAGAGTTTTTAGCATCAAAACTGACCGAGGTATGAAGGAAATGATGTTGAATACTATTTTTTCGTTGAAAAAAAATTGTGAATAGCTCATCCTCTCCCCCCCCTTTGAAAAAAATCGTTGTTACTCCATAATTCACTTCATTCATGTTCTAATAATGAGTTCTGAGTTTTTCATCAATTGTAAGTACGTTTTGGAAAAAATTGAGATTGAAGAGAAAAAATCATATACGTAATTCAGGGAAAAATCATCATTTCTTTGAAATAACTCGAAAAGTATTGATCACATGCAAAATTTCCTAGATTACAAAATTGAAGGTTATTCTTGTCTGGAAATTTTGGTGTTCATTTTTTTCTGCAGGATGAAAATAGAGTAAGATATGGCCAGTTATATATTGTGAGGGTTCGCGCAAAATACCTTTTTTGAGCCCTTTCAGCATGAACCTTTTCAAAAATATAATCTGAAACAAAAAATCATGTGAATGAGCTTATAGCTCATGGAAGAAGCTGCAAAATACTTCTTTGGTGGAGTTGATTGCTTAAAGACTAAGCGAGTTATGGGAAAAAACCAAAAACAATTTTTGTAGAAATTAGAGTATGTAAATTAGTATATTGATGAATACACATAGTAACTATATTTTAGGCCTAGTGGAACTATATGATTTCAATCGATCACACATCGAAATCTAGACTTAACCTTTTTTCAATGGGGTAGTTTTCACCCTTAAAAAATCAAAAGCAACCCCGAGTACAGAGGTAACTCTAGAGTCTCAATCTGAATTTTCATACAGTTGGGTTTCCCGGTTACTCAATAACAATTTCGATATAATTTTTTAATGAAAACTATCATAAGGGTAGTTTTTTGGGATCGAAACTGTTTAATAGATCAGAAATTCTATATTAAGGTTAATTCAACGTATTTACAGATGACTGCACGCTAAAAACTAGTGTTTTGTAGTATTTTTTTTAATAGGGGTAGTTTTCACCTCTGATGATTAAAAATCAACCCCAGGCACAACCTCAACTTTGAAGTAGATGGTAGATATAAGCTAAATCTCAAATTAAATGCAAATAGATACTGAATAAGTTGAATAACTGCCAAATAACATGTTAATTATTATTTTCTGATGATATTCTGTCACAAGAGGGGGTGTTAAGGGCTGACACTGATAACTGAACCATAAATTATATTAAAAATGATCAATTGATTGATTTTACTGATATAAATATGATTTCAGTTTATTACATGCTCCAATCTGAAATTTTGATATTTTTTTTCGAATAGGGGTGGTTTTAACACCCCCTCCAAAACAGCAACCCTCGGCACAGGGTAGATTTTGAAATAGAGGGTAGGTAGAACCTAAACCCAAATTTTCATACGAATCGGTGCTGTATGGGATAAATACACAGTTTAAACTTTTTTTACCGTCATAGACTGGAGTAAATTTCTTATTGAAATTAATAAGCAGGTTGAAAAGGAGTCTAAGCAAGTAAAATTTAAAATTCGTAAAATATTGAGATACGCCCTTTGGGTTTAGGACGGCAGTATAGTCAGTTCCATTAATAATAATAATAATCTTCATTCACCTTTGTTTGCCATATAAATATGAATAAGGTATGTCAGTTCACGTGGTGAGTTGAAATGAATAAATAAGAGATGAATATGTAGAGTGTGATACGATACAACAGATTACAAAAATGACAATAATATAACAATTGATAATATAAATAAAATATCAAGAGAGATTCCATATATCAGTTACTGGAGACATGTTCCATGAATTCGTCTATTGAATGGAAGACGTTATTGCCTAAGTATCGCTTTAAGCATGTTTGGAAACTTTTCAGTGTTTCGTGATTTTTTAAGTGTGGTGTTAATTTATTATAGATCGAGGAACCTGCATAGACTGGTGATTTCTTATAGTTTGTGTGATTGTACTGAGGTTGACGTATATTCTGGGCATTTCGAGTGTTACGGTCATGTATTTCATCGTTTTTCAATAAAATATTAGTTTTTCCGAAAATGAGCGATAAAATTTTGTATACATATATTGACGATAGGGTTAAAATCTTGTAATTTTTAAATATGTTACGACAACTGTCTCTGAAGCCCATATTAAAGATGAGTCTGAGTATGCGTTTTTGCATTGATATTCAAAAGAATAACAAGCAAGTTATGGTTACAAAGGCAAGAGATAAAGGTTTTCCTGCAGGCGCTTGGTGAGGCACGACTGAATCGTCCAAGACTTTATAGGGAAAGGATCACTTTATGAAGTTGTTATCTCAAATACAGGAACGAAGATCATAGGTGTGATACCAACCATCATAATAAATGATAGCTCCTCTGAGATTATATAAGATACAACTCTTCTGATACTTTAACTGATCTCATACTTTGATACCAATTAAATGTACGAATTGGCATATATGAGAAATTTCTTTGGTGATTTAATTGGACGACTGTATGCTTCTGTTTCTTTTCTCGTAACTGAGTGAGAAAAAGTAATTCATTTGAAAACTGATTATGGAATGTCAGGCGTTTCAACATTTTCATGAATTTTGTCACTTCATATGTCAAAATTTAAAAGACTTATTTGCGTTTATTTTCTAATAGAATCAGTACTTTCAGAGTTTTTTCAGTTCAAAATATGGATCAGGTAGGATCAATTGTAACACAGAAATATTTCGGAAGATACGTATAGTTGTACTTGTTATCCCAGGCACCAATTCATCGATTTCCAAGATAAAGCACGAATTATCATTTATGACTGGAATACCTACATTCATCGAATATATTAGTTTCTTTTCACAATATCATCATACTTCACACTTCAAGCTAGATTGTGTGTACTATCCATCCATCACATTCCATATCCATCAAGTATAATACCAGTTATTGTCGACTTATGTGTGGAATGAACGAATTCCGGGTTTCTCTTCAGAACTCTTTGAAGCCGCTGTGAAAGAACTCAGGAAACGTATAATTTCCTTGCGAAATAGGCGCGTATAATGCTCTTATCCGCTAACAAAGATGATCCGGAAAATTTTGGTTAAAAGGCATCCTTTTTACGACTCATCTTGTGATAACGTCGACGTTGTAATAATATTCCATTATGTTAATGATCTCTTTTATTTTCAGGTATGGGATGATGCCTCACTTTCGCCACTACGTAAGTACAAAAGCTCTCATATTTCCCCAGTTTCAGTGCCACAGCGGGTTCATCACGAACATTTTCAGGATAATAAAGGAGGTACACCAAGATTAAAGTTGAGGTTATGTCAACATAAAAACTCAACAACGGCGGAAAGTTGTTGTGGTTGTATTCGGAAGTTCTGAATGCAACATCATTTTGAACCATATGCTTCATGGATAACGAAATTCTTTCACATGTCTATATATTTAGCTCTGTAGGAATGGAGATTGGTTCCATTAATCTTTTCATTTTTCCACAAATGACATATGCTAATAATCGAAGTGTACATGGAAATTGATGATATATCGGACATTCGGAGGCTCCTAAAGGATTTTTCCTACGACCACATAGGGAAGTAACATATCGCACTTTCAACTTTCGAAGAGAAATAGATTGAGAAAAGAAAAAAAAAGTTATGACGCCGAAAATAGAACCCACAACCTTGCGGTAATCTTACCGGATACTCTACCAATTGCCTAATTCAGATTTGAATTAACTTTATCAGAGATATGTACTTATATCTCGTAGTTCGTTTTTCATTAATCTCATTATAAATATTTCTTGAATTTTCATTTTATTAAAACAAAATTTAGCTGTTTTGCAACGAAAGCTCGAAACTGTCGATTAATTGTAAATGTATGTGCACTTTTTATAAAAACAATATTTAAACATAAACCAATAAAACGTAGGATAAGTTAGGCAACTCAATTTACACGATCTTGTATTCACATATTGTTTGATAAAAAAGGTCGTCGTGGGCAAAAAAGTGTACATTACTTGTGCGAAGTGATTTTTTACATTCGGGGGTTGTTGCAATCTGCTTACGCCTCGTGCTATAATATTTTCCACTCGTGTGAAAACTGTCACTTTACGCACTAGTAATGTAACATACTATTGTTGTTAATGATACCTGAATGATAATTTATACGATGGAAATTGTTTGTTTTTGCTCGTGATGCTTCTTTTTACTTCACATAATTGCCTTGTATTGATATTTCCTATTTGTTTCCTCTGCATATTCTTGTGATTAAATATTCAAATATTATTTATGAAAACTAAACTGAACAGTACTGTTTGAAAGTCACCATTTTGAAGTTGATGAATATTTTTTTCGTAGTTTTCGTATTATTAGCCTACCACAATCCTAAAAATTGAGTTTGGTGAAAAAGTTTTGTAAACGGAAACAAAATTGGTAACAGGAAACGTTAACAGAGACATTTTCATATACAGATGGTATATTCTCCTTGGAGAGCAAAGTCGATATACAAAATATTCTTGTTTTTATCTCTTTGGGATAGCAGAGCAAGAAATCAGTACTGGGTTGACAGAAATTGGCCTTTGGGAAATGTCATGATCCAAGAAAAACATAAAGTGATTTACGAACCTTTGGTGGCGAGAGAAAAAATCAAATTACCACCCCTGCATATCAAGTTGGGGCTTATAAAGCAATTTGTAAATGCTTGAGATCAAGATGGACTTTGTTTTAATTACTTGTCGCATGAGTTTCCCGGAATTAGCACACAAAAACTGATAGCCGGAATATTTGAAGGACCACAGATAAGGCACCTTATCCACAATTTACAACATCAATGAACGAGATTGAATTCAATACTTGGTGTTCATTATTTGTTGAAGAAGTACAAAATTTTCTTGGGAATAAAAAAAAAACAAAGAAGTACATACATCAAAACTATGGAAAGTCGTTATCAAGGAAGATGGGATTTTTACATGATGGCCGACTACTGTTGGAGTCTTCAGCGAGATTGTTTTGATGACCGGCATGCTAGAAAGTATAAAGTATAAAAGAAAATACTCAGGTGATGAATGTTATTTATGTATATCCCTACTTGCTAATGTCCATATAAGATACCCCGCTTATATTTTTGTTTTCTTAAGAGCCAACACTACCTTGATAAAACTGGAATCGGTTTTAAGCCTTCAGTTTTTCTTGAATTTTTTTTTTGTTTTTTTTAAATGATTCTATATGTATTCGTCAATACGGGAACTTCAGTGATTTTTGGTAATGATGATTTTTAAAGAAAAAAAATATATGATATGATAAATTGAAAAAATCAAGAAGTTCCCGAATTTTTATGGGACCACCGAGTCCATACAAAAAATATGGCTTCTGTGAAATCATTGGTTTTTGCAAAAAACCGATTCTACGATCGCGAAATTGATGACTGATTGGCGCTACATAGTACTTGAACCATTGAACACAACTGGCAACATTGTAGAATCTTCATACCGCAATCATCGTGAAGATACGACAATATTGGTAATTGCTATCCTTTTCTCGTACGCCAGTAAGGGTATTCCCTCCATTCTCCGTATTTAGTAGATTATGTATTGATGTTAGGTACTTGGGAGACAATGCCATGATATGAATTGTGAATAAATACCATATGCGTACCTACAAACAATTATTCTGGTGCATCCCTTGGAAACTAAAGTGTTGTGTTGAGTTTTTGTTTTGAAACTTTGATATTGTTATAAGTGAGACTTGTTGAAAGAGCAATGGGTCGAATAAGTAAAAGAGAAAGTACTACCAAACATGAAAAATCTTTATTTTCTCGAAGAAAATCTCGACGGCAAGCAAGACGAAGCAAGACGAAGCAAGACAAGAGCTTCGCCTAAAAAAAGGGTCCGCTCCTCCAGATAATGATTACGGAAATATTGACGAATCCATCCCTGATATGAATGATGATGAGTATATAATAGAAGAAATTAATTTTCTGAATAAATTAAAAAAATCGCAAGAGGAGATCGATGATATTGAGAAGAAAACGAAGGACCAGAGCTCTTCCATCTCATGGATGGAAGAAAGACAAAAAAAGATCACTGCATCTAATTTTGGAAAAATTTGTAAAATGAAATCGAACACTCGCAGCATCAATACGATTAAGGAATTATTATATGAGAAATTCAAAGGCAACAAGGCGACAGAATATGGAAAATTAAACGAACCGTTTGCGATCGAAGATTTTGAATCAAAACATAATGTGAAAGTTAGGAGGAGCGGATTTTTCATTGATAAAACATTTTATTTTTTGGGGGCAAGAAAACACTTGAGGACTTTACAAAATTATGATATAGAATAAAACAGTTTTATGTTCACGTTTATTATTGATTTGAATAACAGTTGGTACGGGTTATATTGATTACATTTGAGACATAAATCACTTTATCCGCCATCGAATTCTCGAATTTATACATTTAATTCGTAATTTATTCCGATCACAAAAATTCCAAGATACCAATTTTGTATTGAATATGAATAAAACAATGTGGGGTTGGATCAGAATATCATGGTGTATGATACATATTGAAAAGTTAAACACCTCGTATTTGAATTTGATAAAAAAATAAAGCATAAATAGTAAATCAGCTCATTAGCAGGGGACTTTTTCATCATTTCCATCGATAGCTTTTTTTATATATACAAGAAAGAACAGATTCCTCGATAATTCAGTTTTTTTATTTCTAAGTGTCTGTGTCAACGTCTTTTGTTAACTTGTGCATGCATTTATATTTTATGTCGATTTCATAGTTTCATCCATTTTGAACTCGGAGAACCACTCTTAATGTAAGTACTAATCAATATTGTTCTTCTGTATACTGTTTTCTTTTCAACGATTGTTATTTCAGATAATTCATTTTTGTTTTTTCTGAACCCCGTTTAAGAATTCCATTTTAATATGTATGTTTTTGTTCTTATACTTCAGAGCCCTGAAGATGAAAAATACAGTTTCGAAACGTCGACTATTTAACAACTAGTTTGTTCCAAATATTCCGACCGAATTCCCGTCATATCAACAATCATATTCATCGGTCGCTATCCTATTCAAACATCACTATTAAAAACTTGGTTTTCATCATCCTCAAAAAATAACATTGAAAAACAAATGTTGAAATAAATCGGCCGTACAGTTAGGGCGAATATTCGAGCGCGCCACTGCTATCATTCGTGCTACTAAAATCTAAAATACGGAAATCTAAATGATTATGGGTAATACACAACCGCAAGAGCTCTGTTGCCAATGTTCAACGAGTACATTATATTCACTCCCACTCTTGATAAATATATGCCTACAAACCTTTGCTGCGCGGGAGGGGGGAGGGATTCGGGTCTTTCGACCGACGCGCTGATGTTTACTCTTGAATAATAAAATAGTAATATTATAAAATCAAATCAAATCAATTTATTAGCCATTTTAGGTACAGTGTGTACATATGGTAAGTCATACAATACATAAATCACATGATACAATAAAACCTCATTGTATATATATATATATATAAAACGATCTTACGTATAAATAAAATGAAAAAATATATGACGGCAGCACACATAAGAAACATAATTAAGAGTGAAACGATAAACAGTATAAATAAAATCATAACCTGAGTACAAATGAACCACTACAATATATAAATAAAAACATCGAATTGAAGTACAAGTAACATATTAAAAGTAAAATAATTCACAATAATGGATCATCCAAATATTCTTGATAAGAATAGTAACTTTTCTCAGTCAGTCATGTAAAATGTATATAAATTGAAAAAAACAGATTAGTTTATTCAAAAAAACGCCAATATTAACTACGTATCTTCAAAACTATATCTGATATACCAAATCTGACAGGTATTTTGGATTCTGCCCTCATAAACTACATAAAAACTGCTAAAAAATTGCAGGCACCAAATTGGCTGTTGGCCTGTGTTATAAATCTGCTTTCCTGCACTGGTATAGATTCCAATGAATTCTTCATTTCTCAGTATTTCGTAGTAATGATCCAACCATTACCAGACTGATACATCGAGATAAATATGAACGAACTTTCGTGATATATTCATTATCTTAATTAACAGTGCATATAATGAGAGCAAGTTCGACTTCGTTCATTACAGAATGAAAAGTATTCCACAAAGAATGACAGACGGTTCATTTGTCTTGAGGTGGAGGCAGCAGGCGTGGAGAACGTTGCATTCATGGTGTAGCTGAAACCTGGCAAGCTCTATTAACAAATAGTTTCGTGAAAGAAAATAAACATGCCACTGGAACTAAAAATAATCGAAGGAATGCGATCTGGGAACGATTTCTCAAGGATGACGATTAATAACTGATTTGAGAAAAATGTTGGCAAGTTTGAAAATAGACGTCTGCGTGGTGAAATCCTAGAAAAACTAACAGTCATGTCAGCTTTAGTTTGCAATCGATCAAAGAAAAAAAATTCATCGGGATTTTGTGTTGCAGGTCCAATATTACTGAAAAACGATTTTTCTTTTATCGATCTCAAAAAGATTTCGTCTATAATGATATAGTACATTTGTTGCACTTTACATAACAACTTGCAATAAACGAACAAATACCACCCTCACCAGGTGAGAATGCTCTGCTATCTAGATCGTTCTCATAAATGAATGGTGGAATGAAGATAAAACGACTTCTATATCAGTGGATTTTCAGATAATATCTCAGGTTTTCCACAGTTATGGTTAAAAAAAATAAAAGTGAATAATCAAAAAATAAAAACATTTCTTGATCATATATTTTACTAATGAGAGAGAAGGCAGTGAAATATTTTTTGGATAGATATCTCAGACTTTGTTTTTGAAAAAAAAAATTATGTGAAGCTGAAACAGTTCGTACAGAACAATAAAATTCACGTGCTGCACCATACCCACTGTAATTTACAACCTGTACAATGGGTGTCTTTTTATAGGTGGCCCTCCATCTGTTATATATGAAAATATCGCTAAAATCACAGAAATCATTCCGTTTCAAATGATACAAGGTTATTTACAACTTTTGCACGAATTGATTTCGGAAAAAAGAAATTACATCACAATTCAAAATAATTATATATATATTATATATATCTATATATATATATATATATATATATATATATATATATATATATATATATATATATATATATATATATATATATATATATATATATATATATATATAGCTGAATCAATTTTGAGAATGAGTCAAGGTTAGTAATTTGGTACGTATTTGAATACAATTGACAGCAAAAAGGTAAAATGAGTCAATAACATCAATGTTAAAAACGTAGGAAACGGTTAAACTCACATTAATTTCTGGTTTTCTCGTCTTTTGAAATGAATATTAAAGGAAGTTTACATAAAATGAAAAATTCCCAGTTTTCTATACTGAATTATACCTACAAAAGTATATATTTGACTGGCGAAAGGTTCACTGTGTGAGCGACAATTGAAGATAAATTAGTAACTCACTTACTTTCTGCACCTGAATTGTATCATTACTTTTTATTTTTATTTTAAAAACACAGCTTAAGGATGCGGATACCGCTGAAAACTTGAATGGCAGTTGTGTCAAAGGCGTACATAAACTGTCAAGTAGGGTCTTTATCTGGCACCTTCAATCTTTTCATGATGTGGAAATAATAATTTGACAGAAATTGTGTGTCTGTTTGCGTTATTTTTATATTTCTTTATTTTCATCATTTCTAATTCTTTCTTTATAATTTTTTTGTTTTCCAATAATTTCAGTTTTATCAAAATCGAACTGAAGTGGATCCACTTCAGAACACTCGCAGAACATTCCAGCAGTGATCTACATCAGTTTGATTTTGATAAAACTGAAAGGATTCGAGAACAAAAAATTTTCAGAATTTTCACTCAATTAAGGTTTAAAAATCACAACAAGCGTTCAACTCTAGAAAGGAACAAAATTCCGCTTGAAGAAACTTGTAGAGCGAAAAACCTTTCACGCTTCCGTTGAAGTCTCATTAGAGTGAGAATTCCAGAAGAAACCGACGAGTTTTCTCAAATTCGTTATAATTTGGCCGAAAATCCAAAATAGAAAGTCAGAATTGAGATGAAATACCGTGATTTTCCAAGGCATTTGAAGAGCACACAGGAAAAATGATGAAAGTTCATTTCTCGCCAAATATAACTTTTTACATAATATTTTTCCTCTCAAAAAGCTGTATACTTTAATGCCTTGATAAACGGAAATAACGATAACAGTCACATAGTTTTAGTACCATGAATACATCAGGCACCGCCGTAGAGTTACCCCACAAACATATACCATATCTCAATCTAGAAACAACTTGAGCGTGATACAGGGCAAGGAGTTGATGTTCTGATAAGATGTCTCTGATATTCCTCAAGAGATAACAAATTCTGCCTATCAAGTCAGAGCAGTGTTGTTTCCAGTTCAGGCTAGGCATCGATGCAGATACCCAATAAATTGCTTTTATTTGCATTCTGAATTTCATCATCTACAATATTGAATTGCACAGAGGCACATTGTTTCTGGCGATTGTGAAATCGAACCATTTGTGTTTTCCCAGCATTGAGATGTAGATGATCTGTCCCACACCAGTCAATAAGTGACTGAAGTGTGTTTTTACATTTGACAGCCAGTGAATCATCGTTTTTCCCAGATACTGTCTGAGACGTATCGTTAGCGTACATTGTCAGATCTGACGAAGTTAAGGGGGATTCCAATTCATTGATATACAATAAAAAAAGTCAAGGCCCTAGTTCGGAACCTTGGGGCACACCCGTGGTGATGTTGAGCAGCTCGAATTCATATAAGCTACAAGTACTCTCATTGATATGTTTCATTGATACATATTGCCTATTATCTAAAAAGGAGAAAATCCAGTCATATGCAACACCTCTGTTACCATACGAATATAATTTTGACCTAGGTAGAGCAAGATTGATGCAGTCGAATGCCCTACTGAGATCACAAAATATCCCATTAGGGCCCACGTCCTCCTCTAAATATCCCATCAATGACTCATAAAAAAATTTGCTGCGGTATTAGTTGAACGGTTGCTGCGGAAGCCATGCCATGTGTTTGGTTGTAAAGCACAAGAGCCTATGCATATATGCATATTCGAAAACTTTCGAGAATGCTGGAGATATAGTTACTGGCCTATAGTTCTCAAGTTTCTCTTTATCATGTTTTTTATGCACTGGAACAACTTTACTGATTTTCAATGTTTTCGGAAATTGTCCTGTTAGAAAAGATTAATCAAAAACTGAGCGGCTGTATTATGGAAGAAATACATTCTTACAGTAGAAAAAATGGCAACTCATCATTTCCAGGAGAATACTTTTTCTTGAGTTCATTCTTTGAGAGAGTTGGTAGTTCCTGAGGAATGAATGGCTCTAGGAACAAAGAATATTGATTTATATTTATGAGACGTTGTTCAACTTCGTTATCAATTTTTATATTGCTCACAATTTCCCTTGGTGCGTTTTGACACCATTACTTACAATCTGAATAATGAGAGTTTCTTCTTTACCCGATTATTCTGACATTACTTTCCATTCTATTGTGTATGGATTGGGAGATTCACTTATTCGATTTTGATAGTATCTCTTTTTCGGAATTTCATATTAACTCAGTATATTTGTTCATCACGTGTGCTCTTGATTTGTGTAAACCACTCTTGTTATGGCTATGTTTTAGTTCGATGTATCTGGCTCTTATAATTGCAGTCGCAAACGGTATACAATACACTACATAAAACTATTCCAATCGACCATTACGTGATTACTCGAGCCTCCGCATCAGATTAACGCAGCACAAAGGACTATCTTTTCTTTATCATTTCGCAAACCCTTTGGGAAGATCCCGAGCAGAGTAACGGATTGAGTAATCCGGAAACCAATAATCTTTTCATGGCAAGTCGGCCTTTTTAGTTTGGATTTATTTACTGCGAAACGACCACCGAAAGATCAGAAGCGAGCTACTAATCCTATTAGTAATAATTCCTTACGATGATTCAGAGGGGATTGCTGGGGATTTTCAAGGAAGAGTATTTCTCGGGATTATTTCCCGAGCACACTGTGTGTAATCTCTTCCTGGCTCCGTGTGCCCACTACGGCGGCTATTAGAGAACAATCAATGATTATAACTCAAGTCCTGGAGATTCAGAGGTATATATCCGACTGAAACTTGATCACCTGCCCAACAATACGATATGAAATCATCTTCCCACACATACAAAAAACTATCAGTTGAAGTATTAGACTGCAAACACAACACTTTCTCAGGGGGTCAAGAGACACCGCATGAATACAAGCAGAACGATGACGATATATGAAACAATAAATTATAGCAATATGCCCAGGAAAAGAACCGGTAAGAAGAAACTCACTGTCAGACATTCTCACTCGGCCTTTTCAGTTCGATTGATCCAGAAAAATTAATAACGAAGGTACGCTGAGGCTGTGACTCTTTTTTCTTTCAAACTTAATGACTTTCGATCCTGTTATTTTTGAGGGGAATATGTTTTTCGTGATCAATTTTTTAGGTTCTTACTTTCTAGGGAAAGCCGAGATATATTTCATCCTTATTCTTTGTAGTTCTTTTGGGTTAGTAACCTACAACAATCTGAAAAAAGGGTCAGATTTTTAATATAGCTTGAAAAGTTGCGGTGTTGATAAAAAATAGTTGCTTCAAAATGAAACAAGCCCTATATTAGTCAGCAACTTACCCATTTTTGAAAAGAATAATGTGACTCCACGCTCAGGTCTCAATCTGTCTAATCCTAAGATCGAACTGTGGGATCGAATGATGTGGAGTGGAAGGGGGGGTCAGGTGATTACCATCACAGGACCTCCTGATGGACACGGAATATCGGGAAATTAAGGGGTTTACAGATAGTTGTAAGTCTTTGTACATCATCACGTTCATTTAGGTTAGGCAGGAAGCTGCTTTTTGGTGTTTGTCTATATTGTGTCCTGTCTTCTGATGATGCTCAGACAAAACTGAGAATGGGTCTCACCTGCGGACAGCAAGTTGATGTTCTACTGGTCACACGTCTGTTTGTCTTTCCTATGGCAATCGGAACATCGAATTTCGTCAACTTCTTTGTAGCTTTGTGGGAAATGTCGTTGTATTTTGGCTCTCTGAGATTGGACGGGAGAGTATGATGGCGATCATTTTGAAGAAGGGGAGATTCGAGCACGGCTTGCTCGTGTGGTTTGTTATTGAAGTATGTGAGGTTGATGGTTCTGTGGATGAAAGAACTCAAAACGGAATTAGTCCGTATTGTGGGGAGGTGGGAGTTAGCGTTCAGGTATCGGTTGGTGTGTATTGGTTTCCAGTAGACCGTGTGGGTGAAGAAGCTATTAGATTTTGTAATGAGGACATCACAAGGGAGTTATCGGTCTCAATTTCCAATGTGAACTTCATATGAACCATCTCATCCACAGATCCATCATCCTCATAGAAATCCATATTCAAATCCACCCTTTTTCAAAATGATTACATTAACTATCAAATTGACAGATTTATCCTTCGTCAACATACTTTGGCATCCAGTCCCAGCCCAACTAACAATTTCATATTTTATAATGGTTGCTAAAACGTTTCAGAGAAACAAATTTAAAAACTGCATTATTCTCAAAAATATTTATATGGCACCATTTTATAATACATTATGATCTCTATTAATAATTTGTAGGACCTCTCACAAACACTACAAAACAGTTTTATTAACATTTCGGCAATTGCTATAATATTTTTCCAACAATCTTGAAAAGTTGCACTTTTGCAACATATTCATGCGATAGTTATGAAATATTCGAAACACAAAAAAGTGTTAAAAATGTTTTTGTGAAGGCGCAAGGAGCAATTTTGTATTGGACACTAGGAAAATATAATAGATATGTCACCAACTATCTTTAAACACTAACAAATAGAAAGGTTGAAGTCATTTTGATAATTTTACTTTTGTACTTATTAAACTGTTGAAGAGATTACTTGTGCTTCAAAGAATTATATGTTTACTGCGAATGAAATTTTATTGACACTCATTCACCACTCAATCATTAATGTTTTTGAGAAAAAATATTAATTATAGAAAAATTCACTGTGTTGACTTACCAATTTTCTAGTCTCAAACTTAACTCAGTTTGTTCTAAATAATATAATCTTATAATATCCATGTAATTTTCAGGTTTAAATATCACTATAGGTGTGGTATATCATATTTTCAACTCATCTAATGTCAGTAATCGCTATTGCTATCATTTCAAAATGGCGTCGTTATGTACAATAATTTGGTATCAATAGCAATATTCCGGCCCTTATACTACCCCAATAAAGCTGTTAAGGATCACTACAATCTATCGGGATGTTTTGGCTAAGAAACTTCTTCCATCGATTTTTAAGGGTGACTTTTGAGAAAGTTTTGAACTAGTGGTTTGAGGGTATATATTTTCACGTGGGAGAGTTCGAAGTATTTTATTTTCTCCAATGACCGATATTTCACGACATTATTGGGTATATAGTTATTGGAACGCTAGTCAAATAAAACTGAAAAATTATGCTATTACACGACCTCTGAAAATCAATCTCAGCTGGTTCCTCTTGAATGCTACATTTTATTCTTGGAGACAGAGAATATATCTTCGCAGAATCAATTTGATTTTATAACAATTATTTTATTGTTTGGGAGTTATAGTACATATACCATACTATTGAATAAATAGTTGGGAAATTATCATTAAGGTGACAATATGGTGATAAAAACAAAATTGTGTCGGAAAGCATTCTAATGAAATAATTCCATAAAAGCAACAGGAGCAGTAATAAAATAAGCTTGAAATAGCTTTATGAAGATGAAAAAAACTTCACAGAAATGTGCTATGGAACTGCTACGAAACAATTTACTTTTGAATGAATATATGTTTTATGAGTTGGCTGTAAAAACGTTTCTGTGATAATTTCGTGACTATTTTATAAAGGTTTTTTAATTTTATTTCATAAAAGTTCCTATGACAAATCAATGGAACACTTTCATTGCCTACAACTGTGGTGTGTTAACGACACGTCTAATATAATCAATTAGCATTTTTGAAGTAATTATAAAATACCAACAAAATAAAACTTTTGCGGCACTTTGAAATTATAAAACAATTTTGCTGGTTTGGAGAGATTCAAAAGACAACAGCGTTTTCCACAAAGCTTTTCTTCTCTTTATTAAAAGTGTCACTGACAAAATTGGCTGAATTTTGAAAAAACAAGGCATCAAAACAATAGTTATCGCCAACAATCAAATGACCACATTCCTCAGTGCAAGCAAGCAAGACAGTCAGCAGATGTCTGCCTGGAGGACTAATAAATTCGTAGTGAATCTGTTATTTCTTCATCATAAAAACTGTTATGATTGTGCCTAGAAGGTAGAGCTTCGTGATGGTAATAAGTGGTTTAATCCCGCATTTTTCAGTTAGATATCTTTGTTAATCTAGTCTTCGTTAATACATTATTCCATCGTTTTCCCCAGTGACGAAGCCGCATTTGTACACCGTGTTCGGACAGTGCATCTACCGAAAAGACTGGAGTCCCGACCGTGTAATTCGAGCTGGGGCAAAACGCTTTGGGGCCAAATTATTCAAATGGGACTGCGTTATCCCGTGATATCTGGGGATTTGATTCTTCGTCCCGATTCCGTAGTGCGGCCACCACAAAACTCAATTAGGTCCGATAAATCGGATCCCCGAGCTATAGGTGACGGGTCGGAAAGGGTGTTGTTCCTTCACGATTCGGATCATAAATATAGACATCGAACTGTCTCCCCCATCTTTGACCTCTGATGGATTAAAAGATAGGGAGAACTCGTTAGTAAATGTTGGAATAACTGCCGAAAATTGTTTTTTTTTTTTGGCAACCGTCCAGGAAAAACACACTTTGCGGACACTTTCAATTTGAAAAAGTAGCATTTTTATGCCTACTCCGGAAAGTACGCACTTTCCAGACTAGGTCTGAAAGAATTACATGTTTGTTGTTATTTTAAATCATTTTCCATGAATTAACTTCAATATTAGCATTTATCATGAAATATCAATATAAATAATCAACCTACATTCTCAAATTTCATTAATAAATACAAAAGGTAACTAAAATCATCGAAATGTTGCTTTATAAAAATATATGATAAAGGTCTCATTGATATGCTATTTCTACACTGTTGCCAAATAGATAATGTAGGCGACATGTCGGAAAAAAGTTTTTTGGACCCACAGATTTCCAGGACTCACCTACGGCTCGTTTTAGAATTTTCTCTACTCTTCCAAATAACAGTATTTTACGAACTTGTCAAGGGTTCTGATATTTACTGAGTTGTGAATATTGGAAAACAGAAAATTATTTTCTCTTTCCTGTATACAAATCCATATTCAATTTGAAACTCAGAAGGGTGAACCTCAGTAAACGCCTTACTGGTAGATAATTCTTGAGTTCAACGTTATTTGACGAAATCAGAATTTTGGGTATTTTTAATGAACTGAATGAAGAAACAGATAAATAGTTGAAACATACATAATTCATGAACCATGGTTTTCAGCCTGATAGAAAATCTCAACAATTTCTCAGGTTCTTATTTGATTTTTCAAGAAGTATTATTTTATCAGTAAATCATCATATACCATTCGTGTATTTATTCTTTCTTTGAAAGTAAATAAGGGGTTTCCTGGACATATCGTGTAATTGATAAATTCTGTTCCCGGAAAATCTTCAAATTTTTGAAGTCAACCCAAGTAGAAGATATCACGGTCACATTTGCTCAAAATACCAACTGAATATCTACCTGAGAAAACCGGCTACTACGGGGCTTGAACTCACTATCATCATTATAGGAAGTTTTCATCATATACTTTGGCGCTACGGAGACAACTTGTTTAATATAGGAGCTACGAGGTCTAAATATGTTATGTTCGAGGCATCATCACACTATTAGATAGTGAGGAATCATTATACTTTTATATGGAAGTGACTAAATCAAAGATTGTTTGTATTGAGAAGATTTATTTGAAAAACAATAAAAGGTCACTGTTTTGATGTGGAGGCCCATTCAAATATGATAATTGATATGTAAAAAGTGCACCAGGTAATTTACTGGCATCGAAATTCACTATACATCACTATTTAATTTTTTTTAAACGATTTGTGATCACTGTTGAAATCACAATACCGCTTCCAATAACGATTTAAATATTATTTTTTTAGTGTGAATACAATATTCAAGCAATGTTGAAGATGGCATATCTCTTTGCAGAATTATGTCAAAGTACTTCATATATCGATGATTCAATATCGAAATCTACGATTCGAAACAATATTGTTCAGTTATTGGAATTCTGATGTTGAATTAAGAGAAGATATACACACATTAGTGGAATCTTAAAATTTTTAAACTTATATTATTTCATATAAGATGGTACCTATGAGTAATCATTTTGATATTGGTAATGAGCAATCAAACAAATATACTATCAATATTTCACATTATTGCATATTAGTTGGATTTTACTATCAATATTGACCCCATCAAAACACAAAAAAAATGCACTCAGAAATGATGTTGAAAAATGATTCCATTGTGTCAATGAAAAGGAACTTCCAAATAGGTGTAATGAAGCGATCATAATGTGAGATCCTTCTGAAAAGTCGGTTAGATTTTTTCCCGTCCATCACTATAGAGATAGGAATCACCTAATATAACAATTGAAAATACTGGCCCTAGGATATAACTTTTTCGAAGAATTGTTTATGTTAAACACGATCGAAAGCTTTACAAATATCATGTGCTTTCCCCCAAAAAAAAACGAATTCTTCAATAGAAACGTTGCAGGTCAGTTGTTGACTTGCGGTTTGAATCCCTATCGTTGACTTCTAATATTATTCCCCACTGCTTGAAATATCAGGTGAGTTCGGTGGTCAATACTTCCTCCACAACCTCTAGAATGAGAATACGATAAATATGTAGTTGACAGGTTTGTTTTGCTGTTCTATCTCAGACACCAATGTTGGATCCATGAGGTCATTACCATCTCTGGGTTTGACTAAAGGGGATGAAATTCCATATATAAGTAATTTGAATCTAGTATTGTTGTCGAACTAGAAATAGTGGTGACTTTACCATGAATATGTATCCCCTTGACCAAAATAACTATTTTTTCAAATTCAGATTCATGAATGACATTAAATTGTAGCCTATCCTTACAAAATCTTGAGTAAATGACTCTTCCCCTCGACCCTAAGGCTGAATGTGAACCCGCCTGAGTCTAAGGTTGTATCTGCCCTTTTTGGGCACTGGTTGGACTCTGGCTATTCCTGAAATGACCCCAAGCTACTCAAAAACTACTGGTGTTTGGAGTTATATTTGCTGTATGATGATTTGAAACAAATAACTATAAATATATAAAGATAAAATGAAAAAATGTCATTTTAATTTTTGTTGGTGATCGATGAATTGTGTTTCATCCCTAATATTTGAAGAAAGAAATAAATAGAAGTCGTATGCTTCTACTGACAGTTTCATCAGAAGACCCTTTTGGAAATTCTGTAAGTTCGGAATTAACTTTCTATTATGCACTTTGAAGGATTCAATTTTTTTCCATTGTTTCGTTTCATGTACTCCTTGGTCAAGTATACACCAATAAAGGTCCTGTTTATGAAAGATCGATCAAAAATCACTTGTTTAAATGGGACAGCTTTTGAACTGTTTTGATTTAACTAGTGTTTTTCTAATTGTATTTTCTATAATACTTATGAAAGAAGAAGAAGAAAGAAGTATGTACTTCTATCTTCCCAGAATAATGACAAAAGTCTTGGCTTGGCTTCGGTTAGATCATCTCATAATTATGCTTAAAGTCACCGAGTGAAACAGAAATTTCGATTGAAGATATTAGCGGATCAGTTGCTAGCTTCAAAGTAAGGTGTATGTTCACATTCGCATGATTGACAACATGACATTAAGACAATATGCATTTTTCTACCAATTCTTGAATGGTTCTCCTGTAACAAAAGTATTTCCGGGTTCTTCAACTTGAAGATCAAGAATTAACATATATTTCCCAAGAAATATAAAAATATTCTGCAAGGAAAAAATTCCACTCTATCGAAAAATATTTCATATATATCATTTATTATGATTTTCTATGATTTTCAATAACTGCTGTCCTAGTTTCATTGCTGTGTCACATGCCTTTTCATTTCATTCATGGAAAAATTAATTAATTGTTAATGAGTTTCGGCATGTGTGCGTACATCATTTTATAATTCAATGTTGCTGACAAAATGCCATTATTTCAGACAATAAAGCTCTATTCATCTCGGACCAGAATAATTATCAGTTTTTCAAATGAAATGGTTTGACAGGGATAATTGTGGAAACAATTTTTTACTTTATTTCTTTTTTACACCACCACAAATGCATTCGGCAATTTGAGAAGGAATTTGCCAGCAAACAGCTACTACCCTGGATGAAATACCGCCTGCATTTTTCAGTTTCAAAATTATACCAATCCCTCTTTTTTTTACTCCTGATTGAATTGTGAAAAGTATACATTCGTCTGAGGAAGTCTTCGGATAATGTGGAGATGTGGAGTATTTGAATGTCGAAGGATATATTGACAAAACAATTCCAATCAAAACTGCGAGAGTCCGGTCCTGTTTGGCTCAATTAGGACTTTGAATAAGTCATAAACATCGAATCGCATATATGCACATATGAATAACAACGACCAACCGGTTCGTGATGAACAACTCAATTACTAGAGCAAATAACCGGTGTCGGTCCTGCCTTACCTGCAATAATCATAAACTTATATACACTTTAATGGAGTCCAATCTACATAAAAGCGATTGTATACAGCTCAATTATGATCAAAGTGCGATCGATTCGCCAGCCCAACCTAAAACGGAATTGGGTTGTCCACGAGTCGTGGAGGAAGTTGAAATGTATTGCGGAAGTCGATACAGGGTGATGTCACACTCCGGTGGCTGTGTCGAGGATATTGGGCCAGATGCGGTGGACTAGTTTTTCATAGACTGGTGGTCATTCACACATTCACTTTCTCTTATTCGAAATGAAGTATTCCGCACAGTTAGATACATTCTATGCACTTACAGGTACGGACGAATTGAAAAACTGAAAGTGAGATTTTTCTCAAAATAACTCTCTATTTTCGCTTCTTTGGTAAACATTTATCTTCAATGCATACCATATATTAGATGATTTCGTTTGATTGATATACGAATTGACCACAAAAGTAATTCATTCCTATGTAACTTAGTGCCTGACGTGCCTTCTACAGGCAAGGAACTAGATGTTTCACAAGGACTTCTTTTTTATTTTTGTTATTGAATCGAACGCCTATGAATGTTATACACGTACTTCAATTCATCAATTTAATTGATTTTTTTCATAGAAGTTGATTTTATTTTATTTTATTGATTTTTCTTTCACTCTATTTCACGTTTATCTTGTTTTATATTTCTTCTCATATTTTTATTGCCACTGTAGTATTAAGTGGTTTTTAACTTTTTATATTCTACTTTTTGCTTGAAGAAAAATTTCAACGGAATTATATTCCTTAGGAATCGAATATTTCAAGAAACTACTTGTATTAATCGGCGAACAAATTTTCTCTCTCGAAACTACCGAATGGTGACAGTTCCCATCCTTAATCCCTTGACGTATCCACTATTCGTAGCTACGAACAATTCGACTATAATTACTGACTGAAACATACATTTGCGCTGCATGTTTCCCCTTGTGAGTTCAGTTGATTTGTTGCAACTAACGCCATTCAGAACTATGTACTGGAACGCTCATCAGAACTGAACCTCATCGTTGTTCGACCAAATGTAAAAAAATAATTGCTGACTGCTTTGGAATTAGTGCATTTCATACGAATTTTTTTTAATTGGAATTCGATAACATTTCCACCCACTCATTTGTCACTCAAGAACTGAACATATGCCGGATAAAAACGAGTTTTTGTATTGTTTTTAGTGCAATATGCAGTGAGACAAGCGGAAAGGGTGTTGAGTACTAAAATTATTACTTTCAAATCTGTTATCAATCCAATTGAAATTCTCTGGATGATCATAATGGAAAAGACACCTATCGTGTATATGTATAAGTCGTAAATTCAGTGACATGAATTTATCGCCATATTCATCGTGAAAAATTAATATACCTGACAGAAAAGCAAATGCCCAACTTGAATTCAATATATTGTTCCCATCCCCATCATGCCATTAGCAGACATATTACTGTTGAAATACCGCATCACATTTCTAATCTATCTGGGGATATTCTTGGTTGATATTCTTGGTTTTGCCTCGGTATCTGTTCTGCTGAATAGAATGACCGAAGTTTTTCACGGACAGTGAAATGTAGAAAATAGTTTTTTTGGTTATAACTCACAGACATAGAATAGAATAAAATATGATTTTCTTCACTACTATTACATAATGTAAGTATTATACTTATGGTTTATGCACTATAGAGCCATATATTATTCCCTTAGGAAATATTGGCGAGGGATTAATAGTAATAGTCTTCAATCCCTCTTGTAGCCCTATCACAAAATCTCTCGAAACCATGGAAACGATATAACCAAACTCCAAAGTGTCAGTGTCAAACGTGTAGGTAGTGTTTGTGTGTTTGTATTGTGATGAATGAAACTGAAAAATCATTCATTGGTGATAAATAAATTAGTCGTAAATAAAGTAGAGTATACTACTCAATAAACAGTATACCTGAGCACTTAGAATTTAATAATTCGTAAATACGTAAACGTAATTGGGCTCTGCCTGTTTGTTTCTACTGAATAAATAAATAAATAAATAAATAAATAAATAAATAATGACTATTATTATTGCCTCTTGGTTTAATATACTATTATTTTAATACAAAATGCATATGTCAGCAACAAACAATTGGCAAACACTTCATAAAAACGTAAAAACAATTATTAATAACAGAGGAAATTGAAAGCAAATAATTACTCGAGAAGGAAAAAAAATCCCTCAGAAGTGATGGTCAAAAACTTGTTTAATGAAGTAAAAGTAATTTTCCACAAGAAAATCTTTAAGTTTTCATTTGAAAATGAATATTGAGCTGCAATTTTTTATGTTTTTTGTAGTGGAATTGAATAGTTCCGTTGCCCTGAAGTTTGGGAGATTTTGAGTTATTCTCAGTTTAGTTAAAGGTACAATAAATTTTTGTGTCTAGTGGTATACTCATGTTTAGACTCGATCTAGGGATATGTATCTTTTTTTTTGTACACAATTCTGAAATATAAAATGAGGGCAAAGGTAATATTTCAATTTCTATGAATGCGTTTCTACAGAAGGTTCGAGAGCTCAAACCTAACATCGCACGAATAATACGTTTCTGTGCAATAAAAACTCAAGACGATGAAGTTGATGTTCCCCAAAAGGTCACACCATATCGTAATGTACATTCCACCTGTGTATAATAGAGCTGCAACAACTGATCATGGTTCAAAATCTCTTTTATATTCCAACTGTGTGAAGTTTATTAGTGAAGTTAAGCATATTGGTGTTTGTTTCGAAATTTGAAACTGGTTCATCTGGAGCAAACACCAATATTCAGCGAATTCCTCAGATGGAAACGATCAAACGTATAAATCATAGATTCAAATGAACAACAATAATCGAATCAAATATCACAATCAGATCCCTCACAGTTGAAATATCAAGACCATTGAGGAAGGGAAGAGCGGAACATACAAACAACTTGGAAAGACCTGAATTAGATGTGGTAGTGTTTATACTGGTGAATCATCAAAACAATTGAGAATGAGGATGTCTGAACATAAGAAAAGCTCAGAAAGATACATAATAAATAATTCGAAATAAGCATATGGTACACATACGGTTGTAAGAAATAATATTAATTTACTTTTGTTGACTACTCAATCGTAATGCTGATCGCTATCACATACTGTTTTTTGATAGTTCATTATCTATGAAGTCAATGTATCCAAATCATATTTCAGGACTTTATTCAATATTTCACAAAAATGGGGTAATGGTTTGTGGCTGCAATACAAGCTTGTCTTAGTTAGCCACAATCTTTTTCATTTTAGTAATGGACAGATCTCAATATTTTTTTCTAAATTGAATAAATCTGGAATGAACTGAAAAAAATAGTATAACAGAATTGAAAATAAAAACTCAAAAAGGTCACTTGCATTCCGTCAAACAGATATGAAGATGATTCTGGGGTGTTATTCGGGTTTGTTTGCCGTGGTCCACAAGTTTTTACTCCTGACGTTTCGCCTACAGCTGTGGTAAGCATTATCAAAGTCTATGAGGATGTGCTGTGAGAACAAGAACATTACGTCCGTTACATCATAGACTCTGATAATGCCTATCACAGCTGTAAGCGGAACGTCAGGAGCAAAAACCTGTAGACCACGGCAAACATACCCGAATAACATCCCAGAATCAGTTACCTCCGGTCATCAAAGTTTGCGTTCTTTGAGAAATGAAGATGTTACTACTCGTGCATTGAAAGAAGATCATTATGTTGGGTATTTTTTCTGAAAAGGAAATGAAATGGACAATTTTGATTTTTTATTATAATAAAGATACTGATCGCGGTAAATATACAAGTTTGCCTTAAAAACTGACAATTTATTAATTTTTCTGTTATCACGGCAGAGAAAACACACAAAAAAAAATTTATGACATACCCACTACCTCAATCAACATTCGAGCATACTTCTGTCGTCAACAAAGTCAACAAAAAAACGACCCTTGTTCTTGTATCAACTCGATTCGATATATGTGTGTAATTTCCATTAAATGTTTCCTCATCAGCATTAATTGATTCGAAAAAACGCTCTGGTAGGACGAATTTTTTGCCACTCTCACTGCCCCATTTGCCATACCCTCGCTCTGTTAACTCCCAACCCTATCCCAAACCGATCAATGATTACACGACTCGGAGTCCTTTGTCGTATTGATTGCAAGATCCTCTCATCTCGTGCAAAGTTAAACATATGATCCGAAGTGGATGCTATTCGAATAATACGCTTCGCATTCGTGATATTCCCACAATTAATTTCCACCTTTATCCCTCCGAAATTTCAATAAACCAAGAAATTTCATTCTGCGTATCAAAGCCGCGATTTTGTGAAGTGTTCAGAAAGCAATTATTAAAACGAATGTTCCCAAAGCGACCGCTTTGGGTACGGAGCCGCAATTAATCCCAAATCCCACAATAATTTCACTTTCTATATTATATGTAAGCTACCAGTGGCGCACTCAAAGAATATCATATTGTCAAATATGGAAACTTGTCATTAATTCATTCAAATTCATTCTAACTACTACAAATTACAATGAGTATTAACAATTGCATATTTTAATACTCCAAGTTCATAGACATCAAATTGATAAGATTACAGGATATAGGAATATAAAACAATCTCCAAATTCGCAAACTTGCATGGATGCGTGCTAGGCTTTTCACCTCAGTACGGTAACCGGAGCAAACTTGCAACCTCAGCATATGAATCTTTATAAGTATTGAGGAAGGTCAACATCCGGTATTCAGTAGATCAGTCAGTATTCATCAATCAATCTACAGAAACGGTTCCAGAACATTTTTGAAAATGCAGAACATCTCCTTCTCGACGATCATGCCGGTTAGCAACATGTGAGTTTTTGGTGTTTTTGTATTTCTTGTTAGCTATTCAAGGTCAGTTCATTTTCGAGCATATTTTCTCATTTTTTTATGATAAATATTTAATTGAGTTTTAGAATGAGTTCTTTCATTATTTGGATGAATTAAAGTTGGGTGGAACAGCAAAATATCCTCTCGTAATAAGCCAAGCGAGTACCGAGTTGCGACAATATTCAATGACATCTCTGGTTTTTCGGGCTTGAGGGCCGTGTATTTGAATTTTTACTTCCGGAGCTTTCGGCTACATCTGCGGCAGCCATCTTCAGCGGCGTGGTTGGACTCCTCTATGTGAGTTTACTGCGACTGTTTGCAAATCTGGAATTGACTCGTTATTATTTCTCGGTCCGCCAGCGTTCTGTTGGTCGTCCGATTCCCTGGTTCTATCTGACTTCGTCTTGGCTGTTCTTAGAACTGGATACCAAATTTTGTTCAAATTTAGTCCTTCTTCCTTTCTGTTGAAGTTATTCTTGTGCTTATGTATCTCAATCGCTTCCAGGTATCAGCGAGTGGAGTAATGAGTCATCGTTGACAGAATTGAAGTTTTGTCGAATAGTATGTTGTGGTCGTTCAGAAGGGCGTGCTCAGCTACAGCTGATTTGTCAGTTTGTCCCAACCGACAATTTCTACTATGCTCACTGATTCGAGTATTAAAACTGCGTTTGGTGGTCCCTATATATACTATTCCACACGAGCATGAAATTCTGTATACCCCAGCATTGGATAACGGATCTCTTGGATCTTTAGCTGACCTCAGTTGTTCCTCTATTTTCTTCATTGGTCTGTATATTGTCTTTATATTGTGCTTTTTCAATATCTTTCTAATGCGATCTGTGGTACCTCTTAGATAGGGCAAAAAAGCAGTTCCTGAGAGGGGAGTCACAGTCCTCGTTTGTGGGTGTGAATTTGTGGTTGACTTGGGTCGTATTGCTCTGTCTATCTCTCCGTTTTGGTAACCATTAGCTCGCAAAGCGTGTCTAAGGTGGTTGAGCTCTTCATCTAGTGATTCAGGTTCGCAGATCCGTTTCGCCCTATCTACTAGAGTTTTGATGATTCCTTGTTTCTGTCGCGGATGGTGGTTTGAATCCTTATGTAGATATCTGTCTGTGTGCGTTGCTTTCCGAAAAACTTTGTGACATAGCCTGTTCGTTTTTCTATTAACCAATACATCTAGGAAAGCGATGTGCCCGTTTTGTTCCATTTCCATGGTGAATTGGATTTTTGGGTTGACATTGTTCAGGTGACTAAGGAATTTCATTAATTCCTCCTCACCGTGATTCCAGATCACGAAAGTGTCATCCACATACCGTAACCAGCATTTGGGTCGTTTTGTGGCAGTTCCCAGTGCTGTTTCCTCAAATTTCTCCATGAAAAAATTGGCTATCACAGGACTAAGTGGGCTTCCCATTGCTACTCCATCTTTTTGTTCATAGAATTTACCGTTGAATTGAAAATATGTTGTTGTCAGTGTGTGGCGTAACAGTGTCATAATGTCATCCGGAAATGTGTCCCCTAGGTACGTGAGAGCCTGCTCGAGAGGCACATTTGTGAGATCGATCGCTGAAAATGCCAAGGCTCAGATACGACCTGTCTTGGAATATAGTTCTCATGAAGTTTGGCACCGAAACATTCATTGGCTTCTCGATTCTATTCAGAGAAAGGCAATCCGTCTTGTTGATGATTCTTTGCCCACAGACTCGCTCACTTCATTGGAACATCGTGGAAGGGTAGGAGACTTGTTTGTTTTCTATGGATATTTTCAGGGTCGGTGCTCTTCTGGATTATTATCAATCTCTCCACCGTTGGCAATATCGACAAGGATGACTCGACGAGTACAGAATTCCCACCCCTTTGTTGTGAACTTGAAGACCTGTCGAACCTCTCTTGCTCAGGAATCTCTTTTCAATAGAAAAACTGAGCTTTGGAAATCCTTGCCAAAAGAGGTCTTTCCTGGAGCTTACAAACTTCAAAAATTCAATGTGAATGTTAATTCGTATCTCCTGTCCCTTGATTCACGCGGTGTTCTTTGAACATTACAAGGCTTCCCTTTCGTGTGAAGAAACAGATAGGATACCAAATATTGTTTCAATGTTAGTAGAGGAGGTAAAAATAGTCCTGAATCCATTTTTTGGGTTTCGCTTCCCTAGAATGAAACGAGAAAGCTTTAAATTCTTATATAATCTGGGTTTGTTTGGACAAAATTGTATATTTGCCCCGATAAGTAACTGCAATATTGAAAAGATGCAGAATTGAGTGACTATTTTGTATGTTACGTATCCAATTTTCATGAATTTGGAGATTTAAGGAACAAATTTTTTATATAATGCATATATTTTCCTTGCTCGACTTCGGAAGCTAGTCTGCCTCCTTTTTCATGCATATTTTGAAATATTATCAATGGAATTTCAATTTCTGATACGTAGTGTCAAGATGTGATCAATGTTGAATGAGTTGAAGAGGAAGATTCAATTCGCAGTAGGTTGTGACATAAACAATGGTATAGCTATAGATGAATAAGTCATGCCATTGTCACATTTGAATAAATGCATTCTATCAATGAATTTGTTCATTAAATCTCCAAATTCATTAATTAGTCACTCAGTTTTGTTTCTTTTTGATATTGCTCTTACGTATCGGACAAATATACCAATTTACCCAAGGAACAGAGAAAATCCAAAAAATGAATTCCAGAGCTTGCCAAATCTTTAGACGGTCTCATACTCTTTATATGAACTTCAGAAAACAGTGATCTGGAAGGAGGCCTGTTAGGCCTGTTAGGCAACGTATTATATTCTAGTGTTCTGATATATTCATTGTTTAATGCGTTGTTAGTTTCCGTCTACTTCTTCACAAATAATTCAATGGCGAATGAGTCCAGTAAAATAATTTATACATCAAAATTTTATATATATATAATGGATGAAAAACCGGTTCACTCGTAGGAAAACAGTTTATTCTTCCAACGTCATGAACTTCTATGGGTTCGTCTTCCAGGCTAGAGACAAACCAATGATAAATTAGATGGAACTCGCACATTCAGAGCAGAGCAAAAAGAGCATATGTGGCCTATGAGCAGTGTCGGAGGACGGGGGGTCTCTCGCCTCGTGTAGTCACTTGGATCTACACTGCAATAATAAGACCTATGCTAACGTACGGAGCCATTGCATAAGGACCGGAAACTCTACAAGCAACGGCCATCCAAAAATCATATCAAATACAGCGAATGGCTTGTCTGAACATCACAGGAGCCATGAAAACGACACCAACCGCGGCAATGGAATTAGTTACTGGTCTGACACCTCTGGACCTGCAGGAAAGAGGTTGCGCTTATGGCCATGCTACGATAACGCACGGCTAGTGTAAACCCCGAGGTAGGAATGGGTCAACTGAGGCTGGGCCTGTATAGAGAGGGGCTCACTGCGGTACCTCTGCTACAGGCAGCCAGTGACGCAATTGAACCCAGGTTTGTGTTTGATAAACCCTACAAAATACAAATGAAACAGAACACTGAGTTAGATGCTGCAAATGCAATACGCATACACACAGACGGCTCAAAAACCAAGGAAGGATCAGGATGTGGAGTTTACTCCAGATCACTTAGCCTAAGGATTAAGTGGGGAATGGGAAAAATACCAGCGTGGTTCAAACAGAACTGGCTAGTATCTCAATCGCCACAAAATAGCTAACCAGAAAAGGAATTTCTGGCAAAAACATAAAAATCTGCACTGATAGTAGACAAACCCTACTAACCTTGAATAGACTACGTATTATCTCAGGGTTAGTACTAGAGTGCCACCAAGATTTAGCTAACGCCTTGGTAGATAACAATATCGTACTAAGGTGGGTCAAAAGGCACGACAGGAGCAAAGGTAACCGCATTGCTGACTCTTTGGCCAGGATGGCGGCTGGACTGAAAATTTTGGGACCAGGTGACACCCACGGCTTGACGACTTCGACAATTGCGGAACTAGCCAAACGTTATACCCATACTCAATCCCTTAAGAGATGGAATGAAACCATAGGAAGCTGGATCCGACTAAATATTTGGCGATGACCAGGAAGAACCTACGTTTAACAGTGGGATTTCTGACTGGAAACTGTCAACTAAGGAAACACCTCCATATTATGGGGCTAGTGAACACACCTCTATGCAGGATGTGTGAACAGGAAGATGAAACTGTCAGGCATGTCTTATGTGAATGTCTGGAGCTATCGTCGATAAGAGAGTGTGTGTTCGGTGAGTCTTGGACCACACCTGCCGATATTAAGGAGATGTCCCCTGGTGCCCTGTCCTCCTTCCTGGATAAGGCAGGATGGACAATGTTCTAGGAGGGCGACTCATTGGGAGGATGTACAATGGGTCATATTGTGGTCTAAGTGCTGTGGGTCTACACTCACCCTCCCTACTCTACAGATACAGATAGATGGAACGAAGATATGGAAAATAGAACGAAAACAAAGGGCAAACGGTATGAATCTCAAAACCACGTATTTATCACCATATACGGTATAGAAACATAGATTATCACTCTGTTTCAATGACAGATTAGCGAAACTACGGAAATCTGGAAATGTAGGTAACAACTTTCCCGAAGACTTCCAGATAATACTTCTCAGATATTTTCCCAGTTAACACTTTCCACGTGCACGGTGGAAATCATATACCTAGATAAGCTTTCGGTAAAAAGATAATTCGGTCCTATTATTCCCAACCTGTGATCACGAATGCAAATGAATGTAATAACTTTGACCTAAAAATATGCCTCACCCTCCTAGCAAACAATAAGCATAATACAGAACAGTTTCGGTATTCAATCAGAAATAATTCTGGTTTCGTGTCTTGACACTCGCACAGTCGGAGAAATTATTCAAACGATCACGAAAGAAACCTTTCCTCTACGAATTAGTCCAGTCACATTGATTAAAGAATAACACAATTTGATATGGAATTTCAATAACTACATATTTGCATACATTTTTTTTCCAATTGAGAAAATGAAAAGAGAGACGAGCTCTTTCAGGTGGATCTCGAATAACTCTTCTCGATGTACAACATAAGATGGCAACTCTCTTCTAGCTTTTTTGATATTGGAATCTATACAAGTGTAGAAGGGCAGACTTTTAATCTACCGCGTGAAGTTGCAGCGAATATTTCCCTCATATATAAAATGTCCCATTAGAGCAATGCAATTATCGAAAACTTACAGTGGTAATTGCATTGTATCAAGTCACCATAACATCACATTTGAAACCGTACCGCTAGACGTCAGTAAACAACTCAAATGAATGTCAGATAGACTTCAAAAATAGAAAAATATTTCGCGTTTAGCTGAGTACTCCATACAATCTATAGAGGAAAGTATAAATGAACAAAAAATAACATTTCCTTGAGAATTTATTTATTCGTGAAATATTCCAATGATTCACATTCGTGAATGAAAATGACCAGATAATTTTGCATTCAAGCGTGATATCTTATACAAATTGCATTCGGTTATATTCATATTTTGTAAAAGAGCCCTCGTCCTTCGGACTCGGGCACTTTCGCCAAAACATGAAAATAAACTCTTGCAATTTTCAGATATCACGCTTTTTTGCAAAATTAACGATAATTTTTATGCACTCGTGCAATTATAACCGATAATTCAAAATAGTTCCTTCTGAATGGAACAAGTTCAATTAGTCAGCAACTGAACTAGAAAAGAATATTTATGAGAGTTTTGAAAACGGAAGCAGCCTTGGTTTCCGAAATGTCAACGATAACCATTTTCATGAATATGAGAAGTTGTATTTTTTCAATAGGCAGATTTGAGATGTACGAGAAGTTGCTGACTGTTTGAACGTATTTTTCAGATTGTGGTAGCTTACCACCACAAAATAATAACATGAAAACAGTAACAAGGTGGCAACATTGTGATTTCTTGTTCATAAGCTTAGAACATTTTCCTCGAATAAAGATAGGTACAGCTCATCCAAACCATCTTGGCACAGAACTAATGACGAATAAGCCCAGCAATCTATGTGGAGTATAGTAAGATAAAAAAATATCTATTATATGTAGTCACTGCGTTGAAATTTATTCCTAGTTGGTGTTTTTTCTTTCATCATGTTCTGCACAACCAGTGCGTAACTAGAAAAGTAGCTGAGTTTATGCCGGGATGGATTAGATAAGCTGTACAACCGTGTCGTGTAGACGAATTCTTCTGATCCAGTTGAAAGTAAGAAAATAATATGAATTGAGGAAATCTTTCATCTCTTTGTAGATCTTCGACTCTTCGGGAGGACAAATGATCATTATGGTTCGTAGTGACAATCTAGGAGACAGGAAAAACGAATAAAGGATTTATAGAATTCGTTCTAAGATCTTCAACAAGGAGTTCATTGGTCAAATTCAGCAGAAGTTTCAATCAGATTCATATCATGATTCAGATTTGAGATCTTAACTAGCGGTTCGATAGATTCACTTGATTTCGAAGCCTTATAACCATCTCTCCGTGAAAAAAATATTGAAAAAGAAGACAAAAATTTCCAACAATGGTATAATTCAGGTAGAGAGATTTTCGAATCGTAGAGAACCTAGTTGAAGTGCGTTTCAAAGTTTTTTTTTCAAAGATTAAAATTTCAGACTAATACCTGCCTTGTTTTCATATGTCTGTGATTTTCACTCAAACCCTTTTCATCATACTTAATATATTCAAATCGATGTGATTAGGTTTATTTTTTTTGTTATTTGTGACTGGTCATAAATCATTAAAACACGATACATCAAAAAAATTCTAAGGTAATACAATCATATAATTCCATGGCATCAATTGATCTCTCCCTGAACAGGACCCTGTGGTACATCATAGGCATAGGAAATGCTAATATAATTCGCCTGATTTCCTTGTGATCTCACACACAAATATCTTTATGATTTGATTTCAAAGTCAGAAGCCAAACCTCTAATTCCATGGCGGTACAGTTTATCTGAAAAAATGGTATGAGAGACACAGTCGAAGGCCATGGAAATATCGTATCGTGTGAGTTGCGAGTGTTTACTTTTCTTTAGGCCCACTAATATATTTATGAAATGACATCTAATAGAGCGGCAGTTGAATTTTTTTCTGGAACCGTGTTGCCCTGAACATAGCGAAGAATCGTTTTCAATAAAACTAGTTTTGAAATCATTCGACATACGAGGAATAGGCAAATTCGTTTAGCTTCTGGGATGCTATGAGCAGATAGCGCAATAATGGCTTATTTTGCTTCTCGCCACTTCAACCTTGTTCGAGGTATGATACCATGAAAGAAATTTGATTCGATTATGGAAAATCAATGACTTTTCGTTGATGAGGAGAAAACCCGTCTACTGGCGAGAGGCCGGTCGGATATAATTCAAAGCCATTCATGGAATTAGCCATAACTTCTGATAGATATCAGCCCCGAAACCTACTGTCTAGGTAGTTAAGACTGGCCTGAACGTATTGTTCAAAAACTGATTTGAAAGAAGTTGTTACGGGTTCTTATTTTTTCAATACTAGAGAATTATTTATCATGATCCTTTTATTCAGTGAAACTCGCATCAACGTTCTTTTTAAATTTCCATTGTCCATGGAAGAGGAAAAATATTGAGACGAACATCTCACCATTGAACCTGAAATAGTGATGAGTTTATCCTCACACTCACCTATAAGTTATTGCAGAATGATTGATTATTTGACAGTTGTGATCTTGAGTACTTGTAAGGATCGTCAGATTGCATTTATTCGAAATTCCGTGGAGCTTGGAGAAGTATCGCAATGTTTCTGCTGGTACTTCTTTTTCATTCTAATCCTCTGTATATAATATATATATATATATATATATATATATATATATATATATATATATATATATATATATATATATATATATATATATATATATATATATCTATATATATATATATATGGTGTTCCATATATTCATACACTCCACCATAAATTCAATGGGTTGTTTTCCAAAATTCCTGATATTAAAATGGCTTATAAAAATCAAATTGTACTCAATAAAATTTTTTCAATATCAAAAGATAGAGATCATGTGTTAGATCATTCTATTGTTGTTTATTGTTTCTCATGCACTCAGTGCGAAAAAAAGTACATTGGACAAACCAAAAGGAAGTTGAAAGATAGAATCTGTTCCCATAAAAGCGATATTAGAAATCTCAAAAAAACTTGCTCATTAGCACAACATTCAATCACTTTTGATCACTTGCCCGATTATGATAATGCGACGATATTAGAGCATGAATCCAATCTTAAGAAAGGAACTTTTGTTGAAATGACACAAATTTTCAAAGAACCAAATTCTATAAATTCAAGGAAAGATATTGATAGTCTCAGCATCATTTACTCATATTTACTAAGTCGCCCCCTACTGGGTAGGAATAATAACAACTTTACACTTGGTACCCCTGGGTAGTTGGTGATTTCACTTTCATTTTCATTGTGTGTTGGCAACAAGGTCACAGGAAACTGTAATCATTGGTCACTTGTCAACTTCATTCCCTTCTCAGTCACTTCATTTCCGTTCAAATTGCAAATATGGTTTCCAAAGTCCGTTGGGAGAAAAAACTTCTCCCATATTTTCATTCTTTTACTTGTTTGATTTCTCATATTTTTTAATTAAAGTTTTATATTATATTTTTAGCATTACGTCGATATGTTGTGATATGTTGTCCTTCAAGAATTGTTAACCTCATATCCGTAAGTAAGCACATGTTAAAGAAATTTTCTATTCTTACAATTTTTTCCCAATTCATTGTAGAGTTCCTGATGAAGAGCCAATAAAGACTCGAAAGCTTGAACAGAATAAGGAGTTCACTTCGTTCCAATTCCTTGTTGTCTGCACACCCGAATATTGAAGGGATTTTTCTTTAACTTAGACAATCGTGTAACTTCCTCACATATAATATATATATATATATATATATATATATATATATATATATATATAGAAGAGAGGAGATAAGAACAAAACTCGGGGATTATATTTGGGACAGCAGCAAAAGCGAAAGTGTACTCTCATAACAATATATTTCCAATATTTCGACAATCGGTTATTGTCATCATCAGGGAGATTGTTAGTGAGGATGGTCGCATGAGATGGTTAAGAAAGTCAGATGACACATGAAAATTTCATGCCCTTTTATCTTTTCCACACGGTATTTGTCGTTACACCTTTTCATTGAAAAGGAAAATAATAGTTTTCAACGTGTTTATGTGTTGTACTGATACGTATCAATGTTTTTGAAATTTTTAACTATGGGTCATCTGACTTTCTTAACCATCTCATGCGACCATCCTCACTAACAATCTCCCTGATGATGACAATAACCGATTGTCGAAATATTGGAAATATATTGTTATAAGAGTACACTTTCGCATTTGCTGCTGTCCCAAATATAATTACCGAGTTTTGTATATATATATATATATCCTCTTTCCACAACGAACTTTCTATCCAATAAATATTCACCCCTTCTCCCGTACTAAGTGCGATACAAGCCTCGATATCGCGCCCACCCCGGAAAAGAATATTTTATCGCGCCACAACAATCCACTCTGCAGAATGAGCACAAGAATATATATCCAGGGTATCAAATTACTCGAGTAGCATAATAAATTCCAAGAACAAGAAACTCGAAGCTTATCAAATTGTTTTCGGAAATAGATTCGCGAAATTACGAAGGGCATTTTTCTGTTGTCGCTGGCGAAACGGCGTATTTTATCGACATGCAAACGACGTCAGGCGATACTCACGAGGGGTTTTATTACTGGAAGTTTTCAGGGGTATTTGTGTGTATCTCGAGTGGGTTTATTACATTCATCCACATTCTTTCGAAAATGTGCTTATTTCCAACCTACTTTCAGGTTGGAAAGTGATTAATTGTTCAATCAGAAGAAGGTGAAGTCGGCAAAAACGCTTTATCGATATTTCGACATATTTCCAACCTTATCTTTCTCCATATTGGAATTCATAAGGTGCTTGGATCCTCGTTAACGTGTACACACCTTAGCAGTTATTGAAAACGAACTATCCTTCACACGGTATTACAGTTATTACACTATCTCATCAATGGACAGACAGAAAAGTTCTAGGAACTCAGTTTATTCCCCAAAAACCATAAACCTGTTTGATAACTACGACTACAGTTTCCAGGAATAATACATTTCCATTTCATTAACCATTTTCTCAAAGACAGGATCCAGCGCTCTGCGGCGCTCAGAACCAGTTCATTTTTACTGTCGAAAATGTTTATTATTGTTAATGTTTCAATCCAGAAGTTGCATATTTGCAAACCTCATGATACATAACTAAGAATTATGGGATATAATTTATAAACCAGATGCATTCATTTAAAATATCCAAAATATATAATTGATTGCAACCTCTATATAGGCGAAGGATTTCAACAAATAATGACATTTGCTGTGAGCTTCATGAAGATCTTCTATTTGCGATGCCTACTCGAAAAACGAAATGTATCGGAATCAATCTCAGACATGATTATCCCTGGTTCATTTTATGAAATCATTTTGAATGGAACGGTATACAATTCTTTACGAAATTCATCATTGCTCTAACTTTCGCCTCGGTATGTAATTTACTATTCAGACTGTAAAGTAAAGTAAAGTAAAGTAAAGTAATTTATTCAAATAGGCAGCCTAATATACACACATTCTACATATGCTACAACAGAAGACATATATCTATTTGTAACATTATAAATAAGATTACAGTACATATTTTCTAGGAAATTATACTAGAATTACCAAAGTTATACTAAACTAATTCTGTCACAATCTGGATTTTTCCTATGTCATGCAAACTTCGTTTTGATGTTTAGAAGTAGTTGGTGTTTGAACTCATTGAGTGAGTGGGACTGTTTGATTTCGACCGGAAGGTCATTGTACAATAATAAGCCTCTATGAAACAATGAATTTGCAGTTCGAGAGTAGGTTGTTCTTTGAACATAAAAATTATTGCTTCTTCTGGTAGGATAGTTATGTATTTGGTTATGGAATACTATAAATTGGTCAAAATATGGAGGGGCCTCACCAGATACAATCTTATAAATCAAAATCATTGAATAATAAAATAACCTATCTTTAACAGAGAGCCAATCCAAGGTCTGAAGCATTAATATAATAGGAGTATACCTGGTGCATCTCAAAATGATACGCATTCCTCTATTTTGAAGTTTTTGCAGGGCAGCGATACAATTTCCATCAAGCAACGCAAGTACACTAGCACAGTAATCAAAGTGCGGTTGTATTATAGTTTTATAAACAGATAGTGTAGTTTGAAGGGTAAGATTTCTACTAACTCTTGTGAGGAAAAATAGTTTTTTCAATATTTTGTTGTACATGTACTGAAGATGTCTTTTAAGGCTGAGTGTATTATCAAATACGAATCCCAAGTATTTTATTTCTTCGACAATTTCAATAGTTTCATCGTTAATTTTAATTTTTATCTCATTTTTGTCAATCTGATTATATTTATAATTTGTTGTTATGATCATGGCTTTGGTTTTATTAATATTGAGTTTTAGTTTGTTGATGTTTAGGAAGTTTGATATATGTTTTAGGGTACAATTAAGTTTTTCAATTGCTCTAGCCAGGCTTACATTACTTGCAGTCACCACCATATCATCTGCAAACAGATTAAGGAATTCGCATTCTTCAATATAGTTCACGTCGTTTAGATATAGGATGAATAATAGAGGTCCGAGTACACTTCCTTGGGGTACTCCAGAGGTGATACCTTTATTAGCTGAGAAAACATTATCAATTTTTGTACACTGCTCTCTATTCAAAAGGAAACTGTTGAACCAAGATAGTGCAGTGCCTGTTATACCATAGTATTTAATTTTAATTAGTAGTAGCGAGAGGTCAACAGTTTCAAAAGCTCTTTTAAAGTCAAGGAAGACTGCAACAATATATTTATTACTATCAACTCCTAATTTCCAGCTAGAAAGTGTCAACTGTAAAGCAGTTTCGCAGGAATGCTTGGATCTGAATCCGGATTGATAATCCATCAATATTTTATTGTTTTCAATATACCTAGATATCTGGTTATAAGCAGCAAGTTCTAATATTTTTTCCAAAGGTGGCAAAGTATTAATAGGGCGAAAGTTGATAGCTTCATTAGAATTAATGATCTTTGGTACTGGTACAACAGTACTCACTTTAAGTTTATGTGGGAAATTTCCAGTAACTAAAGACGTGTTAACAAAATTTAATATTACATGTCCTATCACTTTGAAAATACTTTTGATAACCTTATTATTAATAACATCAGAATTACATCTATTATCCAAATTGTTTACTATTATTTTCAATTCAGATAGCGTCAAAGGTAGAAATTCAGACATGCGGGATACAATAACAGGAAGTCCTACATCAGACCATGGAGCAGTTTGTGGAATAGTTTGTTTAATTTCAGCAATACTGTCAATAAAAAAAGCATTGAACATCTCTGCTTTCTCTTTACTAAGATTGACAGTAATGTTTCTTTGTTGAAGGTTGAATATAATTTCATTTGGAATAGGATTACTGAGTGGTTTGATAATAGTTTTTAGTGTTTTCCACATTTTTTTTGAGTCATGTGCACAATTGTCGATCTTGTTTTCATAGTATTCAAACTTTTTCTTTTTCAGTACATTCACAACATCATTTCTATAATTTTGCTGCAACTATGTTGAAAAAAAAAATACACCTGAGAAGAGGAGACGTTCATTTCAATAGCGAAAAAAAAGAAATTTGTCTGAGAGTGACCATGAGACCCACGACTTCGAAGGACCATTTAAAAGAAGGTAACCAAGGAATTATGATCAGGAATTCAATGAAATCAGGAGTTCTTGATACTGGGCCATGATCGGCCCAGAAACTTTCTGCGGGGTAGAGAAAGCAAGTATAAAGACATCCATAAATGCATGGATGCAAAACGAATCGAAAGATTGGTGGAATAAGCTCCCTGAAATGAGGCAGGTGAAAGAGTTCATAAAGGAACCAGCGCCCAGATTCACGGAAGACCTGCTAAACCACAACCGTAAGGTTGTAAGGGTAGCGGTGGGTCTACTAACGGGGCATAGCCGGCTCAGAAAACATACGAGCAACATTGGTCTGACAGAATAAACCCAATGCAGGTTCTGTCGGGAAGAGGAAGAAACAACAGTGCATGTGCTCTGTGAATCCGAAGCGATAGCAAGGCTGAGACACGCAAGATCTGGGGAGGAGAAACCAGAGGCTGCTAGCTATATGAAGGGGTCAGTGTCAAGGCTATGGAGTCTCATCGAAGAGATCAAGCTAGACAACGAGCTCTAACAACCAAGGAGCATCACAATAGATCTGAAAAGGTCGCAGTGAATCAGGCCATGGGCCAGCTTCCCGATAATCTAATCTAGAGAGAACAAAAAAAAGAGTATATAATGTAAAAGATATATATGTTTAAAAAAATTCAAAAAAACTGAATCAATTAAAAAGAAGATTTTGGTGTTGTATTGATTACTGCGCACTATGTAGCTATCATTAACTGTCTGAATTTTTAAGCATAATGTATGGCAATCTAATGTTAATGTGGCTCCCATCTGCAATGCTCCATTGGAAACTGAGTAATTGAATTTTCAAATTGTTTTGTTTTGATACAAAAAAGACTGGGCGATGAGTTCATCTCACGCCATTTCCCAAAGGAAAGAAACCTCCTATCTCGTGTGTGTATTTTATTCCATGAACGGTCTCACTATGATATTTTTCCAATCTTTTCATTAATGATTCTCAATGATTTCGGTTTTTACTTCACCATACCACCGCATCATTTACAGATATTGATGGACAGTACTTGAGTTTTATTGCAGCCAGTTCGATAAAAAGATGAAAACGCAACACCCTCAGCTTTCCTTCTACGCCCCTGCACATATCGCAGATCAGCAGACGCAAAAATCGTTCGCCCAATGATTCTCACATTTGATAAACATCGCAGAAAGGGGAATTATTCCGATACGAATCGAGTTAGTCGACCCATCCGAAATAATAACTTCTCTGGCCATCGGACCGTGGTATTGGCATTATTGGCGCGCGCGCGATATTTGATACTTCAAGAAATCGCGAATGGGCCCAAATGACTTTTTGCATTGTAAGTGGTTTTCCGGATAGGGAGGGCGATTTGCTATCATCCGGCACCGCATAAAAATGAAAAATGCCCTAGGGAAGATTCTAAAGGTCGAGAAAAATTGCTAGAGAATGGGTTTATGTGGGGTGGTAAATGAAATTTTTTGATCGGTGAAAGACGAACGGAAACATTACTTGAATTTTATGGAAGGCGCTCCTAGAAATATAGGATTGCGAAACTGTACTGGATATAATGGGGTTTATTTCCTGCCCACCTGCAGATTCTGGAAAACTACTCGTGTCGTTCAATCAGGTACAAAAGTGTAAGGGGGTTCAAAAGTTTCACGAAACATATTTTATGATATAATCTAACACTGATAGCCCAATTCTCATGAAACTTGAAAAGTTCCATCCAGAAAACGGTTTCGATATGGGAAAAGTCATGTACTATTTAAACGTCATTATTTTGTGGTGGATCGATATTTCTTCCGTAGTTCTCTGGGTTTGTAACCTACCACAATCTGAAAACACAAAAAACTGTATTTATCAAATTCCTTGTTCGTGCAGTCAGAAAGATATCGGTGGAACTTCTCGACCATTGGAAGTGCGAAAGAGTGAACAAAAGATCAGGACACAGGAACACATCAGGAACAGACAGATAGGTGGTTCTAAATTATCAGAACACATTCTTACTGCCAATGGAGATCTCACAGTAGAATGGAACGACCCTAAAAATTTGACAAAAGAGAGCAATGGCAGGAAACGAAAATTAAAGGAATCTGCTTTCATCATGCTCTCTGGTGAAGAATGCATATCTATAAGTTCGCCTGATATGGATCGCAGATGGCTGCCCCTCCTGAAGGACAAAATATGTTATGTCAAATTTGAAATATTTGACAAATGTCACTTACGAAGATTGCCTACTAGAGATATTTGCATTTAGACAGGAATTTGCGTATAAGTTTTGAGAACGGAAGCGGATTCAGTTTCCGAAACGTTAACGATAAGTATTTCCATTGTAGTTAATTCATCACCCAATGAAGAATGAGGCATCCTTTGAATAGTGTGTCTGTGCTTGCTCACTGCATTGTAATGAGAACCTCCCATCAAACTATCTCAGATTTATAGGTTAATGGAGCTCGACGATTCATTTGCAGAAAGGGAGGGCTTTTAATGGATAATGAGTTTTTCTATCCATAACCTGGTAAAGGGATGAAATAGGTTTTTTCTTTGAACACCTGACTCTCCTCAAACGACAACCATCACAGAGTCGAAACTTATGTGATCTAAGAATCAACGTGTTAGTGTGCTCTTCTTCTCTTTTGAACTTTTGGCTCCAAGCACGGGCAAGAATTAGGAGTGAAGTCTGTTCGAGTACAACCAGTCGTCCATCCAGACCATAGTCATGATGTTCATTGCTTGACCTCAGATACGTGACAGTATCAAGCTGAACTCGCTGTCCAACTTGTCTTTTTCCTACCAAGTTTTTGGGAAACAGTAGCCTGTCGTGCTTACCGCTGTTCAACCTTTTCATGACAGTCAGCATTCCAATCTCTCTTTCGGATAGATATAGATTTTTGTTTTCTGTCTTTTCGTGTTTCGAAAATTTGTTTTCGATATTTATGTATTCGAGAGCATTACATACACATAGTAGAAGGCCAGTTGTCTCCATTGTAGCCCAAAATCATGTTTCACAACTTCCTTCTCTTCAGGTGTCATCTGAGTTCTCTCTTATAACACGTCTTGTTTGATGACTGTTATTATATCTGATATTTTGCTTTTTTTTTGGCTTTCACTTTGTATATTTTTCCAGCTCCTTTTGAGTGTTACTGTGTATATTTTTCTAGCTTTATTTCAGTTTCATTGTGTATACTTTTTGAGCTCCTTTCGAGTTTTACTGTGTATAAATACAACTCTTTTTGAATTTTGTATATTCTTCTAACTTCCTTGGTATTTTGCTCTTATAATTGCCTACATGGTTCTATACCATCGTATACCCAAAGATTTGCCCAGCTTCGCGGTTCTACAGGTTCCAAATTGTATTGAAATAGTCGTTCATTCAATTAGTAATGGTGAACTAGCGCAAAATATGTCTCATTTCTCAAAACTGATACTGATTCAAACCTACTGGAAAGACCAACAAACCTACGAATCTTATGTATGCTTAGATCTTGAAAACTACGAAATAGATTTTGATGCGTTTTTTCAATAAATAGAGTGATTTAAGAAAAAGGTTGAATTTCTATTCCATGCAAAGAAATACTTCACTTCTCTTCAGCTTCTGGTGATCTACAAGGCATAGAACATACATTGAAACTTCTTGATTCTATTCAGAGAAAAGCAATCCGTCTTGTTGGTGAATCTTTGCTCACTTCGATGGATCATCGTAGACAGGTTGGAGACTTGTCTCTCTTCTATAGATATTTTCGCGGTCGGTGCTCTTCTGAATCGTCGTCAATCGTTTCACCTTTGGCAGTATAAGCACAGATGACGGGACTGTGAAATGAATTTTACTCAGACAGCATGATAGAAGTGGAATCCTTCAATTTCTGATTTCTACCATCACTTCGTCTCTTTATCATTTGGGTGTTATAGTCTTTTACTGTCTCTAGCGACAGTAGACTTTTTGTGTTCACATAAGGTATAATCTATGTTAAACAAGTGTTAAGCGATTGAGCAGAAAATGCATTGTTGACAACTGAAATGATTTCTAAATAACCTAATATTCAAACTGAAAGAGATGAGTGTCAATATAAAATATCGAGATAGACTGCGAACTTCTGTGGTAGATAAATAAAAGTAAACTGAAAAAATGTTTCCATGTCACATGACGACATTCTGCCCTCGCTTCCTCCCTAAGTTATCTTGATTTGCCACTGTTTGCTAGGGTGCGATATCATTTAGATGGTGATATAACTCTGAGTAAGGAAATATGTTTCCCCTAAGTATTTCCTGAGTTGTGAAAAATCGAGTTTGTTTCAGAAGGGTGAGCACGTGTCATTTTTCAAGGACCGATCTTTTATTTCTAGATCTATTGAAACAGGAACTGATGGTATCGGAAATTTGTATAGTACAGGAGCTTTCTTAGGTAGTATTTCAAAAAGATCAATGTCTTATCAGGTGATGAATATTTTTTATTCAATTGTTGGGTAGATCTCAATTTTTTATTGATAAATTACCATTGTTAGCATCAGCATGCAAGCAACCAGTATGAGAGTGCGAGTCTTTATAGGATCAATGGTTTCATATACTGCTGAAAGTTTGATTGATAATAATTATAAAAAACAAAGTTTCATCAAAAGAAAATGCAAAAAATCAGTATTGTTTAGATTATATTTCGGAATCTTCCTACCTACACACAATTACTATTTGTGAATCATTTTTTGTTATTTTTCAATCCATTAAAAGCTAGGAAGGCATAGGAACGTTTTTGCCGCCATGCTATAAAGCTAATCGAAGCGTCTGTGAGAAACTTATCGTTTGTTCATCTCAGGATAATTTGAACCCTTAAGAGTTGAGAGTGTGTACCAATTTATTCAACAAATGAATCCACTTCTTCATTATCTTTCTAGGTATGGAAAAAATTCTGTTCATTTTAGGCTCTTTTTGCAAATTATTGGGGGTTATATCAAGAGTGCACCAAGTTCAATCAGTTATAATGAGTGCTTAGCCAATGACTTCAGGAATTTTACCTACACGAAAACGATTGCATAAAAGGAAAATTTTTAAAATTATGAAAATACACGCATTTTGGTCAATCAGGCATGGTCTACGAAGGATGTATGTTGAGATTATTTCCAGAAAAAAAATCTGGGTTCACGGGATAAAATATATAAACTGAGCCACAGAAAGTTCCATCTTGAGAATCTGAAAAATCTCAAACAAACGTTTTTAAGAAATGACTACCCAGTTACTCTCATTAATCGTATCTTGAGCCAAAAAACCTCAGAAATAATGTTTTCAAGTTATGAGACACCATCAACTTTGTATCGTTATTATAAAATTCCGAATATTCCAGTCTTATCCGACAGACTGAAGAAGTGCATGAGCACAGACAATTCAAAAATTTCTGTGTACAACACAGAACGCAATTATGTGTATTCCAAATTGAAAGATAAAACACCATTAATGGATAATATTAACGTGGTTCATCGTATACCCTGTACAGAATGTGATAAGGTATATATAGGCCAAACGAAACAATATCTCAAAAATAGATTCGAACAACATAAAAATGATTGCTCAGAGACAAAAAGAAAAAATCCAATACAACTGCGTTGAGTACTCATTATTTTGAATTGAACCATAAGTTTGTTTTCAATACAACAATATTATAGATATAGAAAATGTTCTCTCAAAAAGATTATTCTTAGAGATGGTTCATATTGCCACTGAAGATAAGTGCGTTAATTTGAAGACGGATTAACAACTAAAAGCGGCTCAACAATATTTCAAAAAAATGATCCGTTATCTCCAAATATCGACATCAGCTGTGGGAGAGAAGAAATGATAATTCACTGACATTTCAAGAATGGAAGTTACTTGTCAATTCAGTTCGTATTTGATTTTCGATGTACCGTTCCATATGTCTTTCAGTGATTATATTCACCGTTTTACACCATATTCTTTTAAATGTACATATTTTCGTAATTTTAACGCAAAATTATCGTTTTTATATTCACTGATAACTACTTTTCAAAACAATTGGGTTAGTACACTCACTAGGTGGCATTGCACGGAAGTTTGATAATACTTTATGCATGTACAACTTTTTCCATCATGGGTTAACCGCATTGAAGAAAGTAATCGATGTAAATATTTGATGAAACCAAATTCATCACTATTCAACTAGCCTTACAGTGCATTTCTTGTCCCCCTCTTTCATTTTTTGAACGGTTTAACTTGGTGTAATGAAATTGATGCTTAAATACTATATTTTGGAGTATAATTGACACATGGAAATTGCATGGCTGGGTGTCATCAGGAAAAAAAATCAAGTGGAAAGTGGGGTCTTGTGATACTTCATCCGGAAGCTCCTGACGAATACTTCACAACCCAGGAATATGAAGTCAATATCTTTACCTACTACGAAATAGCAAAATAATTGCTCGCACACATCGACGTCTGACTTCATAATTCGAGGAAATAACCTAAGTTCAGTTCAGAAGATGCAGGAAATGGTTGCCTTAAACGTCTTGAGAAAAGAACAGCCTATCCGATATTTCACGTCGAACATTTTCGAACACAGCAACGGCGATACTTCTACAAATATTTTTTATTCTCTGCCGTATATTCATCATTGGAGCAGGTTCAGTTTCGTACACCTTCTGCTTCAAATAGTCCCATGAAAAAGGGTAAATGTGTCAAATCTGGCAAGCGGGCTGGCCATTCCGTAGTACCTCGATGGCCAATCCAACGACCATGGAAAGTATTATCCAAATAGTTTCTTACTTATCTGGAGTTCTGTGGTGGTGCTCCATCTTGTTGGAATAATAATATCCATATCGAATTCATTAGGATTCACTTCGACGATTTCGGTGATTAGAGGATCAACAGTAGTTGACAGCATATTCAAATAGAATTCCCCTGTTGAATTTTTTTCAATTGACCATTCTGGAGATAGTTTACGTGGTACAATGTATACAATGATGTTCGTTGTACTGAGATTTTTGTCTTTTTACATTTACTGACAGGAACTAGTGGTACAGATTGTATTTATTTTTACGCTCTCTAGATCAACTGAACAGAGCGTGTCATCAAGAAAATCAACCAAAACAATTTCATCTGGTTTCTTTCAGACAAAAAAGCCGAATTACTGAAAAACAATTACTTTGAAGTTTCAGATGTCAATATATTCAAACATTTTCGATTATAAAAAATATCTCACTTGCTGAAAATGCAAATTCGACCAACTTTGCGATGATTGAGTTTGTGTTTTTGATGGGCTCAGTTCAGGCAAAACATGCATTGATTGCCAATATAAATAAAAATGATTCTCATGTTTAGCAAGCTGAACAAACTCCCCAATAGTTTTTTCTTGAAAATGGCCAAATGAGTTTCAGAAATGACTTTCATATTTGAAGTTTGTTCGTTACTCTTGTTTTCACAAAGGAGGAGTAATAATTTTTTTTTGTCATGCTTTGTAGGCACATAATCAGTTATATGAAAATTTGGCTTTCTCCACTGTGTTTGTTTTCACGTAATCATTTAATGTTTCGCCATTATTTAGTAGGTGAAGATATTGGCCTCATAATCTAGGTTTGTAAAGTATTCGTCAGGAGCTTCAAAATGATTTATCACAAGACCCCCCTTTCCATTTTTTTTTCAGATGACGCCCAGTCGCCATCTTGAAATTTTCATCCGTCAATTTTACTCCAAAATATGGTATACAGTTATCTTCCAATTCCGTATATTCTCATGACACATCATATTTTTTCTAATTCGGATATCCAGAGTTAAGTAGATCATCAGAATACTTTTCAATTCAATTGCTCTGCAACATATAAGATGAAATGGGGGAATATGTGCGAAATGTGTTTTTTTTATCTCGTTATAACAACACAAGTCAACAGTTGAAATAATTCGGGATCAGGTACATCATTATGTCTGCAATTCTATGTTTCCATTAGTGCAAAACAATGTTAACATGGATCAGAGGGAAATTAAAATAAAATCTCATTTTGGTGCGCCAAAAAAAATGTGACAATTCAATATTGAAATCTGAAATTCTCTTCCATAACGTAAAACTTCCTTGTCTGAAAGAAACATTCCATAATTATAAAATTGAAAACAAATATTCGATTTTTTTTGTTGTGTTCGTAAGAGTGTTTGAAACGAATGAATATGAAAAATAGTAATAACTATGTCTGATAATCGAATTCATTCTATTTTTTATACACCATTGAAGATGATTCTCAGAATAGATACACTGCCATCTTTTATTTATGATTGTCGTGCGTTTCTTGAAAATCATTGCATGAAAAAATATAATTTCAATCCAACAAAATTCAAATATTTCGAATAAAATCAATATGTTTGTATTGGATGAACATTTTTATTTGTATTCGTGAATTTAAATGACAGCTGTATATCTAGTCACATCTTTTAACATTTATACTCATCAATAATAAAATTCTTGATCTTGTCTTATGTAACAACTCTTCCATAAAAAATGTGAACTCTGGCGAGCCTCTAGTTAAGGAAGATGCACATCACAGGTGTATACAATTCACTTTTGCTATGAATACTCTCAGAACACTCCAGTCTAATCTGAAGTTCATCACTAACTTCAGAAAAGGAGATTACGATTCAGTGAACCTCGAAATTTCTAATATCAACTGGGTTGAAATTTTCAATACTTGTCGATGCGTCAATGATTGCCTGAGTATACTGTATGCAATAATTAACAAACTGATAGATACATTTATACCTAAAAAAAGAATTTTCAGTCAATATCCTGTTTATTTCAATAACAGTACCATAAAAATAATATTGGAAAAATCCAAAGCACATCGCAAATGGAAATTATCGAACTCTCAAATCGATTATGTAATCTTTTCTCGTCTACGCGCTAGATCGAAACAAATGATTCGCAGCTATTATGAAACTTTTTTGAAATCTATTCAACGAGATATATCCAAAAACCCGAAAAAATTCTGGTACTTTGTGTCTAAATCTAACCCTAATAGTGATATACCCTATAAGATGAAGTTCGAGAATGTCTCAGCGGAGGGTGCTGATGTTTCCGAACTTTTTTCAAAATTTTTCAAAAGTGTCTTTCAACCATACGAACAAACTGCTCATAAATATTCCGAACACAACAAATGTTCAATAGGTAGTATAAACATATCAGAAGAACAACTTCGAAATACCCTAAATGATCTCGATGAGAACAAAGGCAGTGGCCCAGATGGATTGCCATCATACTTCGTAAAAAAATGCTCCGCAAGCCTATGTATACCGCTAACTATAATCATCAATAGATGTTTCGAAGAATGTTGTTTCCCAGACAGATGGAAAGAATCCTATGTCGTTCCGCTTTATAAAAACGGTAGCAAGAACTTAGTCACTAACTATCGTCCAATCTGCAAAATGAATATTCTTAGCAAAGTTCATGAGCTCATTGTACACTATTTACTTATGGCCTCTATAAAGAGATACATCCTACAAGAGCAGCATGGATTCTTCCCTAAGAGATCACTGGAAACCAATCTTGTATCATATATTGAATACACACTCGATGGACTGCCACCACCAGGTGGACTCTGTGTACACCGATTTCAGTAAAGCATTTGATAAAATAAATCACAATATATTGATACAAAAATTGGCTGAAATCGGTGTACATGGAGACTTACTTCGTTGGTTTGCTTCGTATATTCCTAACCGAACACAAATTGTAAAAGTCAGTGGTCATCAATCTACTCCATACTGTGTAACCTCTGGCGTACCTCAGGGTTCGCACCTGGGACCACTACTCTTCATTATTTATCTCAACGATATAAAATCATGCTTTCAGTTCTGTGAATTCACTTTAAATGCAGACGATTCGAAAATATTCTCTCGAGTAAATAATATCACTGACTGTTCCCTAATTCAAAATGATCTTGATAGGTTTCATAGTTACTGCCAAATAAACAAGCTCTACTTAAATCTAGGAAAATGCTGTTACATCAGTTTTACCAGAAACAAAGTTTTCTCCTATGACTACAACTTTGATACTACATTATTGAGAGAAGTCAACCAAGTGAAGGATCTGGGTGTTATGATTGATAAGAAAGTCACATTCTCTTTACATATAGACTATGTCGCTTCAAAAAGTAACAAAATGTTGGGTTATATTTTTAGGCAATGCAAAAATTTCAGTTCGATTCAGGCAATAAAAACATTATACTTTTCTTATGTTTATAGTATCCTAAATTTTGCTTCAGTTATCTGGCGTCCGCAGTATATCATTCATAAAACAAGGCTTGAAATTATACAAAACAAATTTATGAGATTTTTAGAGTATAAAAACACAGGTGTGTACACTAACACATCAAGTACCCTTTCCCTGAGACACAAATTTCAAATTTCTTCACTAGAGGCTCGTAGAGAGCAATCTGATATGATGTTATTATTCAAAATATTGAATGATATGGTGGATTCTCCCGAGCTATTGTCAAGTATATCACTAAACCATCGTCCATAGAATTAGAATATATATGAACGATGACTAAACGTTCCTTTTCGTCAATTAAGAGAAACCCGCCTCTTCTTTGAGGAGTTCAGTCGCACAAACTTCAGAAAAAACTCTCCTCTACAAAGAATAGTGACGCTTTACAATGAAAAATTTAGCGATATCGACTTATTTAATAACTCATTTCATGCATTCAGAAATAAAATACGAAGTAGACCTAACCTTAGTGTACCATATTCATAAGTATTATTAATGTATGCTCTAAGTTCTTTAACGTTTATCTAGAAAAAGATATAATTATTTTATCGTAGGAATACTTTCTGTACATGAATTTGATTTATGGGTAACGCTCTTGGGTTTTTACCTGTTGTTATCCTATATGATTTCCAATAAATAAATAAATAAATACCGTCCTACTCTTATATTAGTTCGAATAAAATATTTCCTGTGGATAAAATTTCGAAAGCAATTTTTTTGCAAGAATTGTAGGAATTGTATATTTATTTATTGGGTAGCTAACAAAATGAATACACCCATTTATATATTTATTGATATCCATCGTAATGTTTACATAGTCTTCATACCACCAAACTCCATTGAAATAATTGTCCTGACTGAGCTCATCATGAGAATATATTTTCAAAAGTTTGTTATTGGATATCAACGTTTATCTCTTTATTTTGAAGAAGATATAGTTATAGTATTTTTCACAGTAAATGGTTTTGGCTTATCAACTGCAATAAACCACCCGATTTAATCCCATTGTGTAGAAAATCATCTGGTAAAAGATGCAAATGTGCTACAGGGTCGAACTTAAGAAATTTGAATTTTGCATAATGTAGGAGATATACAAGTAATTTATTCAAATGTTACAATTCTATTCTATATTTAGTTCAGTGTCGCTATCGCTATCCTCATCTGAATTAATTATAATTGGCGCAATTGACTTTACAGAAAGGTACGAGTTTTCAACATTTATAACATGACTAACAGAACTTTTCCAACTCTCGGTAGGAATGTCATTCATACAGTTCCTAATTAATTCTACCACACTACCACTTGAAGTCGAAGAAGTATTTTTTCCGCGTACGCTCGATTTAAGTTGGTGACACATAAGCTCTATGGCATTGAACACGCAGTAGTAGGGAGGTAGTCGTAACACTGTATGTCCCAATTCTTTTGCAATTGTATCACAAACATACGTTTTTTTTAAAGAAAATGACTGCAGCCCTTGTAAAAGTTCTTTTTTTGTATAATTTCCCTCAAAATATATGTCATTTGCAGCCATGAAGTTTTGAATCTCCAATTTCGTATTCTTTGAGCCAGGAATTTTTTGCAGTTGTCGACTATGATAGCTTGCGTTGTCCATTACTATAACGCTGTTTGGCAGAATGTTGGGTAACAGATAATTTTTAAACCAATCTTCAAAAAGCATTAATGAATGCAAATTGTGATAGACAGAGAATTTGGTAATCTATTTATCAGTTTCCTGATTTCTTTGCTTCATAGCAAATATTACTTTCTACTTGTATCATTTCAGATACATTTGTGTATTCGATTTTCTATAACACTCTGAGAGTGCTTGTCATTATTTCTGCAAACGCAGTTGTTAGTTGACGTGGCGAACTGTCACTACTGACGGAAAACTATGACAGCATTTTCTTGGAGTGTTACACCCTAGGTGGTTCCACTTATGTATCGCTTGCTGTATAGACACGATTCATTTCAAATCCTCTGTCCTTTTATCACAATTTGCCTTCGATACGAGGACCATGCCAACCCACAGCTGATGAAGGCCATAGCCAGAAACAGCTAGTTGTCTTGTGGTGGGCATTTCGAATTGAATGCAAATTGTGATAGACAGAGAATTTAATAATCTATTTATCAGTTTCCTGATTTATTTGCTTCATAGCAAATATTATTTTCTACTTGCTTTTGAAAAAATGATGGGGGTGTTTCACTCTCGAAATCTAGTAATCAGCATTCACTAGGAATCCATGTTGACAGAACCCTCACTTGAAATCCTTTATGTCATCCTGAATTCTTATTTTGGATGATTTGGTGTACACATTTCACCTGAGTTAAGGTGGCTATATACTGGTGTTTTCACTCCATATAAAAGATTGTCAGCAAATCAGACGACCGATATGGCCAACTTGATGAAAAATTTGATTATGTAGGCTTAATAGTACTGCAAAAAATCCGCCAGGTACCGGCAGTCTTGCAGTGGAGATGACAGTCCTGTGTTGCCAAGTGGCCATGTCGTCGCGAATTCTGGTCCAGATCAGTAGAAACACAATGCAAATTTATTCCAACTGAGAAATTATTTTCAAACTACATGGAATAAATAACGCATAAGGTTAAACACAAATTTGCCGCGTTTTGGTGTTTTCAATAACCTCGCATATCCAGTCCCGATAAATTCTCTATCCTTTAACAAAAACATCAGAATTGGCAACAGCGTGTTCCATGGATCGAGTGATCACGAGAATCAATAGAAATTTTTGATTACCAGCGCCCCTCATGGCCACTGATGAACTAGAACGCCTTGTCCACAGGTTTGTCTGAAACAATATCGCAACATTAGAAACACCAGTATATAGACATCTTAACCTGAGTGATACCCCTCGTAAAATTATTAACAGTACTTTTATATTCAAACAGCCAAACTCATAATGAAGTGATTTTAGTATATAATTTCAATTCACTCCTCACCTAAACAGAAAGTTACATAGTGGGAAAATCATATTCGATAAATTTGAATATATACTATATAGGTATTGGAATTTCACATCAAGTTGCCAGCGCCATGGTGGCGATATTGGTACTAAAGTTGTCTTTTCAAGGTCATTCATTGTTCGATTATCTTTTTATGATCCCGTTGCTATTAAAGTTGATGTTAAATGGATGAAGATGATCGTTTAGTTAGTGATGAGGAAAGAGAAAAATATATTTCAATTTCATTTGTAATTTTGATGAATTTTCTGAAAATAGATTTTGTTGTGCCAATCAGATGATTGCATTTCAGACAATATTCAGCATATTCACACTATGGACTTCGAGGAAAATAATCTTTGGAATTTCAAGCGGAATCCGATTTCAAAAGGAATACTATGGAGGCTGGAGTATGCAGTACAAGTCCACCCTATTGTTTCCAAAGTTTTCACAAAACAAAACTGTAGTGAATTCATTCAAGTCTTGACTGAGCTCATCATCAGGAGATATTTTTGAAAGTTTGAGTTGGATGTCAATGTTTATCTCTCATTTTGAAGAGTCCATATATACTGCGAAAATCAAGATCTTTTCTCATACACTTCAGATTCAGTAGCAGTTTTCTTCTCTTGAAAATACTAACACTGTAAGCGAAACCAGTGCAAAAATATCAGTTTGGTGTTAGGGTAATTGGTCTCTAGGGAAAGTATAACTTTTCATCATACTTGCTTCTGTGCACAGCATTCACTAGAGCTCGAAGTTGAAATGTTGAAAGAAATCCCTTATTTGATAATTTCCTGAACAAATTTCACCTGAGTTAAATACCCTCAAAAAATTATAGAGAGTACTTTTATATATAAAATAATTCCATAATCTGATAATTTCAATATATAATTTCAATTTACTTTTCACATAGACAGAAAGTTACATACCGGGAAAATCAGACCCGAAGAATTTGAATATATAGGCGAAGAAACAATTGTATATAAAAAAATTACTCAAGGCATGCAATGTATTTCTCAATTGTTCAGGATACAATACTAGATGAAAACTTAACAATTTGAAATCGAAACAGGGAAGTCTTGATTATTCGATAAATAACAATTGTTCAGTGTATACATAGGAGAATATAGCTAAGGTAGGTATACACTAGATGCTCTGTCACTAGTCTCTATAAAAAAAGATTGGTGGGTAATTCTCTTCAGATCTCCAGTTATGAGAAACCAATGGAGAGGTGAAAGGCTTCGATTAAACATAATTTGAGACTTTTGGTTCATGACTGTCTTTTGGTTCATGACTGTTTGAATCAATTACATTTATATGTGGTTGTCACTGTCAGGGATATACGAAAGCATAGCAGCAATACATTATATTGTATTTTAGGATCACTGGGGAGCTGCAACGTTCATATATAGGAAAGTTACGAAATGTCATCATATCGATCCCTCCATATTGCGGGGGCGTCAATGAGGTTAAGGTGGAATTCCACGATATACTAATTTGCAAGTGGATTTCAGTTTCTGGTATCTGATTGGTAGATACAACAGATAGCAAAAAAATACCTGCTTTCCTAATTAGATCTATGAATATTCGATTATATTGAAAATCTAACTTCATGGTGTTCAATACTGAATGTCAGTTGAGAAAAAGTGTGGATATACTCTTCGTATTTGTGTTTGGTGTTGGTTTGACAGATAATTCAACTCGATCTGATCTCGATATATGTGAAAATTGAAAACGAAAGCAAATGAAAAATTGATGAATGTATATGGTTGGTGAAAATCCGAAAGGAATACCTGTGTTTTTTAAAAAAGTGGGACTGTTTCTCATGCAGCAAGAAAGTTTGCCAGAGTATGATAATTACTCCTTTATGAAATGGAAAGTATTTGGGTTTACCAGTCGTTCAAGGATCTTTTTCCGAGGCCAAGAAAATGTTTGAGCTTTGTATTATACTTTGAACGTTATCTACGTCTTCTAATGTACCTATAGTGTTAAATTTATATAGGAATCCAAATGAACTCATGAACAAAATGCCTCTTCAAAGATATCGCTTTGTAATCATGCAACCAATTGTGATATAGTCCATTCATACAAAATGAGTACCATGATCATTCGTGAATGAAATCATGTAGTGTATTTGAAAATAGCATTACTAAAGAAACTGGTGTAATTATTTAAATGTAACATCGGATTATGCAGCAGTTTTGAGTAATAAGAGATGGGAATTACCCAAATTTATTAGGACTAGTGCTTAAACGTTCCTATTGAAAAGTGAAGGCTGAACTTCTCATTACTCAAAACTGCTGCATAAATCATTATAGTTGTCAGTTTCTGAAATATTCAATATATGAAAAAAAATCAAGTATCGTCAATTGAATTGTAGCAGTGGAAAGGTATAGAGAAATTCCTCTTGCAATAACCAAGATCAAGATTCATTCACTTCACTTTTTTGGATATATTTCTCATTTAAATTTTTTCACAAATTTCAATTCTTTTTTTTTCAAGTATTATTCAATTAAAGCTGTTTGGCCTATTATAACAAGTTCAATATGAGTAAATATAGTTTACATTATGAAAGTTAGAACCAGTGATATTTTCTGGTCATATCTTCTCAAAAAACATTCAATTCAATTTGAAGTTAGTGTAGCGGTTAGTGCTTGTGTCATGGTCAAAAAGATCTAAGATCAATTTTCCAATGAAAGTTTTTCTTTGGAAAATTGTTCTGGCATACTGAATCTGTCATGTTTTATAATCGGCATAACTATATAAAACAATATATATATATATATATATATATATATAAAACATACATGGGGAACCTATGTCCCCTTATTTTGTGGGGATTAAAACTCACAAAAATAACTTCATACACTTCAAGCGTTTATTGGTTCTTAAAAGATCTAACAGAATATAACAGAACAAGTCAGTAAAATCTGACAAAAAATGTATAAATATAAACAAATGTATAGGTCAGTATGAAAAATAGTTAAAAAACATTCAGAATTTACTTCTCCAAGCATTATAGTTGAGTATAAAACAAATAGGAACATCCAAAATATCTTAAGAACAAACCATCCCAGAACTTATCAGGTCTAATTTGAATGTAAACTTGCATCATATGCAAATTATAAACTAAAAACTGACTACCACAAAAATACAAAAATTATCATGCTTTCTATTATTAACAAACCCCATTGCCACAATACAAGTCAATATGATGTATTTCCAAAACTGTACAAAAGTATAAATCTAAAGAATTATATTATTTACTGAATGAACAGAAGCAAGTCATTGTTAGAATTTAAAAATACTAATACTTTCATTGCAACACATGCCATTGACCTGCTAGGGCATGAACATTTGTTTTCACAAAGGAAATTTTTCAGCCTTTATTGGATCACATCCTGAGTGAAATATGTTAATTTGTGGACCATACTTAGGTGATACCTGATCTACATGTCTTACTACTCCTGACAAAATATCGATAACCCAAGTACTTAAGTAATGATCCTAAAAATGAGCACCTAATTGCACAGCAACATATTTTCATGTGTAGAACTATTGGTATTCAAAACGATTTCAGGTACAAAAAAAAATCATAAATATAAATAGTTTGTTACATGATTCCTTGGTCTAGTTTTACACCTATACACTACTACAATGAGTCATAAAGTTAAATATTTTTTCTGATTAGCATTATTCTAGGTATCATGAAAGTTCATTTTAATTTCCTTTTTTCCGTTTTATTTCTGTCAAATAAGTTGCAGTTTGATTTATTTTTTATAATATAGATTGAGGCAAAGTATTGAATATTTCCTTTCACTGTATCACGTCTTCATATATCACAAATAATTTTTAATACAAGCCTTTCATTTCTATCTTGACTAAGTTGTAGATATATTTTTTTACCAATTTAGGCAAACTGTTGAATGTTACATTTATTCATGGGTCATTGGAAACCCTATACTCCTTACTGTATCAAAATATATTCTGTATTTCTGATGGTATTGTATAAATGTTATTATAATTTCTTTTTCAACTTCCACCACTCTATCACATATCTTCATATCACAAATATTCACTTTAATGTAAGCAATTCCGAGAGCAATTCATTCTTATCTTAATGAATAGAATATTGGTAAGCATAGATTCAGGCAAAAAGTTAATGTTTCAATATAATTATTCATGGGTCTCTTGAGACGCTACACTTATTCTTACTGGGTTCAAATGTATGTTTTGTATTTTATGTTAACTGCTACTTTTGAATTTGAGATTTATTTCCTTCTAGAGGAATTTACTTCGTCCAATACTCAAGTGTATCTCATATCCTTCAAAACGCTGTCTGAGAGTGAATCAATTCTGTGTTACCACCGGAAAAAAATTGAATAAATGTCATTTCATTCTCTTGTTTGTATATCACCCAATATTCTCTGCAAAGATAAATGCAAAAATTTCAATTAATAAGTATTATCAAGAATTATATATTTTCATGTTTCCATGTAAGATCAAATAAAAAAAGACTGAAAAAAAATCTCAAAAATTGACTACATTTTGCAATATACAAACTGTCAAAAATTGTTTAATTTCAGACAACTCATTTCATTTTCTTCAGTTTTGCTGATGATTTAGATTTGCCTTTATTTTTTATTTCATACTGTTTTTTTCTATTCAATCTTTTCATTCTTATAAATACTCTTTGTTTTATGAAAGCTTTCGTTATTACTTCTGGTATATCTACTTTTTTTTTCAGAATATTGAACAGTTTTCGGACAATATTTTTTTTCACAAAAAATTGTTTTTTGTTGATTCTCTTAAAGTGAGTTTCTAATATCAAGACGGCTTTTGTCAATTTTGAAGAAGGTTCTGTCAAACCACCATAAGATAACTCATTAACCCAAGAGGGTTTAGCATAATTGTGTTCCTCATGACGTATCATAAAGGTGTGTCTACCTAATTCTGGAAACACCTTACTATATTTCCTCGCTAACCAGCCAGATAAGTATTCTACTCCATCTTCTTCAATTTGTTTGGACATGGAGGCTGTCGAGCTACTCTTCGATGATGAAATCTCAAACTCAGAATCATTGTCATTCTCTTCGTCTTCTGTTGAACCAGGAACTACCTCAGCTTGTTTCAAAACATTACAAATCAGAGTGTTTTCATCATCATCATCATAAGGCAGAATATTGGAATGGGAATGCACAATCCCTGGTGTTTTTCCTGATGAAAAAATTATCAGTATTCAAAATAACAAGCATTTCAAAGAATTTACCTAATAAGATCATTCGCAATCTGAATATAACATTCATGGGACTAGGGTGGTCATCTAAACCACCTCGTGTTCTCAATACTCCAAATAAATTTTCCAATGCATCTTGATTTAATTTAGAGGTAAGGATAAAATGTATATTGTATCTTTCTTGCATTTCCTTGAACAATCCTTGGAGCGATTGAATAGAAATGAGAACAGATTTCTGAAATACTTGTAAGCTGTCTTTACCAATGGGTCTCAGGGATTTTATTGTCTCAAACATTTCTCTCAATCTTTCATTTTGTTTTTCAGCACCCTCATACGGTTTTTTGTAAAATATATTTTCTTTGAGATTTCTTGAATTCATAATGTCAAACCAATCGTTAACTAAGTGAATGAAATTAGCTAAACTTTCACTTTCCTCTGTGTTATAATACCTTTTCAATGCTGTTGCAGTGACGTGTGATAAAAGCTGACAAGCAAGTGATACATTTTGTTTGTCAGCGTTGTCCATACAATTCAAATGTCTTTCTGTTATTTTGAATAAAGAACAAACTTCTACTGCATCCCTTTTATGAATCATATCTTCCAATAGGTGTTTTGTTACTGAAATTCCATTTGGAAGCCGGAAACCTGAAAAATTGAGCAAAATCTTAATTAATTCATAAGGTGCAACGTACAAAACACAGACCTGTACGCAACAGCCAGTTTCTTATCAATTTAAGTAAATGAGGAGCATCAGGGAAACAGAAAATTTTTTTCTCCGAGGCAGGGTGTTGAAAAAATACATTATTTATGTCAATACCCAAATCTCTCAGGGTTTTTTGGTTTGATGATCCACAGTCTCCAACTATTGCTACAACATCAAATGATGCACCATGTAAAGCAATAATGATTTCCATCAGTAAATCTTTATTCATATTACTGTCGAAGCCAATATATACCGGTTGCTTCCAATTTCCAAATAAACTTCTTGCCATTACAATTTGAACATAACTGTAAGGTCCTACAACTTCATCTTGTTTTTTATCATACTCATATATTGTTGAAACTTTCATTTCATCATATAATAATACTATGGCCCTTTCCTTGTTAGTCATATTTACTGCACCGAGTGACATAAATCTGAGTACATCCTTCAGCAAACCTGAAGTCATATTAATTTTGCTGCAGTATAATTGCAATGTTCTCACATTTGGAAGAGGATAATTTTCTTTCTGTAAATATAAATATGCCTGTTTGCTGAAATATCTTAGCGTAATAGCTTTGGAGATGTCATCATTAGACCACTTCACTTTCTTTTTCAATTTCAGAATAACATCTAGCTGAGCACTGGATAGCGTTCCTGACAAAGATTCTAAAATTCTCTCTTTCAATTGACTCGGCAAAATTCTGGTAGAGAGTTGTTTCTCAAGATTCCCAATTATTTTTTCCAAATTTTTATTTTTAATTCTTTCTTTAGCCAGTTCATTTCCTAGGAAGGTGTTGCATTCCTTGAGTTTTTCCATCATCTCCTTTTGTTCCTGGAATTCCTGTTGAATTTTTTTTAAATCCTCTTTCAGCTTTGAAAGTTCAGAAACACATATTTCTGATGCACATCCTTGTGAAATCTCTTCCAGCACATTTTCTAAAATATATATATAGGTACATTATTTTACACTCCTCAAAAATACTAGAGAAAAATGTAAACCAACCAGTATTTTGTAAAAGGTGATTTTCATCTGGCCGTGATTTCTTTGCTGGAATAACTGAAACATAATGAGAAATCAAGCAAATATATCTACAAAATTAGGGAAAACGGTAAACCCGATTTTGGCAGAACTCACCATTTTTCAACAACCTCACTCGTGACTTAGGTTGGTCTTCTCCTGTTATTTCGCAATCATTTGCATAAAAGTGCTCCGAGCATATTCTAGAATAATTTGTGGGAATCCACGTATCGGGTTTATTACAAAATGCTATCCACTCTTGCCTTACAACAGGATCCTTCGGAAATGAGTGAAAACTTAAGGCTCTACTTGAGCTTAATAGCGTTCCCCAAGTGTTCAAACAGCCCGTTACACAGCACTTGTTTCCCGGCATAATAACTAATCAAAAATTTTTTTATACAACACAATAACTAAAACGAACAAACACCCAAGAAAAACACCAACAACTTATCCTAATAGAAACACTTCAAAGCTAGTAAAATATTACTCTAAGAAACTCCTTACACTAATGAAAATTGAACAAACGACTTAAAATACTTAAAAAATGATTCCCTAAACTCCACAAAGACGCCAAAGACAAGACAGAATATACAACGCAACGCAGGTTCAGGTATGCTGTGGGCTGTGACAACGCAACAAATCTTTTACCTACAAAGCTTTAACTTTTAACTTTTACAACCGAGTAACAAAGACACCAAGAGACAGAGACAATCAGGAATCAGACACATAAAACATATATGGTTGTGTGTTCTGTGACAATTTCTTTGCACTTTTTCTGTTTATCTTTGGTTCTATGGGGTTATGCCACCTATAGAGATTTTTAATTTACCCAATTTACTCCAGAATTGCCAACCTCGATTTCCCCAAACCCTGCCCCTAGCCTCAGGTACCCCTTTGCCTAAAAACTCGTGACATTTCGTAACTTTCCTATATATGAACGTTGGGGAGCTGCAAGCATCATTCGGCACATGTCAATATTATTGTACCATATATGACATATTTGGTAAGAGCCGCGACTTACCGAGATGCACCAATAAGAACGTACTGAAATATTATATTGCTTTTGCTCCAGTGAGTCAGATGAAGACAGCTTAATAATTTGACGCAAGTTACTTGAAATTTCTGAGTGTTTTTCCTATTATTGATATATTGTCAGATATTTCAGTGTACATGGAGGTGCTAAAGTTCGATCAAGGTCAAGTATTTTTGGGACAATTTTGTTAGGTTACCTTTCTCGTTTCTATATATAGCAATAGAGTATTCTTTGGTATATATTAGATTGAAATCCCAACAGCTACAATAGATCGCGGGCATGTGACGTCACATGCATCAGCCTGCTGGATAAACAAATCGTATTTCCACAAACAACAATGTTAATTCAATCAGATTATAATTGCAATTCACGTTTCTTAACAGCAAGAGGACTAATATTGCATTGTCGAAAATAGATAGGAATCAATGGATTGAAACATCACAATCGCTCAAAATTGAGTTATTATTGAGAAAAAATATTTTGAAATATGACACAAATGCACAATTAGCACTTGTAGATCCGTTTGTTTGTCCAGCGGGCTGGATTCACAACTATCATTTATAGCGTCGTCTGTCAAATATGCCCGCGGTCTATATCATTACGGTCAGTATCACTCCTATACTCAGGCATCCATGCTCTTCTTCAAATACTATTCCAAAAAATCTTTACAATTTTTCCCAGAGGAAAGAAGGATATGTTTTCTCGAAATTGAACGTGAACGTGATGATCAGTGCATTATAGCATCGTTCAAGCGATTGCTAGGTTATTCTCAACAACATTTTGACACATGATTTCATTCATCGCATTCAAATATCAGGAAAGAACCTTTTTTTCTCCTGAGTGAACGGTCTGAAAACGCCTTTTTCCCCTATTCCGTCTTCATACCTCATATTCTACCTTCTTCAGTAGATTTTGCAGCAGATGTTAATGGTCATTTCCATCAAAAACCCCAACTCAACAAATTATCATATGTGCTGACAACTTCCGTTAAGAAGCTGAGCTTTTATAGGAATTCAATTCATTCTGAATGATTTAGTTTTGTTCTTTCATTCAATCAACATTCTCCCGACCGATGCACATGACATGAAGCCTAGCCTAGTTCTGAAATTGCATTCAGATCACATTCATGTAACGGTGAGGTGAATATATTCTCAGAAGTTCGGAGTCCTTTCTGTAACTATAAAGCGTAAAAATTGAATTTCATTGAAATTCATATCTGTATTCAGAATCGACATGAAATAAATCGAAAGCATGTGATAATTTAGTTCGTGTGCAAGTCGAATATTTTCACATATACGTAAATAGACTGATTTTTTCCGCGGTCAGTTGTAAGTTGCTGTTGAGTTCGGGTTGAACCGCGCCTGGAGTTCTGTTCTCGACGTTCCGGCTCCGATTTTGGAGCCATTTTCAAGAGTAAATGTGACTTCACGCTGAGGTCTCAATTTGCCTACTCCCCAGGTGTTGTCACAGGGGGCAAGGGTTTGTGACTTGACGCCGGGGCCTCAATCTGCCTACTCCCCAGGTCTCGTCACGAGTTCTTTCTAGGGTCTCAATCTGCCTACTCCTCAGTTCGATCTAACTTCTCAGTTGTGTTGGATTTCTGAACAGGACAAAAGACAAGGCAGGTACAACTCTACACTGGACAGCCTAAAATACAAAGAAACATCACATACTAATCATACTACGGACTGACAAAAACATTTCGAAACACCTAGATCAAACTCAAGACACATAAGAAACACACTGTACATTGAAATTCACTAACAGACTACAAAACAAAACAAGCACAATGACAGCTTGCGAAAGACTGAGACAAGACATGTAATTTAAAAGGAATCTGATAAAAATCTGGATTGAAAATGTCACCAAAATCAAATCAAATAACTTTTGGAACCTTTTTCAAATAAAATTTCAATATATAAAGCTCAATATTGTAATTAATATTAGGTAAAATTAGTTCATAAAGAGTGGCTTGTGGAAAAAAGAATTTTGTGAACTGAAAGTGTTGGGATGGCAAAAAGAAGGGCAACAAGAACGAGAAGAGACGCGAAAGTGTGAAAATTTTTCGAGAAAATCAAAAATTTTACATATACTGAAATATCGAAATGAAGTAAAGAGTTATTACTGTAAGAAGCGGAAGCCGAAAACGTACCTGAGACAACAATTTCAAAGTTCCTGAGATATGGTCCATAGCTGCAAAATCCAAGGTACCAATATCTGAATCATTTTCCTGCCGATTCAATCCCAGAGAAGCATTCAAATCGATGTGTTTGATGCAAGTTTCATCATCCTGAACTTTTATTTGCCATTTTCATCACAATTCAACCACCAAGACTAATTTCCGCGTAAAGACAATTTAAGATAGTTCGTTTACACTTTGAGTAGCTCATTTAGTTTGCACTGAGAGCGTGTTCTAGCTGCACGGAGCAGATATTTGTCAGCATTTCACGATTTCTGTTATTAAATTAGATAATTATTCATAAGTTTGGATTTCTCCTAGTACAGGGACATTAAGTATAAGAAACTATATGATCAAAGTTCTCATATATTGAAATTATTGAAAATATTTGACAAAAGGTATTTAATTTGAATAAAGTTGGTAACAGATTTGGTTCCAAAAACATTTTCATTGGTTCTTTCTACAAAATAGATTTTATGACATCAAGAAACTGCTCTACGATCCAGAGACACTGCACCGCTGAGAAAGAGTTCTAGAAGAAAAAAATACACGTGAAAGTGAAATACTGGGCATATTTACTATTTTGAAAAGCAAACCTATATTCAGAAAATTTATTTTACATTCCTTTATACAAATTTACAAACTTAGAAAATTTTTGAATCTATATACATTGCAATTTGATGTCACTACGTTATTAAAAATAAAATTATATTATAATAATAATAATAATATATATATATATTATATATATATATTAAGTAAATAAAACTGAATAAAAAACCGGAACTAAAGATTATTGAAAATATTCTCAAAATACTTCAGAGAAGCACACTTCAAAAAGGTTTTCTGATATGCAACAGATACTTTCTTGCATTATGTTATTCCGGCAAAATGGCGAGGAATAAGTCCACATACGTTGCCAAAAATCATACCTAGGGAATAATATGGGCCGATGGAGATATAATATCAAACTATTGGTTTTGAATCGATTGCCTTCAGAAACCATCCCTTTTATTCGCGATTCCCATGCTAAAAGTTTCTCTTCTGTAAACTGAGTTTTTTCAGGTCAATTCAAAGAAATGCCATGTAGGCCTATCTGACATACGTGTGACTAGTAGAGTACATAAACATCAACTTGCTTTGAGTATGTGAGTTCCATCCTCAGCACCCTCCGAATATCACCAGGTAATAATATAGACTTGGCAAACACAGAGATTATAGCCACGGCAAAAAAAACTACAAGCTCGGAAAATTGGTAGATAAAACGCTAGAGTTCGCTGTTGAACCCCGTCTAGAGTTTTCGACATTTAGGCCCCGATTTTGTAGCCATTTCCAAGATGGATAATGTGTCTTGACGCCGTAGCCTCAATCTGCCTATTTCCCAGGTCTCTTCACGAGTTCTCTCCAAGGTCTCCTTTTGCACACTCCTCAGATCGAGGGATCTGTGAGAGTTCGGAGATATTCATGCGGTGTTACTGAAGTGGAACTAACTGGGGTGCTGGGGAGGAGGAAGTTCTGGTAATTGATTACCATTACCGGACGTCTTGATTACGGGTTTCCAGGTAGTTGGAAGTGTATTTTCGTCATCACGTTAATTCAGGCAGAAAATTCGGTTCTCGATTATGATGCCCTCGCGAATTATTCGAGCTTGATGTAGAGTTCAGCCCAAACTCTACCAATACATCCGAATGTTCAATTTTGTGTTAAATTGAATGTAGGTACTTAATGGCTGAATTACTGCATGAATCAATACGAAATCTACAAGTAAGGAATAGGTATATGATTATTCTACCTGGATCAATGAAACATGAATTATAACTTCACCTTCGATCAGAATGTAACATTTTTATAAAAGCAATTTGTCGAATATCAACCAAAGCGGTAAGCCAAGCGATAAGCTTTGCAAAAATCATGCGGATTCTGTTTGAAGAGATTCCACTCAAATTATCAATGTCAATAATTTTTAATTCGTCTTGCTTTTCTTAAACATTACTGCTAATTATTTTTATGTTTTTGTAACCAATGTCACATAATTTGTATTTACGATTCAATATGATGCATAGTATTTCTCTTTTCTTTTTGAATATGAATTTTTGTGATGTATCGACAAGATCTTCTCAATTTTCAATTGTTTGGATGAACACTCTTGCAGATCGGTTTCAGGCTTATTGGCGTGAGCAAGTGTGTTCTCACCAATAACTCGATATGATGAACGAATAATTTCTTTATACTCACGAAAGTCGACATCCTTTCAACATAACGCCGTAGACTCATCAATTTTTTTCTCTTGAAGATGCCAAATTGTTTTTTTTTCAAAACGCGAGTCGAGTGTAAATAATATCAGTTTGATGGTAGGTTAATTAATTTCCACAAAAAGTTTCAACTTTCACACCGGAGGTTCGAATGTTATCGTTGATATGTTAAATATTAGTAGTAATTATTAATAACTCATATATGTTGAAAGACTGATTGATTTCGTGTGTGATACTGTAAAAAAAGAACCCAGAATGATATAACAACCAAAAAGCTCGATTTTTCTGGAATATATTGTGAATATCCGAGACACGATTCACCTTCTTGGCAACTGGATTCGAAAGAAAAACCAAATCTTCTACTTCAATTGAATACAACAGAAAGATAGCCGCGAGAAAACTTGAGACTAAAGGTAACTTGAGTTTGGTTGACAAAGTTTTCTGCTGACTGGTATCGGTTTAGACTTTCTTTGTCTATACCAGGGTCACCAATTCTATTGAAACAGACAATATATCTGATTCTACGTTCAACTAGAAAAATAATCGGTTCCACGAGTGATCACATTGGTAGTGGTGGAGATTTTTTGTTACTATGTTCAACACTGCAACTTCAATCCTCTAGGAAAGGGAAATGCCAACCATTGCCACTATTCCAAGTCGAACAAGAGTTCGATATCGATGCCTCCTCTGAAGGGATATTCAATTATGTTTCGAATAACATTTCATTCGTGAAATTCGCTCAAACAGTTTTCGAAATGTTAATTATTCGACGAACAAAATACTTATGATGATATGTGATACAACACGTAAGTTATTATTCACTAAGTTGTTCAAAATGACCGGAACGAGTTAAACAAGAATGCCGGCTGATAACACGAGATATGTTACAGATAGTTCCTGGTAAATATGAATCAAACATCATCATTGCTTGAAAATCGGAGGTGGTCATTTTGAACATTTGTGTGAATATTTAATGGATTAGAGAAACCATTGAACTTCCTTAAATGGCCGATTATCGCGAATGATATAACTTTTAAGAGATAACTGAATGTCCGTTTGAAAAAGCAATGACTCGAACCCTTGTTCTATTTGAAGTATTGAGAATTGGTCGCACCCCAGACAGCCTCAGGCAAAATTTCCACTCGATCCGCTTCTGTTCTCATGAATGTTCTCTACATGGAATATCATTATAAGGCTGTGATTTTCCGCCTGTTTGGACGTTACCAGAACAAACATGTCATTATTGTATACGAGTAAAAGGGACAATTTATGCGTTTAAACTGTCAAAACATGACTAAAAAATAAATTATACCAAAAACATATCGATGAACATGCAACACATTGAATTTATGGTACGTGACGTGTGCCAGACGAACTCGGAAATTAGTGCCGTTTTTTAAGCGAATAGAAATAATGAGGAATGTATTGAATTGTTTCAATACTTAATTAATTGCTTACTATTTGATTTCCTGCAATTATTGCTAGTACTTCAATATAACTTTTTGAATGAACATTCATATTTTTACTATTTTGAAGATTTCCATTCGAAAACATCTATATGGCAACAATCCATTCTATTCAGAGATCACAACAGGTAACTGAAAAAGTAGGTAACGATTTCCTTCTTGGTTGCTAACACCTCAAACGCCATTCAATTCAATCCGAGCTGTGCCAGTGGAACCCTGCACCGGACCCAGAAGAAATTAATTTATATGATTCTGGTAATGCAGATAGATTTTTCAATGATACCAACGTCGATACGGATTCCAGAACAAGTTATCTTCATAAAAGAAAGCAAAAATGTTCAACATCATTTTGATAATGAAGAATGGTTAAGTGGTCCATACTGAAGGTGAATACAAAAAATGCGTGAGCTGGGGGTTGGAAGTAAATATTTGAGAGGGGTGCGAAGGGGTTAAAACGATATTGTCTTCTAAGAGTAAATTTTTCAATAGAAAAGTTATAGATCTTGGAAGGATATAGGGGAATGTGGGGAGGGTTGATACTGCAGGAGGGTTGATACATAGTTGAAATTGCCGCCGTAAAATATATGACATCAGCCATGCGCAAGATAGTGCAACACGGCATCCCAGCTATCATATAAATCTGAAAATATTTCGTGAATGGTGGTTTGTGTGTGAGTTACGATCAAATTATTGTTTCCAGGAGATTTATTCTGAATTATGCAAGGTATGTCTAAGCATTTTTCAAAAACTGCAATGATATGTTTCGAAAATTGAGTTGGGTGGTAGAAAGAGTACTGATTTTTCTGCATATTCGCGTATTCAAAGTATTGAAAGGTTAGGTTATGTTTTTGGTGTCGGTCAATTGCTCCAAATTTGTAACCGTGGGAGGTTTGATACATTTTAATTCAGGAGGGTTGATACATGTATCAACGCTCCCACGTTCTCTCACGAGTTTTGATTCATGTGTGAACAATTCCCAAAGATACGTATTTCTTTACAGAAAATGCCTTTCAAGTGGACAAGAAAGACTGAAAGAGTTCCCGTGTCACCTGATCGGATGGAACTAGCAGTAAGGGAGGTTGTCAATGGAAGTAAATTACGCACAACTGCAAAAACATACGGAATTGATAAGATGACTCTGAGAAGATATGTGGAAAGATTCAGAAGAAATGGGGAATCTGAATCATTCCAGCCAAATTACAACACCTCACAAATTTTCAATAATGAACAGGAAAAGTTACTGGGAGAATATCTGCTTAAAGCCGCAAACATGAATTATGGACTAACTACAAAAGAAACCCGAGAACTTGCCTACTCCTTTGCTTTAGCAAATGGACTCGCACCTGCAACTTGGGCAAATAAAAAAGCTGCCTCGCGTGACTGGTTACGAGGGTTCATGGCCCGTAATAATTATTTATCCTTGAGAACTCCAGAAGCGACAAGTCTAAGCCGGTCCACCGCATTCAACAAACACACAGTAGGAGAGTTTTTCAAGTTGCTTCGTGAAGTAATGGTCCGCCACAGCTTTGAACCTTCTGCAATTTACAACTGCGATGAAACGGGTGTTCAAACATCTCACAAACCACGGAAGATTATCTCGAAGAAGGGGCAGAAACAAGTAGCAAAAGTTACTTCAGCAGAGCGAGGAACGACTGTCACTATGTGTTGTGCTGCCAATGCTACAGGAAATTCGGTGCCACCCTTCTTCATCTTCCCAAGAAAAAATGTTCAAGATTATATGACTGCAGGTGCTCCCCCAGGATCTTTAGCTGTAACACATGCCAGTGGTTGGATGACTGAGGAGAATTTTGAGAAATATCTCACGCATTTTATTAAATTTGTTAAATGTTCCTTGGACAACAAAGTTCTGCTCATTTTGGATAACCATAACAGTCATATGTCTCCGAATGGACTTGACATTTGCAAGAATAATGGAATAATTCTCCTTACTCTACCGCCACACACTAGCCATAAGCTGCAACCGCTGGATGTATCCGTGTATGGACCGTTCAAGACATATTTCAATCAGGAGTCTGACTCATTCATGGTTAATAATCCTGGACAGACAATAAATTTGAAAAACATACCAACACTGGCAGGTCGAGCTCATCAAAGGGCTTTCACTCCTTTAAATATTACCAAGGGATTTGAACATACGGGAATTTGTCCCTACAATCCAAACATATTTTCAGATGCTGATTTTGCTTCTGCTTCTGTGACTGACAGACCCAATACTGGTATAGAAAATCAGCAAAGAAGAGTTGAAGCTGTAAACCATGTCTCCAATGAGCCGGGTAACGAAGACGAAGCTATTGCTGGACCTTCCACGTCAGATACGAATATAGAATCAACCCACTTTACTCCACCAAAAAATGCTGTTACATCTTTGAAGACACCAGAGGAAGTCCGTCCGTATCCAAGCGCGCCACCTCGAAAAACACAAGGTAAACGAAAACCTACCAGAACAAAAATTCTTACAGACACGCCAAACATGAAAGAAATAAAAGAAGATTGTTCAAAAAGACGTGAAAAAAAAGATGCACAATCCGCCAAGAAAAGGGTTTTCTCATCCGTAACAAAGCCGCCAATAAAAAAAAAGCAAAAATTGTGTTTAACTAACGATTCTGATTCGGAATGTTCCTCAACGGTTTCATCTACAGGCTCTTCTGAATTAACCGATGTAGAAACTAAAATCACAGAAGACCTAGATGAAAAAAGTTTTGCCAATGGCATAATCGCAAAAGATGATTTCATTCTGGTGAAATTTCTCACAAAGAAATCCCATAAGTATTACGTTGGGCAGGTCCGGGACATTGAACCGAATGGGGACTACCTTGTTAACTTCATGAGGCGTTCGCTACCCGGTTACCATTTCGTTTTCCCAGCCGTTGAAGATGTTTCGATGGTACCTGCTGATGATGCTATAAAATTGCCTCACCCGTGCAGTGTAGGAGGTACTGCACGAGTTAACCGCAAGTTGAGTTTTCCCATAAACTTCACACAGTTCGACAACGTTAATTGAAATGTTATTACAAAAATGGCAATGAAAACTGTATTTTCAGAATGTTGTATCAATCCTCCCTTATGCCCGTATCATACCTCCCATGTATAGGGAGCTTTGATACAAAGATAAAAATAAAAAAAATACAGATTTGATAGGTTTTATATTGAATATTTGCTTTGATATTCATATAGAATTATTTCGAAGTATTATTCTATGTTTATGCCAAATTTCATAATTTTTGATGCATTATTTCCATATGGAAAATGTGTTTCAAAAAACGGGTATCAATCCTCCCCACGTTCCCCTATAACACTCAAATGAATGAATTTTGCACATAACCTCCAAATAACCAAGAAAAATGCGACAAACTGGTTTTTTCGCTTTTTATTCTTCATTTCCGCATAGTCATCATATTCCAACATATATCGGTAGCAATATTCTTTGTCACGACTTCAATGACTTAATTTTTTCAGAATGATAAATCAAATAGTTACAAAGATAACAAAGCTTTTTCGTCAAAATTACATTTTTTTCAAATTCCATTCCTCCTTCAGCGATTCATCGTAATATTACTTTTGATGGCTCATTCTCTTCTTTTTCATCTATAGTTTCTGATGATAAAATGGAAAATAAAATAAGTATATATATAAAATTATAATAAAATTCAAAAACAGTCAAAAATGGAAGAAACCATGAAAAAACGCATCGGCAACTGTGGATTTGTTGATAAATGTCGAAAATTTATTGGAATTTTCGAATGTTGGGGAAAACTTATTACACCATTCGATTCTTCGAGAGAATTATTTTACTATGAGCAGTCAGTTGTTTAGTTATTATTCGAATCCATTGAATATTATATGGAAGTGAAGAATTAGGGAGGGAAATTTGAACTCGCCAAACCCGTCACCACTGCTCGAAAAAAAATATCAGGTGAGAACATGAAATGATAGCATATTTTGCATCGAATCTCGATTCCAAATGAGCACACATCGAAGGAGTGGAAGCTGCAAGGTAATTATTATGTATAATATATATTGTAGTCTATCTATCACAAAGATTTGTATCATGAATGCCCACAGTTTATTATATACCAAAACATAACTTATACATAGTTCTCATGGAAATTTCTATTATACGTCTATATCTCGATAACGTATACATAATATTATAATAATGTGGTTCTCTCAAGTACGATACGTTTATTTTTTTATAAATATCAGATAACTATGAAATGTTTTGATTCATATTATAAATCGATATGGGTTAAGTCACATTTATTCCAAATTTTCTACTGCTCAATAGCAAATGCAAAACTTACTTCTTATATGCACGAGGAGGTGGAAGTTGAAAATGTTGGTGTCTGCCCTCCCACACTTGTGCAGATTTCAGTATTTTTTCAGATTGTGATCGTTACGAATCCAAACAACTACGAAGAAGGGATTCATTCACCAGAAAATAATGGTTCCCAAACTGTACTCTATGACACAACTGGATCGTACTGTAGGCGGCTTCCTTGAATTTCCTCTTGAACCAATGCTCCTCCTTGTGTATGACCTCGGTTTCAGACCATTCGATGCTGTGATGGTTTGTCCAAATATGCTCCCCTATTCCTGATTTCGTTGTTTCTCCTTGTTGAGTGTTTTTTTGTGTTCACCTATTCTTACTTCCAAAGGTCTTTTGGTTTCTCCGATGTAGGATTTGCCGCACTCGCATGGTATTCCGTAAACGCAGTTGGTGGTGTCGCTGTTTTTATTCGGTGGTCGAATTTTTGTGAGCTGGCTACGTATTGTGTTCCCTGATCGAAAACAGACTTCCTTCCTATCTTTTTGATCCTCTCTGAAAGTCCTCTCAGGCAGGAGATGGTAAGAACTTGCTGTTCCAGTATTTCCTTAGTGTTCCTTAGATTCGTCCGAGCCAATGTTTGATCCACCAGCTTCTTTGAGTAGCCATTATTTTGAAGATCGTTCCTTATGTTGCTCAGCTCCTTGTCTAGACTTTCTTTGGTGTTACAGAGATTAATTGCCCGATCAATCAGAGACTTGACGATTCCTCGCTTCGTAGATTGATGGTGATTGGATTGCTCATTCAGGTATTGTCCAGTATGCGTTTCGTCATTTGACAAGTATCTGGAATGCCTAATTGTATGAAATGTTGTACTTCCTTTCACAGAAATTTTCATTCCGGCTATCCAAAGAAAGCAAGTATCCTTCAAACATGGTCACCGACATTGACTCGAAATCTACTGATGATTCGTTATGTGATTCGAGTGGCATTGAGGAATATTCATAATTTCTATATTCCTCAGTTACAAGTTGTGGACATCTAATCAGTATCTGAGTCCATCAGTAAGATGAGGAGGGGTTCGGTTTGCTGTGATCACATGAAACAACGCGAAGCCATGAAGTTTCCTGCGATTGCTCATATCCAGCAACTGGGCGTCAGAAAGATTGAGTGGGATGTAAACTTCTCAAGCAAGAATCCTGGAGTTTTTGAAGTCTAAACGAATCAACAGTAGCATGTGTTAGAACCAGTGTATGGCATAATTGAATTTTCATTGGCCTTTTCCAAGTCTTTGGCTATCTAACATTTCGTTTCCTGAATTATTGTCGATAATCAGTCCAAATTCTTTAATGCACTTGCAGTAATGCATTGGTCTCCGTTCAATTGTATCTGACTACCTCCAATCTTCAGTTACTTGTCCAAAAATCCACATATTTTCTAGAACTGGAGAAGTGTCGTCAGCATTACATATAAATACGGGAAGCATTCCAAACATTCAATGAATTACATGTGTATCGAGTCCAAATCAATGAGCCTTATGTGTCTGAGATCGATGGTTGGGTTTATTCTTAAAAAATATATTTTATTATTTCATATCAAATCTATGGGGTATATTGAAAATAACACAGTTTCGTGAATGAGCATCTCAAATATTCAGCTGTAGTCCAGCATCTTCAGCAGGCCAAATCTCAGACAGAATTGATCGATCTAAGCTCACACTTGATGAGGGAGAAATTTAGGAATTAGTAGTACCATTCTCACTTTCCATACTTTTAGATAGACTCCATTCATCATGAAGGTTTGAACTATATATTGTTACATTTTAACACTGGGTTCTAAAACGAGTGACATATGGCACCGGAAAATCAAACAACTCTATTGCAATTGACTCGACACACCAATAAACAGCTAATTCACAACTCAACAAGTCATAGCTGTTTCGCCTATTCATTCAATTGGTCACTGTCTATATTTATTCATTTATTTTTCATATGACAACAACATATCACACAATGTAGCTATCAGGAAATCATCTGGATTGCCTCTATATGCCCTCGGGTTGCAATATTCCATGATGTGGCGGATTGTCTGCCTTTCAGCTCCGCAGTCACACTGTGGGGAGGGTAATATATTCCACTTATAGAAGTCATAGACACATCTGCCATGGCTGGTCCTAATCCGGTAAGTGTTCAGTAATCAACGTTCTCAGGTTTCCCGTCCACTTTAAAGAGGTCTATGGTTTTCGAATATTCCGTGATCGTCCAATTCGTAACAATATAGTAGTATGAAGGGACATAGTAATCGGAGCAGTGTCGTGTCAATCAGATCTCCATCACAGGCCTTAATGTCCTAATATTAAAATCATCCTAGCAATCTATATCTCGATGAGTGGTTCAAAGTTGAATTTTTCTCGTCGTAAGATGATTATTACAGAGAGACATGCCCTGAATAGGGTTCTCAGTGAATTCGTTATTATCGAAAAGTTACATTTGACTTCGAATGGATCTGTGTGGAAAGGTTACTGCTACCTTCATTTTGAACTATTTGGAGACCCGTTAAAAAAAAACCATTTTTGTTGGTCTTCCCGATGTTCCTGTCGAGTATACTTTTTTTTCAGGTGAGATATTATAAAATATTACAAAACAGTAATACGTTCAGTGCAACATTTATAAAAGTTAAAAAACTAATATTGTTTCTCCAAAGTTGAAGATTGATTTCCTAAGTTATCACAGTCAAATGTCGTGTACTTTATTCCTTTTAATAATTGTGACACGGTCAGACAGGAAGTTCGCTCAAAGATCGTATTTTTCCACATAAAAGTGACCTGATCAAAATCTTTCATGAAAAATCTCAATTATTTCTATTTTTACAAAAAAAAATTCACAATGTTTCAATCTGTACCTGTACCTACTGAATTCCTCAGCTGCTAGGCCAAATTGTTTCTCATCAAATTTTTCCAATTGACAGTTGACTTGGCGCTTGGCGCCTCATAACCTTCAAATTCTCGTGCCCTTATTTTATCCCACATGGTGTTTCATACACCACCAATTTCACATGATATTAGTTAAATGAATTCGGGAAGCTAAATACACTTCTTAGTAATGAATGAATCGAAGACTTTTCTAAGAGTGTTTAATTGTAAAAATTCTTATTGCAAAGCGCTTTCGACTTTCGTCATCTTCAGTGCTCACTCGGCAGGCGACAGGAAGTATCGACATGAGAAAAGTAATAATAATAATAATAATCTTTATTCGAATAGGAATTCCTAGTTTACAAAATTAGTGATCTAAAATCATCAACAAATAATACATATAGATGACTAAATAATATAAACAATGTGAACATGGTACTTAACATAACATAATAGGTAACTACAATAGAAATAAGCCAATGTAAGTGATGACATATAAGTAACTAGTCAGTAATAATTGTTTTTATTTTTGATTTGAATATTTGGATAGATGAGCTCGTCTTGATCTCCATGGGAATTTTATTGTACTCAATTAAGCCTTGGTGAAATAATGAATTCATAGTTTTTCTCATTCTAGTGCGATTAACATGGAAATCAAACCTACCCCTAGTCTCATGATTGTGAATTTGATTGTTGAATGTGATGAATTCGTTCAAATATGTTGGAATTTCAAAATTCACTACTTTGAAAATGAACAACATGGAATAATAAAATATCCTCTGTTTTACTGACATCCAATCAAGAGCAGATAACAAAGAGTTTACAGGGGTATATCTGTTACACTGTAGTATGATCCTCATTCCACGGTTTTGCAGCTTTTTCAATGAGGATACAGAATAATTATCAAGTAGGGAAAGCAAACTAGAACAATAATCAAAATGTGGCTGTATGATTCTTCTGTAAACCGTGAAAGAAGATTGAAAGGATAAACATGTTCTGACTCTAGAGAAAAAATAGAGTTTTTCAACAATTTTTTTTCATAAATGTAGTTGAAATGTGATTTGAAATCATGGGTGTTGTCTACAATTACAGCAAGATATTCTATTTCTGTTACTATATCTATTCTATTTCCATAAATCTCTCTATTCAAATCATGGACATCAATTTGATTGTGCCTATATTTTGAAGTTATACTCATAGCTTCAGTCTTATGATGGTTGAGTTTCAATTTATTCACATTCAGAAAGTGGGATATTCTTACCAGATACCCATTCATTTTCCCTATAGCTATATTCAGATCTTCATCGCTAGCTGCAACAAGGGTATCATCCGCAAAAAGTTCAATGAATTCAATGTCACCAATAGTCTTTATATCATTCAAATATAGTATGAACAAAAACGGCACTAAAACGCTGCCTTGAGGAACACCCGTATTTATATCCCTATTAGATGAAATTATCCCATTCACCTTAGTCCTCTGTGATCTATTGGTGAGATAGCTTGTGAACCATTTTAATACATTTCCACCTATTCCATAGTATTTCATTTTCTCAAGCAAAATGTCAATTTCAATAGTTTCAAAGGAACCTTTGAAGTCAAGAAAAACCGCAACTATACATTTATTTTCATCAATTATTTGTTTCCACTTGTACATTGTGAAATGTAAAGCAGTTTCACAAGAATGATTATGACGGAAACCTGACTGGTTTTCCATATTTATATGGTTACCTTCAAAATATTCTTTAATCTGGTTGTACACAGCTATTTCAAGAAGTTTCTCCAATGGTGGTAGTGTGTTTATGGGTCGAAAATTAATTGAGTCATTCGTATTGTTCACTTTAGGAATAGTAGATTGTGAAATATCATTAATATCAAAACTATTTTGGCTAATAATCAGCGAAAAGCATGCTGGAAATTTGGACCATGTGACTTGTTAAATGACTCCTACTACCATATTCCTTGTTGTTTACATGTTACGCCAGTAGACATTTTTGGTATCATCTTTGTTAAGAATTGTTATTTCGAAAATGAACAAATACCACCATCCCTCTATATCTACAAATGAGTTTGAATTCGAGAATGTACACGAAATTATCGGACACCGTGCCAGTCAAAAAATAACTGCTAATAAGAAATTATTGAACATTATTTAGTATTGCAGATGAGATCACATGATCCAGTAAGATATCAAAAAAAAATAACATAAAAGAAAGAAGTATATAGATTGAAAAAGTGCAAAAAACGAGCTCTACTGAGTGCGCCGCACGCGCAAACGTATTCTACATATTGTCATCCATTTCATCATCGAATGTTCCTTTTAATCTGAGAGATCCATCTGAGTTTGACCATATTTTCATTTATGTATCATCGACAAGTTCAGAGCAGAATTTCCATACTCCAATAATAAGAATCATATATTATAACGGTTACAATTATTGTGAAATGGTAATTTTATTCTATTATACAGGGGAATGTATACATTTCTCCAAACAATGGTCACTTATGCACTACTAAAAACGAACTTTTCTTAGGACATCCTATCTAATCTCTAATTCGAATATTCATCCAATTCAATATTTTTACTTGGTATATTTGGTTATGTAAATGTAAATATCAACTTTATATTAACGATATAGACCATTCCGCCCTGATAACGCTTAGAAAAATTTAAGGTAGTTGACTGTTTAAAACTTGACCTATTCAAAAAATATGAAGACATTCAATTGCGAGATAAATATTCGAATATAATTTAACAGGTATTTTTTAATATCGGTGGATTTTGACTCGTTTCATGAGGAATTCTAGATATTTTGTCGGAATTCGTTTTATCATCAAACTCTGAGCGGAAGAATGCAAGTATCCTTCAGTATCCTCGCCGGGCCACCGTGCTGGGTAATCGCACGTTAAAAGGTAAGGCCTCGTTGATCCATTGCTCGCACAAGTTTCGACTTCTGAGGGTTGACGTTCGTCAGCTGGTTAACGAAAACGAACAATTTTAGAACAATTCAATTTGTTTTCCAAACAAAATACTCGCACGAAGAGTGTGAGTTAGGAATTTGGTTGCGAGAAGCATATTTCATGGTTTGATTCACTCGATTCAAGTATGGAAACTCTCTGGGTAATTCTTGGAAAAAAATGACTATTACGGGCATTTTTTGGAAAACATATATGATTCTCATCCATTATTGCAATTTATTGTGGCCCGAAACTCACATAAATATGTATCGTCAAAGCAATTTCGAAACTTGAAACTTATGCTTTACAGTATACAGAATATCGAATTCGCTTGCGAGTTATGAGAGGATTGATTTTATCTTTCAAAAGAATGTGTATGAAACTCTGTTGGATATGCATTGTAGAAAATGTACAACAGGGGCATCTCTCGATAAATTTTATAGCAAACTGATAATCGATTCGAATCATGAAATTGATAAGAAGTGAAAATATACAGAACATTTGAGCAATGACTCACTTGTGTACAAATTTTGTTAGAATGAACTCATCGTCAATCTATTGTCGAGATTTTTTCAGGTAGCACTAACCGAAAACATGTGATATAAAAATAGTGTTTAGAATGAGGGAACGAACTCTACATTGACGAGTGAACTTTTCAAAGAGGGTATGAATTCAAGCAGTAATACTAAACCTTTTCGTTCCCAAGAGAAATATTTTGAACGCTTCCGACTAGAAAGCTAGCAGATGATACTAGGAAAGATGTATTCATCATCAGAGTGAATATTATTTTCAAGCATCTTTCAGTTTTATTCAATTTCTAGAAGATGTCAAGTTTGATCGTTTCCACCTTCATGCTCGCACTTTCGTCTATAAAATTCAAATGAATTGATATTGCTCAAAACTCTGAATATTCATGGAAGTGCATCTATGAAAAGAGGAATTAATTACTATTATAAGATATTTTGTATCAGATATGTATTGTGCAATAGCAGATATGATGTAGGTATTACTACCAGCATAGTATCCCTATATATGTTTACATCTTGAAAACTAGGCACTGAATTCTGATTGTTTTTTTTTTTTTTTTGAAAGAGTGGAGTTTCATGTATATGACATATGCATAATATAGTACAGAAACACTGATATTTTTTAAAGTTTCCAATATGAAGTGTGTGTTTCGCTTATATTGCAAACGCTGGCTGAACCCTATCAGACAGAACAAAATAATGTACTGCAGTATTGTATAACTTGAAAAGATTAACAAAAAAGTCTGCGATGAATTAAAGTTGCTGGGCAACGATTTGGTTTTTTAAAAATTTCGTTTATTTTTAAAAATGAATACAATTGCTCGGTAGCTGTGCTGGATCAAACGTAAAAATCGGACTTTAAAGCGTCCTCGCGTTTATATAAAGAATATAA